>JAOTQQ010000011.1:9507-26760 GCA_026546715.1 Gallinago undulata | reverse complement strand
AGTGGATGCAACTGCAGCTAAACTGTGTTTGATGCTTTGCATTGTCATAGAAAAATGTGTGAAAGTAGGGTTAAACATAGAATCATAGAATTGTCTAAGTTGGAAGGGACCTTTAAGATCACCTACTCCAACCATCAACTTTCTAAGAGAAGTGATTAAAAGGAAAATTGACAGGAAAAAAAGATCAAAAAATGAGAAGTCTCAGACAAATAAATCATTCATTTCACTCTTGATTGACCTAATTTATCTTTGAATGTTTACAGTGAGAATGTCTCCACCTGAACTGGCTGTGTTCCAATGCATAGAAACAAGGCATTGCTAAAGTCCAAGTTTTATGTCCTATTTTAGATGTCTAATACACAGTTGAATTAATTATGGCTCTAAAATGTTTGTCACTAATGAATCAATGCAAAAGGACCCTATTACAGCTCAAATGGATTGAAAATGTCTAAATCTGGTTATATGAATCATGGATTCATGGATTTGACAGAGTTGGAAGGGACCTCTAGAGATCGTCTAGTCCAACTCCCCTGATCAACACCATCTGATCTAATTCTCCTAGAGTTCTTTTATACCTCCTACTCTCATCAATGACACTGACATCTGTAATCACAAAAGACTCTTGAAAGTAAGTCCCTTAATGTCCCTTGTTTTACATTCTAAACATCTGTCATTAGTGAATTGGACACTGTGGTCATTCTCATCCTTAGTGTAGGTATTAATATAAGCCTTTCCATTTTAGCTGTTTTTTTCAGAGAGCCTTTTACCTCCTTGTTTCGGAGGGTATAGATGAAAGGGTTTAGCATGGGAATAACAACAGTATAGAGGATAGAGATGATGTTGCTTTTGTCAGGTGAAGATGTGGCCCCAGGTTGACCATACGTGAAGAAAACGGTTCCAAAGAACAAGCTGACAGCCAGCATGTGAGAAGAGCAAGTGGAGAAGGCTTTGTGCCTGCTCTCAGCTGAAGGCATTTGCACAATAGTAATGATTATATAACCATAGGAGATAAAAACCACCAAGGCAGTGCCCACAATAATTGATCCACATACAGCCAGCATTACTATTTCATTGACAAGTGTGTCTGAGCAAGAGGCGTGCATCACTGTGGGAACATCACAGAAGAAGTGGTTTATTTCTTTGGGCCCACAAAAGGACAAACTGAATGTAAAGCCTGTCTGGATGGTGCAATTGATGCAGCCTGACAGATAAGAGCTCACTACCATGAAAACACAAAGTCTTTTATTCATAATGATTTGGTACAGCAGTGGATTGCAGATGGCAGTGAAGCGATCATAAGCCATCACAGCAAGGAAGAAGGCTTCCGTTGTACCAAAGAGAGAGAAGAAGAACATTTGAGATGCACAGCCATTGTAGGAAATTATTCTTCTGCCTAGTGAGAATGTCAGTGCTGCTTTAGGAGCGATGACAGAGGAATAGCAGATGTCCAAGATGGACAAGTTCTCCAGGAAAAAGTACATGGGAGTGTGCAGCTTGGAGTCCATTCTAATGATGAGGATTATGCAGACATTTCCTACCACGGTGACAATATACATTGTGGAGAAGAGAACAGAGAGGAAGACTTGTGATCCTGGATGAGATCTGAACCCAATCAAAATGAATTCAGTTACTTTGGTCTGGTTTTCCATGTTTCCTGTCAGATAATGTTCAGATAAGAAATTAGAAAGTAGTCGACACTCCCTATTTAGAAGATTGATCGCTTTGTCTGTAGAAGCAATTAGAGGAATCACATAAACAATGAGGTATATGAAACATAAGTAATATGAAAAATAGAGAGACAGATGTTATATTCCCTGCAGCATGAAGAAATACTCTGTATGCAGTTCATCAAAACTATTTTAGAGATCTACTTTACAAACAGTTAAGAAATAGGCCCTTCATTCTAAATTTAGTCTAAGCTATTTCAGATATAACTGAGCAGAAAAGTCTTACCCTAGCATTGTAGCTAACCCACAAAAGGCTGCTCTCCCCTCAACAAAAAAGCCAAATGAATATGCTTCTTCAGCTGATAGAATAATAGAATCATAGAAAACAGTTTAAAAATATATGAGCTAAGAAATGCATGGAAAAAAAGTGTGGATAATTGTAAAAAAAACAAAACAAACAAACAACAAAACCAAACAAACAATCAAAAAAAACCAAAACCCAACCTCACCCCCCCCAAACTCTATAATTAAAAAAAAAAACACAACAAAAAAAATATTTTTATTTCTTAAATAAATTTTCTATATTAAAATACCTACTTCACAGGCAATGTTCAAAATAATATTAACTGACAGACTATTTCAAGTGACTCCTTTTCAATTAGGTTTATTCATTTTGTTTTCATAAATTAGGTGTCATCTCACCTAGTCTTGAGTATATGCAGTGGGTTGGTGTCTACATTGGAACTAATAATTTAGATTATTATGTTTAAATTCAGTGGATAGAAATAAATACTCTCACTCTAGAGTATTTACCATAGAAGGTATGAATCTTGTTCTAGGATTTTTTGTTTCTCTCCTTTGAGAAATTTTCTGTTTCTCTCCTTTGACCTAAAGAGAAATCCAGTTCAGTCATAGCTAACTATTTTCCATGTATAAAGATGTACATAGATGTATAAAGCTGAGTGGTATCAATCCCCATCCGGTTACCGGTATTTTGTTTGTTCTGTTGTTATTTCCATTAGATACACTATCAAAACCCTCATGTACCTATTTTTTTTAAAAAACACTGAATTGATTTTTAACACATTACTTCAGCTATCTCTTTATAACCCTTGAAAAACACCTTCAGCTCTGAGTCCCTTCAGAAGCCCAGTTACTTTTTCTTTGTTCTTTTTTTTCTTTTTGCATTCATGCATCTTAGACAAGGAAATAACTTTGGAGAAAGAACATACCCTTGTTTATCAAATATTTTGGCTAGTTCCCCTTGGGATTTTTCTGTATGGAGAACTTAAGTTTAGATGGTTAAGCATCCAGTCTAAACCTATTGTCTATAGATTCTTCTGTCAAAGCTTCCTCTATTGTTGAAAGAGAAAAATAGACGTATCCATGGTGTGATTGTTCTGAAGAAGATCTGATGAAGTCTCTGGAATTGTCTGTCTTTGTTGATCAAATAAAAAGACTAGGATATCTAATGTAGACCCATTAAATACTGGCTTCTTGTTAATTGACTTACTTTCCAGAAAAATTAACTGTATTCATAAGCCCTCTAATTCCTATGGAATCAAAATAAAGACACAAAGAATTTTAATCCACCCAATCTCTAAACTTAGCAAAGCAAAGCCTAGACTTCACAAGCCACAAAACACATACCTTGTAATATTGTGATTAAAGCCAGGTGTGATTTTGGAATTCAGATTTCAGAAATACATTGCCAAAAACATTGAGCATTTTTGCTACTCAAATGATTTCTCAATAGTCTTTTGGTAATCAACAGATCACCGACCTTTCATCTCAATGGTTGTGAGAGTACTCTTCTTAGCATGTTGCTCATAGATACTTTAATAGGTGTGCATGAAACCACAAGGGGTTCAGCTTCTAGATCTTAACAGCAGCCATCTAAACCTCAAATGAGTTTTTCTCTTGTGCCATTTTTCTTTGCATGCAAAAGAAGGCAACCCAAGAAGAAAACATGAACAATAAAGTGTAATTCTGCTTCTGTGTGTCTTTTACCCGTACTTTTTTCACCATTACTGAAATGCCCCTTAAAGTTTTTTTTCTGATATGCAAAATAGTGTGGATCTAATCAAAACCCTATTGACCATTAGAATCCTCTTCCCTACAGAATAGCAAAATAGAGCAGACACCATTACCTTTTTCCCAACTAGTGTGGTTCATTTCCGTAAGGAAACCCAAGTTTTCACTAAATGTGCTCTCTTCTCTGACTGGCAGGGAGACCCTCCTCACATCCTAAATAACATCTGTGATGGAGATGGCTAAAAAAGGCTTTTTATATAGAAAAACTGGCCTTGATTCCAGCAGCCACTCCAGGAAGAGAAAAGCATCTCACAACTGTGTAAGTATCTTGGACATTCTAGGACATCCTGTTATTTTTCAAAAAGCAAATTTACATTTTTTTTAGCATCATATTTAGTTACAGTAGACTATATTAAATTAACTTTGGTTTGCATAGCGTTTTACAGTTGATTTACATGAAATAGTTGTTTCTCTTCTTGATATAAAAGCTTCCCAAATTTTGTGATTCATGATAGATCAAAACCTTCTGCAACTAGACAATTTTACTTTTGCTTACACTCTCACCAGCTGCCTGAGGCAGATGATAAGATGAAGAGAGATGGTTCTCAAGAGATAAGATTGGACTGCTAGTCTTATCTATGTTACTTGTGGGAGGGGATTTATTTACAATACTCTAAAGGCACCTAACCTTGAATTTACAAAAGTGTTTATTAGGAAAGCTTTCAGAAATAAACAGTTAGATATAAGAGAGAATTCACATTCTCAAAAGGTTTGTGTTTGTATAATACTTGTCTGTGTTCTCTCCTTCCCTAAGAACACTTAGGAATCGCTGTTGGATAGGTAATTTATTTGTTTCATATTATCTAACTGCATCACTACTACAGTCAATGTGTGAAGTCAAATCACTATATTAGAGGAACTACCCTTCTTGCAAAATCTAATATTTCAGTGGAAAGCTCACTAAGGGGTACTGGATACTATGGGTTTCACTTTATGTATGAGAAACTGAAATAGGTTAGGTGATTATTAGTGTATAAATGCTTTACTTTTATATATTGTAATAAGAATAAAGTAGGCTTGACAATGTACTGATTCTGGCTGGGAGAGACTATTTTCATCATAGTATCTTCTATGGGGCTATGTTTTGGATTTGTGATCAAAACATTGTTGATGTTTTAGTTATTGCTGATCAGTGCTTGCACAATGTCTATGCCTTTTCTGTTTCTCATGCTGTACCTACCACCAGCGAGTAGGCTGGGGTGGGCCAAAAGTTGGGAGGGGACACTGCTGGTGGAGGAAGAAGGGGGTGGATGTTTCGAGTATGGTATTTTGTCTTCCTAAGTAACTGTTATGCATGATGGAGCCCAGCTTTCCTGGAGATGGATGAGCACCTGCCTGCCCATGGGAAGTATTGAATTAATTCCTTGTTTTGCTTTGCTTATGCACACAACTTTTGCTTTACCTATTAAACTGTCTTTATCCCAACCCACAAGTCTTCTCACTTTTACCCTTCTGATTCTCTCTTCCATCCCACTGAGGGAAGAGCAAGCAAGTGGGTATTTGGGGCTTAGCTGGAGTTAATCCACAAGAAACACAAGCCTGACCTAAGCATTACAGACTATGTTTAAAGTCTACGAGAGAAACAGACACTTTTGGAGACTGACTCATAGTATCTATTTGTTAAAGATAAATAGAATAAATATCCTCTGGGTGTGATAATCTGTGTTCAAGTAGTATAAATAGTAAAGGACTGTAGGGTAGTTTGCTTGACTTCTACTTAGACATCAGACTTAGATATCTAATTTTTAGTTATTTTTTGAGTAATCCATGCTTATATATCTATCTCTGTGGCTTGTGATCTCAAATGCAAAACTGAAAAACTACTGGATTGTGGTTTTTTGGCTTCTTTCTCATGCCATGGTTCATATTGTATTGTATATTCATATTGTACCAATATTTTTTTTTTCTCATAGCCCATTTTCAGCTAATACCTGGAATACAGCCAGCGTTTTAAGTTTCTGGCAATAGCTTCCCAGTATGATTAACTTCAAGTTGTTCTTGGCACCTCTCCTTAAAATTGTGCTCAAGTCCTCAGAAAGCCTTGTTTGGATCGGTTGTATCCATAGCAACCGTATGGACAGAACAACTTCTTCCAGCAAGTGTCTTAAGGTTTCCCCACTGGAAAACTAAATGTTTCATTAACTGCAAAAAACTAAAAAAGCAGTCTGCTATTACAGAGTGTAGTATATCAGAAAATATGGTCTCATTTATAAACTCAAGCCCGCATTTAACATGGCCATATAGATATACACTTATCTGACAGATTTTTATTGTTTTTTATTTTTTAATTATTCCAGACATTAAACATTTTGAATCACTGTGATGTTCTAAGCATGGAGTAGATTTCTTAGAGGCAATTTTTTCCTAGTGTTGTGGGATCAGCCAAATTTAACAAAACCAGATTGACAGATAGCCCTTTCCCCACCTCTCCCACCCTGAAAAGAGAGGAGAGGGAGAGAAAAAGAGATTTATGAGTTTAACTAAACTAATTTAATGAATAATTAATATTAAATATATTAATATTAAATAATATTAAATATATTAATGATTAATATTAAAATCAAAGAGAAGAAAATAATGCAATAGATACAATACATACAAAACCATATCAAGCTCCCAGGATGACAATCACATAACTGGCAGACACTGGGGAAGCCCCAGACTGGACTCAGTGATTGATGGGAACTGGATTCTGTGTCAGGAACATGTGGATCAGGATCAAAGGCAGATGAACAGACAAAGACCTCTTCAGATGTCAGCCATTGAAGAAAGAGAGTTGACCCTCAGCATATTGAGCATGGGGCAGATGGGATGGAATATCCCAGTTAGTCAGGTTTGGGTCAACTGTCTTGCCCACTTCTTCCCACAGGTGTGAGCACTGTACACTTTTTCTGTTTCAGACCCTCTAACAGGGCAAATAACGGAATTGGCTGACCTTGGTTGTTATAGCAATAAGCTATAGCAATATAGCAATAAGAGCCTCTCTGCATACCATGCCTTGGCATGTAGCACAAACATTGGTCTTATCATTCTGAGAACAAGCAGTTTTCTTCACAATATGACATTAATTTCAGACACTTAAAAAAGGCCTAGCTAAGATGTAAAATTACAGAACAGAAAATTGGTTCTGTTTTACTTCAAACCGGGACACCTACAGAGACTTCTAACTGATAATCAGATTTTCTCACAGATAGTCAGTATTTAACTCAGATGCATTAGCTGTGTCTTTAGATGTTTTCTTGGGAAGGAATGGGAAGAATTGGACTGTAGGCTGTGAGTCAAAGTTTAAGGTCATAACTCTTGCTATAATACTGCTGGATCCAAGGTTCGTGCAGCCTGAAGTGATTGAAGCACTGAAGTGATCTGTACAGTCAATTCTGTCTGAATTTTCTCTTGAAGTGAATTGTTTGGTGTGCCCTGGGTATATCATTACTCAGGGCCCTGGTGTGAACCAGAGACTGAGTCCAAGAGACACTGTAGTTATACCACAGCATGAGCTACTCACTTCATACTCTACCTATTGCTATATTAGAAAAGTTGCTTCCTTCAGAGGATGTTTCATTTTATCCTAGATCAGGTATCTAAAAAAATTAAGATTACTCATCCTCTCTGACTGACTATTTCTTCCCAGGGACAATAACAGAATCACAGAGTAAATAAATCAGGTGTAGACATATGAATTTTACCTGTGTTTTACAATCCCACCTAATGTTTTCTGGACCTAGTAATCTACCTTGGGCAAACAAAATCCAGGGTTCAGTTTCATGCATTTTTAAACTTTCTTTTTAAAACTGGAGCACTCACTCAGATGAAGACTTTTAAGAAAGGTAGGCAGTGTAGAAATGTAGGGGGAAAACAAATAAGCCAGTAAACCCTCCCAACCAAACCCCCCAGTACATACATAGACCAAACTTCAATTTATCAACGTGTAGTAAAATAAATATGGTTACTGGGCCCATGAATAGGAGAGTTTCACTTTGGTGTGGATGAGGGTCTGGACCTCCTGACTTCAGTTCATCAGTGCTGCCAATTGATTTTCATGACCAAAGCCCCTTTTCCAGAAGTCTTTAGTTGATTTCTTAGGTGCGGCTTGTGCAACTAAAGGTCTTCCTTAGGACAAACCTGACTTCTTTGTTTCTAAGACAATATATGAGAGGATTCAGAAGTGGCACAACTACCGTGTAAAGACTGATAACAGCTTGTTAGCACTGTAAGTATACATGACCTTGGGGTGGATATAAGTGAAAAAAGTGGTGGAGTAGAAAAATATCACTACAGTCAAGTGGGAGCTGCAAGTGGAAAAGGCTTTTTGCCTCCCCTGAGAAGAAGGGATCTTCAATATGGTGAACAATATGCAAATATAGGAGGTGACTACAGCACACAGAGGCACCATGATGACCATCAGTGCCAAGATGCAGTCCACTAGCTCAGCCAAAGAGGAATCACTGCGGGAGATATTCAGTAGGGGTGAAATATCACAGAAATAGTGATTAATTTTGTCTACATCACAGAATGAGAGCTGGGCTATAAAGCTCAGCTTTATGGAAGAAGTGATCAAACCACATATCCAAGAGCCAGGTGTCAGCTAAGCACAGAACTCATGATTCATGATGAGCAAATACTGGAGACGTTTGCATATGGCCAAGAAGTGGTCATAGGCCATAACAGCTAACAAAATATACTCAGTACAAACAAAAGTCACAAAGAAATACAGCTGTGTCATACACCCCTGGAATGAGATACGCTTGTCTTGAAAAAGCCAAACTATGAGCATCCTTGGCTCAATGACAGAAACGTACCAGATCTTTAAGAAAGACTTATTTCCTAGGAAGAGATACATGGGTTTTTGCAGACTATGGTTAGTTTGAATGATGATAAGGAAATTTTCCAACACAGTTAATAAATATGCCAGAAGTAAAGCAGAGAACAGGAGCAGCTGCAGTTCAGCAGTACTGGGAAAATCCAGGAGAATGAAATATATGACACTGGTTCCATTCCTCCCACTCATTCTGTAGTGGAAAAGTGAACCTATCCACCTGCAATAAATGAATACAATGAAACCTGACCAGACAGGCTTAAATTCATAGCAATATATTACACCACCACCTAAGACACTAAAAGTTTAGATGTTTTGTTGCTGGGTTTCTAGAAATTAATTGTTTGAAATTAAGTGTTTGAAATTAATCTACTTTATTCAGAACTTCTCATTGTAAAAATGCAAGCTTGCTTTTTACTTTGTGACTAATGGAGATAAATAAGCACTACTACTCCTAATTCATCTAAGACACAGGTCTAAAATAAGCCAGATGCATCATGTTATCATACTGTACACCCACTTTAAAGAAGTGTTAGATTATGAGCTTAAGGATGGACATTTACATTGCCAATGTTTTAGTTTCTACATTTATACATTTCTAAAGTTATACCATGTATATGCTATAAACCATGAGGGAAATGTTAAATACCACAAGGGTATGTACAATTTGATATAAAAAAAAACCTTCAAACACATCTGAAGGACCCCATTAGAGACTTATAGAAGAGAATCTCTGAAGAGATTTATACCTACATGAATCTTATTGAGATACAAAGGTACACATGGCATCCCAAATGCAGCATAATTGAAAGCTAATTATAGCTCTCGGTCTGGTTTTTTCGTAGCTAACTCAGATTTTTCCTTCAAAAATAAGAATGGCTTAGCTTGTACTATTGAAAAAAAACACCTGTTATCAACCTTCTGTAGTGGAAATTCAGAGTGGAATCTACTGCCTTAGTTGATCCTGGAGAATATGATCAATAGGGAACAGAAGAAATGTAGGTTGTTGTGTCAGTTGAATGATTTGTATAACACAGACAAATTGACTACTTTTTACCTCCAGTGTCTCGTGAAATTTCACCTAGAAATTATAGATGGCCTCCCAATTGAAGCACTCACAGAAAGAGGAAGGATGCTATTGTTTCCTCTATGATTCCATACACAGTAGAAGGAAGAAACTCTGAAAATGTGTAAGATTTTGTCTGAGATACTGAACATTGAAATAACACCAACTGATTTTTATAGGGCAGAGAAGAAAAAAAACAGGCAAAAAAACCCCACACTAAAAACGCAAACCAAAAAGGCCTGAAGGTTTACCAATGGCTACATTAGAAAAAAGTTTCAGTGCCCTAAATCTAAATCCAGAACCTTAACTGGTAGTCCATTTTGGAGTAAGGCATTTATCCTATACTGGAGTCATTTGTGCACACTTCAGGTCTATGGATAGACATGCTATGTATTTTCTGAATAGCACAGTACAAATATTATGTTGAAATGATTCATCCAACAGTGTGAAATACCTTATCAGACAGACTGAATCAATTTCTCAAGTAGCTTGATATATCTCTCTCATTTGATAACACTGACATATGGAAATTCTGTTTAGTACCCACATGCAGTCATGCACAATAATTAATAACTAAAATCTCAGCTTCAAAGCTGATATATTTACACTTGGGTTTTAAGTTAGAAATGGGATTACTTTCTCCCAATTTAAACACCTGATATATAAATATTTAAGACTGAGTTCAGCTGCCTAAACACAGCAGTCTAGTGCCACTTGTGATGTTCTCAGTTCTTACCGACTTTCACTTAAAGGAGTCCTAAACAGTAGAGACAAAGGAGTCCAGAAAGCAGTTTTGGTAAGCAGTTCATGTATTTGCTCAGCTGGATAGCTATTCAGACTCTGTTCATTGCGTTGAGTTGGACTGTACTCGCACAACCACAAATAAAACCCTCAGCACACATGTAAATATGCATATTACATGTATTTACATCTACTGTAGGTGCCTCAAATTACAGAATCACAGAATCACAGAATCTTAGTGGTTGGAAGGGACCTTTGAGATCATCGACCACATTAAAAAAAAAACACCACCACACCCCAACACAAAAAAACCCAACAAAAACCCACCCAAACAAACACAAAACCACACCCCCAACCCAAAACAAAACAAACAAAAAAAAACCCCACAAAACCCAGAAAAACCACACAAAAAAACAGCACCCACCAACTAAACCCCACACCCACAACCCCACACACAACACCCTACAAAATTAGGCTAGGCTAATCCTGCTCCTATCATCTAAGGAGTGGTGAAAGTCCTGGAAAGTGTATGTTGCTACTCAGTAGCATTCTGGATGCCCTATTATATTCAAATCATCTCTAATGGGCCAGCAAATACTCTGCAAGATCTACAGAAGACTGATGCATTTTTGGAGCAGCAACTGGACACTAAAAAGGATGCTATAAGGCATGTAGTGTATATGCAGGACTGTGGCAAAGGAAACCTCATATAGAAATATAGAATATTCAAAATGGAAAAGATCTGGAATTTCTGTACCTAAGCCAAAATAACCACATACTTCAGTTAGGTTGAGAATCCATTGTGGTAGCCTTGATAAAAAAGACCTGAGAGTTATGATGGATGCCAAACCAAATAAAAAACACCAGTCAGTCTACGCTCTACTCACAATACTGGGTCCAGTCTTGTTCAGCATATTCGTCAACACCACGGACGAGGGGATAGAGTGTACCCTAAACAACTTTGCTGATGACACAAAACTGGGAGGGCTGGCTGACACACCAGAAGGCTGTGCTGCCTATAGTGAGACCTGGACAGGCTGGAGAGTTGGGCAGAGAGGAACATAATTCCGTCCAGCAAGGTCCTGCACCTCAGTGGGAATAAACCTATACACTGCTACAGGTTAGGGGTCGACCTACTGGAAAGCAGCTCTGCAGGGAGGGACCTGGGAGGACTGGTGGACAAAAAGTTGACCATGTGCTAGCAATGTGCTCTTGTGGCCAAGAAGGCCAATGGTTTCCTTGGGTGCATTAAAAATAGTCAGTGCAAGCAACTTAGCACTTTTGGAGAATATGCAGATTTTATAGCAAGTGCCTGCTTCATTTTGGGAAGAATTTCCCTTTGGAAGTTTATGATCTGGACTATAATCTGGCCTGTATCAAGAACACTGTGATGAGTGGGACCCAAGAGGTGATCATCCCCCTATACTCGGCACTGGTAAGACCCCACCTCGAGTACTGTGTCCAGTTTTGGGCCCCCTACCACAAGAAAGACATCGAGGTGCTGGAGCGGGTCCAGAGAAGGGCAATGAAGCTGGTGAGGGGTCTGGAGCACAGCCCTATGAGGAGAGGCTGAGGGAGCTGCGGTTGTTCAGTCTGGGGAAGAGGAGACTAAGGAGAGACCTTATCACTCTCTACAACTACCTGAAAGGAGGGTGTAGAGAAGCGGGTTTGGTCTCTTCTCCCAGGTCACAGATGATAGGACAAGGTGTAATGGCTTCAAGTTGTGCCAGGGGAGGTTCAGGTTAGATATTAGGAAACATTTCTTCACAGAGAGGGTTGTCAAGCATTGGAATGGGCTGCCCAGGGAGGTGGCACCATCCCTGGAGCTATTCAAGAGACGAGTTGACATGGTGCTCGGGGATATGGATTAGTAATAGTGGATTGGTGTTGTTTTGGGGTGTGATGGGGTGTATGGGTTGTGATTTTTTGGTTTTGTTTGTTTTTTTGTTGGTTTCGGTGTTTGGTTTTTTTTCTCCATTGGTTGGACTAGTAGTATAACAGTATTTCGTCTTTCTGCATATCTCTTCATGAGATGCCTGTCAGGCAAGGAGAAATACCAGGAAGCAGTTAAGATATGCAGGGGCAAAATTAGAGGGGCCAAGGCTCAAGCTGAGCTCATCTTGGCCACTACAGTTAAGAATAACAAAAAGGGTTTTTTTCGGTATGTAAACAGTAAAAGGAAGATTAGGGATAATGTGGGCCCATTGATGAATGAGATGGGCACCCTAGTGCTGGAAGATGCGGAGAAAACAGAGTTGCTGAATGCCTTCTTTTCTTCAGTCTTCACTGCTAAGGCTGCCCCTCATGAATCTCTGGCCTTGGTGGCAAGGGTGAGGGTATGGAGAGAGGAAGTTTTTCCTCCAGTAGAGGAGGACGAGTTTCGGGAACACTTGGCCAAACTGGACATTCATGTGTCCATGGGCCCTGATGGGATGCACCCGCAAGTGCTGAGGGAGCTGGCAGATGTTATCGCTGGGCCACTCTCTATCATCTTTGAAAGATAATGGAGAACAGGAGAGGTGCCTGAGGACTGGAGGAAGGCCAACATCACTCCAGTCTTCAAAAAGGGCAAGAAGGAGGATCCTGGGAACTACAGACCAGTTAGTCTCACCTCCGTCCATGGAAAGGTAATGGGGAGGCTCATTCTAGATGTCATCTCCAAACAAGTTGATGAGCGGGGGATTATGGAAGTGGGCAACATGGGTTTACCAAGGGTAAATCATGTTTGACCAATCTGACAGCTTTCTATGATGCTATAACTGGTTGGTTACATGAGGGGAGGGCAGCAGATGTCATCTACCTTGAGTTCAGCAAGGCTTTTGACACTGTCTCCCATAACATCCTCATTGGGAAACTAAGGAGGTATGGGCTGGGTGAGAGAACAGTGAGGTGGATTGAGAACTGGCTGTGTGACAGGACCCAAAGGGTAATGATTAATGGAGCAGGTTTAAGCTGGAGGACTGTGACCAATGGTGTCCCCCAGGGGTCAATACTTGCTCCAACAAGTAATATGAATATGTTCAACATATTCATCAGTGACCTGGACGAGGGAGCAGAGTGTATCCTCAGCAAGTTTGCTGATGATACCAAACTGGGAAGGGTGGCTGACACCCTGGAGGGACGTGCTGCCATCCAGCGAGACCTGGACAGGCTGGAGAGCTGGGCAAGGAAGAACCTCATGAGGTTAAACAGGGAAAAGTGTTGGATCCTGCACCTGGGGAAGAAGAATGTTAGGCACCAATACAGGTTAGGCGTGGGCCTGTTGGAGACAAGTTCTGAAGAGGGGGTCCTGGTAGACAGCAAAATGGCAATGAGCAAGCAGTGTGCTCTTGTGGCCAGGAAGGCCAATGGAATCCTGGGCTGCATAGGGAAGAGTGTGGCTAGTAGGTCAAGGGAAGTCATTTCCCCCCTTTACTCTGCACTGGTGAGGCCACAACTGGAATACTGCATCCAGTTCTGGGCTCCCCAGTTCAAGAGGGACAGGGAACTACTGGAAAGAGTCCAGCGAAGGGCAACGAAGATGATTCAAGGATTGGAGCATCTCCCTTATGAAGAAAGGCTGAGGGAGTTGGGACTCTTTAGTCTGGAGAAGAGAAGGCTAGGGGACACCTTATCAATACTTATAAGTACCTAAAGGGTGGATTGAAGGATGGAGCCAGACTCTTTTCAGTGGTTGCCAGTGAGAGGATGAGGGGCAATGGGCACAAGTTGGAACATAAGAGGTTCCACTCAAATACGAGAAAAAATTTCTTCACGGTGAGGGTCACAGAGCCCTGGAACAGGCTGCCCAGAGAGGTTGTGGAGTCCCCTTCTTTGGAGATTTTAAAGACCCACCTGTAGGCAGTCCTGAGTAACATGCACTAACATGCTCTAGGCAATCCTGCTTCAGCAGGGAAGTTGGACTAGATGATCTCTATTGTCCGTTCCAACTCTAAAAAAAAATCAGTGAAATTTGGTGAAATCGCAAATTCTAATCACCATTCCATTGTAGAATTCCACTGATGGATTTCTGTGTACATTACAGCCCTCATATATTCTCACCTCAGACAGACTGATCCAATGGCTAGTGTTTATAGAGCTTTTTGATCTTGAAAAATAGGATGAATTATAATTAAGAAATTACTTCCATGCGAAGAACAGTGCCAACTAATAAAATCTGTGTTTTTCAATGGGGTCTTGGCGTGAGTGATTCTAATACTTATAGAATCATAGAGTCATAGTCTGGTCTAGGTTGGAAGAGACCTTTCAGGTCATTGAGTCCAACCATTAACATAACACTGCCAAAACCACCACTAAACCACGTTCCTCAGCACCACATCTGCCAGTCTTTTAAATACCTGCAGGGATCATGACATCACCACTTCCCTGGGCAGGCTGTTCTAGTGCTTGAAAAACCTCTTGGGTCCTGCTCACCGTGTTGTCCCTGATATAGGCTGGGATGTTGTTGGCCTTCTTGGCCACCTGGGCACACTGCTGGCTCGTGTTCAGCCAGCTGTCAACCAGGACCCCAGGTCCTTTTCTGCTGGCCAACCCTCCAGCCACTCTTCCCATGGCCTGTAGTGCTGCAAGGGATTGTTGTGATTTAGGTGCAAGGCCCTTCACTTGGTCTTGTTGATCCTCACACCGTTGGCCTCAGCTCATTGATCCAGACTATCCAGATGCCTCTGTAAAGCCTTCCTACACTCCAGCCAATCAATGCTCCTGCCCAACTTGCTGCCATCAGCAAACTTACTGAGGGTGCACTTGATCCCCTCATCCAGGTTGTTGATAAGGATATTAAAAAGAACTGTTCCCAATACGGAGCCCTGGGGAACACCTCACTCATTGACTGGATGCCAACTGGATTTAACTCCATTCACCACCACTCTCTGGGCCTGGCCCTCCAGCCAGTTTTTGACCCAGTGAATAGAGCTCCCATCCAAGCCATGGGCAGCCAGTTTCTCCATGAGGATACTGTGGGAGAATGTATCAAAGGTGCTACTGAAGTCCACAGCCTTTCCCTCACCCACCAAGAGGGTCACTTTGTCACAGAAGAAGATCAGGATAAAAAGGTCAACTCTCTTTCTTCAATGGCAGGCGTTCAAGGAGGATCCTGTCTGTTCATCTGCCTTTGATCCAGATCCAAGCATTCCTGACTCCAGATCCAGAATCCAGCTCCTGTCCATTGCTGAGTCCAGTATGGGACTTTTCCTTATGCCTGCTGGTGACGTGACTATCATCCTGGGAACTTGATATGGTTTTGGATATATTGTATACTTTTAAAATTTCTTCTTATTATTTATTATTTCATTATTTATTCATATTTTCATTAAACTAGTTTTTTTTTTTTCCTAAACTCATAAAAATCTTTATCTTTTCTTGTCCTCTCTTTTTTAGAGGGGGGAGGGAGGGACGATCTGTCATTCTGATTGGTCAATCCGGCCAAAACCATAATAGTTTGTGTAGCTAGGTGTAGATCTAAATCTCTCCTAGAAGAAGCCATGAAATACTAACAAAGCCTCTTCTGGGTGAACTTGGTCAAAGATCACACCAACTCTCACTATTTCCCTCAAGATGTGCATCAACATCAATGTCAACATGCTGGTTATCAGTTCATTCAACCATATGGTTAGTAAAGCATCTCTCTCCAGAAAGTCCAGTAAGCCCATGTGAAACACTACAGAATTTATGCACTTCATCATGGACCCAAGAGCTCATAATTGGATTATGCATACAACATGTACAATTTACTTGATTCCTCACATTACTAACACAAGGTCAGCTCTGCTCTCATCACAAACAAGGCACTTATTTGGGACCTTTTTTTTTTCCTCTTTTTCACTATTTAGAAAAGATAGGGTCTATCTTCTCCTACTTCCCAAAGGGAAAGTAGAGCAATGTAAGTGATACTATATGAGTCCAGATATAATAGAAAACTCTTTGGTGTCCTGAATATAAAATAGTACTGCCTGCACGAGCCTTGCAGTACTGAAATAGTAAGAGTTGGTTTTCGGGCTTGACAATGATGATGCTTGAATATAATTTCCCTGTGCCTGAAGATCTGAAGTGGCAGAAGAATTCATTACTCTCCCCAAGAGGAAGCTAGGCAGAGAGTCCTCTCAGTAGCTAGTGTGCTAGTTAATAGCCAAACACATATTGTTGTGTCTGAAATCTGAAGAATACTGCCCCGGCTCTCTCTGAACTGCAAAGATAGCCATACTTTTACCTTTTGCCTGAACATGTTTAGTTCAAAATTTTTTAAAAATTGTAAAGCCTTTGCTGAAACCTTCCAGAATGGTGTATCATGGTATGAAATGGAGAGCACGTTGTACCCAGAAACTTGAAAAACTCCATAGTTGTTCCAGAGAGGAAGGAGCCAAAATTAAAACAGTTCTTTTCTATTCTATGAGGAGCAGACCCTGATGAGTTGTGGCTGAGAGAGAATTATTTATTTCCAAAAGGGAGCCTGCAAATGAATTTACATTCTTAAGGCATATGTGATACAGGAACAAGCCCAAGTTATTTGCAATAAGCTTTGTAAGCATTATAAAACATTCATATATAAACATTATAATGCTTATAATACTTCTTTAGCACTTTGCGACCTGTCTTGGGGATTAATCTCTATTCCCTTGAATAAATGGACTAGAATGGTATATATCTACATGGCTGGTAGTGGATCACTCCTTTAGAGTAAATTCCCATCCTAAGTACCCAAGAGGTGATTATAGTCAATGAAGCCCTGGGCAATATAGGCTCTGTAAATTGTGGCCAAGGTGAGGTACACAAATTCTACTGAGATGGCTATATTTATGTGACAAAACAGGGAGAAAGGACTTCACTGCGAGGTTCAAATTAATTTATTTGGACTTCACTCACAGGTCCAATAC
>JAOTQQ010000010.1:7852208-7919477 GCA_026546715.1 Gallinago undulata | reverse complement strand
CCCCCCCCCCCCCCCCCCCCCCCCCCCCCCCCCCCCCCCCCCCCCCCCCCCCCCCCCCCCCCCCCCCCCCCCGCTCGGTGCTTTCTTCCTTCTCTTTCCCGCTCGCCAAGTCTCTCAAGAATCCAGGCCGCGCACCCTTCTCGCCCGCCGATAAGCAAACAAGGGGCCACCGCATTTTAAACTGTACCCAGCGGCACCAGGGTACGATCCCCAAAACGCATCCCGCTCTCGCGTTCCGAGCGATCGAGACCTCGGCCCGCGCTTGTTTACGCGAGTTTGTAGCTAACTGAAACCATCACGGCTAGGAGCAGGTAAATACAAGCGCGCCATCTGCCTAACTGACACCGGCCCAGAAAGTGCGGAACAGCAGCTCGGTCAGGGCAGGTCAGCTCCGTCATTTAAAAGCAGAGACTTTGCGCAGACGTCCTACGGTACGACAGGTCAGAGGAGCCAGCTGCTTCGATGCTAACCGAGACAGAGGGAGGGCATCGAGGCCCATACGTTCCACGTCGTCAGGCGGCCTCCGTTTCCGTCCCAGAGGCAGCAGAATTCAGAGGAGAAATGATTATTTATGGACGCGTGCCCGATTCGCAGACCCGGAGGCCGGGGAACAAAACCAGATCGTCGGGAACGTGCAAACTGCACAGCGTTCCCATCTAAAAGAGCACAGAAACCGAAATGGCCACAGGAATCGGACGCCCGCAAATAGAGTAGTTTGGACCCGCTCCGGCAGAAAGCGTAGAAGAGAGGCGGGCTCTTCCAGGCTCCAACAGAAGCCCTTCTTTGCCGCGCCGAAAGCCAGCTGCAGCCCCCATGCTCGGGCGGGGAACTCGGATATCACAACGTCCTCAAGTACAATAGGCTCGCGTTAGCTCGCGTCTTAACGGTTCGCCCTTACCTTTGTGGTCTTTCAAGCTCCTGGTCTCGAGGGCTCCCGTGGAGCCGGTTTCAGACTCAACGTCTTCTACCGACGGTCTCTCGGAGATGTCCGATCGGGTTGTCTCGTCCAGCTCCTGACTGGCCCTTTGTCCTGACGGTGACGCTTCCAGCAGCTGTGACGATTCAGTAGAATCGTGCATCTGGTCGGCCGCGCGCTCTGCTGCAGAATCCCCGTACGCCGTGGCCTCCAGCGACGCAGCATAACCCAGAGAAAGTGCCATTTCATCTTGAGCGATAGGTACCTGCACGGGGGTTAAAAGGTCAGACAGACAGGAAGACGGGGTCTGGAGGATCGCTTCCATCCCTTCTTCCATCCACAGCTACGTACGGACGCTCCCGTTCCGATCGTCGGCGCTAGACGGCACCGACGCACAATCGTCGCTCTTTTGTCAAAACACAACGGAACGTGGCCGATTCTAAAGCATTCACAGCATCTCCCTCGCTCCCATAGGCGAGCCCAAGGAGAACTCCTTAGATTCTCCAGGAGGTTCGCAACAAGCTACGGCAGCGGCCTCCCTTTCTGCGGCTGCCCTTTGTGAACTCCCACCGGCGGCCGCCCCAAAGTCACTTTTCACGCTCCCCGGGAAGCCGCAACAAGCCGCAAGGAAGCAGCAAAAGGGTTCTGCCGAGCGAGCCCGTGCCAGAACCTTCCCCACACCGATCCCCGCTGGACAGGGCGGTTTCCCCGCACGCTTCCCTATAAACGACCTCCCGGATCGGAAACGGTGCCCCCTAACCGCCAGAGACCTTGGAAACTCCCGAGATGATGAGCGTGCTACGTTTCGTCGGGGTCTTCTTGGCAGGCTTGTTATTCATCTCAGTTAGCTGCCTGATCGCCGTCTCGGCCACCGGATCCAAGCCGTTGGGCATATGGCTATCCCCTGAGCACAAAAAAGACACCGACATATAGCTCCATATAGCTCTTTTAGGCACCCGAAAAGGTTAACTTCCCACCAGGCGTATCATTAAAATCCCCTTCCCGCTCGAATAAGACTTCCAAAGGCTCCCAAGAGTTCGGGCGCCTCGACCGAAACGGCTGCAGCGCTCTGTCCCAGAGACAAAGAGAGCCCCACGTACAGAGCGAGAAAAAGGTCTTCAGGTCCAGACAGCCTGGAACGTTCCGGTCGAGCAAGGGAACGCCCAGAGTCACCGACCAGATAGCCAAAGCAGAATTTCTTTTACCTGGCCCCACCCGCAACCACCCCTAAGGCCTCGCCTTCGCTTCGGCACTCAGACATTCTCTTCTACAGATGAATTCAGCGACCCACATTCAGACTGCCGCTCTCTGAGAAAGGCTGAAAACCACAGTCGTTCCAATAAGAACCTCGGATTTCCAAGCACTTACGGCTACCGCTGGGCAAGGGGCCACGAGGCCGGCCGCTCTCCAAAAGCACCGTCGTCTTCTTCTCAGTCACTTCCACCTTGGAAGGCGACCTCGACGGCGAATCTTCACAGCGAAAGAGGCAGAGAGACAGAGAGCCCAATAAGCGGGGACGAAGCTTAGGCGACTTCGCTACCGTATCGCGGCCCCTTATCCACACCGTCAAAAAGCACCAAGAGCGCACAGAGAGCCTGCAGAGGCCGCCTCCGTGAGGCTCTGCGGCAGCATGGCAGTAAAAAGCCTATTGGAAAAAAACAGGCGAAGCAGTCCCATCGTCAGACCCCGTTCGTGCCGTTTCCGAGTCCCGCCTCACGGAATATCCAGCACCGCATTCCTCAGCGTGTCAGACCGCAAGCAGCAATGACCATTAGCGAGCAAGATCAACGTGCTTTCGGCTCTGCCTTCCGTACGTATGGCTTAACTTCTTTAGCAAACAGAGGCAGAGCGGCAAAAGGCCTAGCCTGACATCACGCAGAGGTCACGCGACAGCGTACACGTTGGAGTCGGGACTTCCCACCGCCAAAGGGCGTCAGAGAGGCTCGTCCCTCTCTCGCTTCCCCCCAAACACAGGGCCGCATCAATTCCCTCCCCCAAAGCTACGCGTGAGGCTCCAGTCAGACGCAAGACGATAAGGGGATGGCGACGACGGCCACGTTCCGGCCCAGAAACCAAAAGCACCACGCTAGGGGCGAGTCTGCAACAACCGCAACATACGACGGCCAAACGGTTTTGCTACCGCCCGCGTGAGCTGCCTAGGGAAGATCACGGCCGAGTCCGCGACCCAATAGCCTCCGGTACGAGACGCCTGTCGTGGGGTGGCCTCACCCAGTTTGCAGTCTGCCTTGGGCCGGGACTGAATTGTGGTGACGGTAGTCACGATGGTGCCGTCGGGCATGATCGTCCGGTCCATCTCCACCTTCTTAGTGGGGGTGATACTGGTTCGCAGAGATGTGGCGTGCTGAGCGTTCAAAGACGCAGCGGACTCCTGGAACAGCAGCTACAAAGAGAAAAGAAAGACTCGGAAAGGCTCTGCTCCTCCCAGATGGAAAGGCAGGCATTTGGGTGACAAAAGCTACCGCTCCGGGCACCGAGAAGGCATCCCCGCTACGACGTCAGTTGAACGGAGGGAGACTCGGGGACCGAGGGTCAGGCGACGCCTCTCCTCGGCCTAAGGGTCTGCCCATCCCCTGCCACAAGGCCAGGCCTAATCACGCTCGTCTCCAGCCAGAGGCTTACGCCACAAACTCTTCCGGAGCGCGCATTTGTACCCAGCGTAGGGACTCCCGAGCTCACCTCCACTATAATAGTAGCTTCAGCCGCCAGCGACCGCCCAGCTCCTGGGGCCAGAGAGCACACCTGCCTCCCAGATGGTTGTTTGCCCACAGAATCAAGCAGAAGCGTGGCATGTGCCAGCAGCACATCTGCAAGAAAGAGAGGAAAACAAATCACACCGCATGACCTCAGCGCCTCGGACGTCTCCCAGTCGACCCGGGCCGCTTCTGGGAAGCGGCCCTGCGGGCCGACAAAGCACATCCCCCCCGACTCTGGTAGCTCCCAGGTTCGAGGGAGGCGGGGGGCAGGCAGCGCTCCTCCGTGCCAATCCAGAAATCGGCTCCCTTGAAGAGATGGCCCTTGCGCGGCCCCCATCAGAAATAGGTGCTGCAGTCAGTCAGTCCCCGACCGAGAACAAACAAACAGCTTTAAGAGCCTTCCGCGACATTCTTCCGCCACCCGGGGGCAAATCCGCGCATCCCTCTCCCCGCGGAGGCGAGTGGGCCACGGGAACCTCCCGGGTATCAAAAAGGTCAGAGAAAGAGCGTGTCGCTACAAATGACAGACTGCAGAGTTATCTCACGCAGCCAGAGGCTCACGTAAAGTTGGATCGTGAAAAATCCTTTGCGGCATTCGGAACGCGCGATACCGCCACAGAACTACCACAGGCTCAAAGCGAGGGAAGTCCCATAGTCATTTTTGTCTCCCGGTCTTACGATCCACCTCACGGCTGCCCGTACTCACTTCCCCCTCCGTCGTCGTTCCCCAGCACCTGTAGCTTCAGCTCCTTGCTTCTAGGTCCCAACTCCCTGTCGAAACAGAAGACGACAAGCTGGTATTAGCAATCTTTGCAAGATGGCCACGGAGCAAGCAATCCCAATCCGCGTCTTCCCTCCTTCAAATCTCACAACCTCGTCACCTTTTCCAAAGCTCCTGAACACCTGCGCTACCGTGGAGGACGCAACAAGGGGCAGCAAACGACATAGAAGAGAACTCCAGTTCGCGTCCCCCGCGGGGCTGCGTAGGATGCCAGGGGAAGATGAGAGCGCGGTCTGTCCGGAAGGCGGAGATTTACGCTCCAGGCCTTCTCCGCCTGCTGCTCCCACACGTCGCCCGCGATGGGCGCTTCTGCCCATCCAATTAAAACACAGAGCGACCAGTGGAACGGGAAATACGTATGCGAGCTGGGAAGAATCGCTGGAATCGGCAGCCCGGCACGCGGGCAGCACGAACACACGCCACGCTGCGGCGCAGACTTGGCTTCTGTGCCGTCCGCAGTTACCACAGCCCGGTAAGGTAATGACACCCAGAGGCCGTGCCGGTCCGCCTCTGCCGTGCCAGCCGGAAGGAGGGCAGACACTTACAAAAAGAGCTCCTCATTCCACTCCATCTCTGCTGCGGCACCGGCACCGCCAGCTCTCACCGGCCTCGTCCGCTTCTGCTGCGGGGGGCTGTCGAGCTCTGCCACGCAGCGAATCTCCCCGGCTCCTGCAACGGAGGGAGAGAGCACACACTCGCTTCGGTCAACATGAGACAGCAGCTCATTGGAAGCACGCTCCTCTTTTCCACTCGAACCCACCAAACCAGCCGCTCGCCCCGATCTCACCGCCTGCACGCTCGCCCTGCAAACGAGCAACGTTTTCACGCTTACCTCCCTTCCCCTTGCAGCCCAAGTTCAGCACTCGAAGATTCCGGACCAACAGTTTAGAACCAAGAGGGGCTGCCGCTACTCCAGACGGGGACTCTCGAGACAGCTTATTGCCGGGTACCTGAGAAAGGACAAGAGCGAGACCGATGCCTTTATCGTTCCCCTGCCAGCACACAGCATCGAAACGCACGACGGTCATCCTCGCATCTACCGAGCGGTGCCTCACACCAACACAGGAGAATAGCCAAAGAGCCGTCATAAGAGGTTGCAGGTTCCCTAAGCTGTCGACCTCCGGTGGGCCCTCGAGTTATTTCAGATGGGAAATTTAGGGCAGACCAGAAAAGAGACAGACGAGAACGGGCTCACTGGCTGCGAGATGGACACCCGAAGACAACAAACCGTGGACCATTCCATGCCTGTAAAGGCTGCCCTGGGCGGAGTCTCGGCGTTCAGAGCAACATCGAGATCGCCAAAACCGAGATGTGTCTCGGGCAGCGCAGCTCCACTTCAACGCAACCGGCATTCAACGTTCAGGAAACCAGATGGAAACGGAGTCGCCCTTCACAGCAGTCTCTAATTACCCTTATTCCCCACACCACAGTACCCCAAACCGCGACAGCAGGTCACGGTCCCGCTCTCGCCTAGAAGCGAGTCTCGACACTTGGATTCCCGCCTGAGCCTCGGAAGCGTCCTGTGACAGCGTCTGAGGCACAAGAGCGACACGAGGAGAGCGCCTTACCGTGCCGGCGCCCGCGGTGCAGGCCTTCAGATTCACCACCATGGCTGGCTGCGTGCTGACAATGGTATCCTCAATCAAATCCTTGACGGTGGACAGGTCCGCTCTCCCTTCGTTCTTCTCTCCGCAAATCCAAGAGAAAACACAGCAAAGTCACAACGGGGCAGACGCATTTTCTCCTTACGCCGCTCCAACTGCGTCTCGAGCCTCTAAGATGCTAAACGGCCTTTCTCCCGGTAATAACCTCCCAGGGTACTCTTCCCGTGTCCCGTACTCGCTCTCCCCAGCGCTTAAAGCTTCTGTGTAGCAGCTGCAGGCAAACGTAAGTTGTCTAAACGAGACAAACTAAGCCTCGACATCTGTAGTCTAGCAGTTGCAAATTTTGACGGTACACCTTTTACAGGTTCCCACGTCCTCACCACCTCGTGAGATGGCACCGCTGCGCTTTTGGGAGAAAAGCCAAATTCCTACATCTACTCGTGATAAAGCGGCAAAAGCCCAGATAAAACAAACAAATCGAGCGACCCGTTTGGATCGCAGAAGCGCAAGCACACCCGCGTTCAGCTTGTTGAACCTCTAACACCCTCGGGTTCCGCAAGCTAACCTCTTCAAAAGACCCAAACCAACCAACCGGAAAACCCCACGATCCACCCCAACCCAGCTCATTTTGCAGCTCTACATCTGACTGCAGCACAAGGACCTACGTGGACAGAAAGCCTCGCTTCCTACACCGAACGTCGGCGTAACATTCGGCTGTCACGCCAAACTCGGACAACAGACATCATCGCTGCTTTGGCCCTCTCGAGGATACGCTGTTTTGACGGAGCTGAGCTCGAATCGATTCGGGGGCAAAAGAATCCCCTCCCTCGCCCCGAAGGGCCACGACAGCGAGTTGCCAGTCTTCCCCCCTCAGCAGCAGCCTTCTTCCCGGCTCGCCCGTTTCTGCTTCCCCCGTCCTTCCTCCGGCAAGTCCAGCCTCCCGCCGTTTGCCACTCACCTCGCAAAGCTGAAGTCTCGGAAGAACCGAAAGATTCAAGTCCGGTCTGTCCTTGAAAGTCCACGACACCAGGAGACCTTCGTTCTGTATCTCCTCCAAGTGGATCTCCACCTGGTCCAGAACAAATCAACCATAGTCGGGAACGGTTTCTCTTTCCGTTAGACTCTTTTTGTCCCGCTTCAAACTCGGCAACTGAAAGGCTCGCACACCGGTGCAACGACAAGAGACAGAACGTAAGACCGCAAGCGGTCCCGGGCCTACGGGAAGAAGCGGCCAGAGAAGCCTCATCGCTCCGTAGCAAGATCCGGCTTCCTCGCTGCCCTCAGATGCCCAGGCGCCATCAGAGGGAAAAACTATAGGTTATTTCTTTTGCCGAAGAAAAAGCCGGCAGGACGATACAAAAGAGCAACTTGGGCGCCGACACGGGGTAGTTACTGAGCTGTATCAACCAACCGTTGCCAAATCTAAACACGGTCATTTTCAATTTAGCAATGCATCTCTAGGAGATCATCCTCGGACCGAAAGCTCCTCTAGGTCACCAACAGCATGCAACAACAAACCAGACCGTACGCCGTCCCGTAAGTTCAGTTGAAAAGCTGCAAGCCCATACACCCGAAAGACACAGTGAACGCAACATACAGAAACGGAACCGTATGGGAAGAACTCCCGGCCCGGTACCTCTACTGAAAACAGAGAAGTGAAATCTAACGTAGTTCTAAAGTAATCGACAGACCTACATTTCTTTACCGCGGACAGAGGGTCATCAGTCAAAAGCGACAGATCTGGGACGCGGCAGCCAGGTAAGTATCAGGTCCATAAAAGGCAAGGAACTTTTGGGAGTACAGTACTTCGAGCGCTCAGACCGACGGGCGTACGGTAACCTTACCGGATTTCACGAAGCAGCAGCAAGATCTCAATTAGAATACCACAGGCAATTCCCTACGAGAGAGATTCGACCCAAAACTTCAGCAGGGGCAGACGGGAAGGCTTAGAAAGCGCCAGCGAATAGAGGAGCATTTTGACGAGACGCAACAGAGGCCACCTAGCTCCCAGAGACTACGCCAAACCTAAAAGCGACCACAGTTGCCGCCCACAACTACCCAGGCGGCAGGAGCGCTAAGCGCTGAGGAGAGAGAGGAACCGTTTAAACGACCGCGGAACCGAGGTGCAAAACCAAACCGGGACGATCCGATAAGCGTACCTTGAAAATTTTAATAAAGCTTCCGAGAGCAAAAACGTTCTAGGACAACTTCCAACTGCAATAGCACGGAATCGCCTTCCGCTACCACAGAACCGCTTCTAATTTCATTACGTCTCCCAATAGCACAAACGAGCACACGGTCTCCGAGCACAAAACCGTCTCCGGCGTCAAGCCCTTTTTCACGATGGGAACAAAATCACATTCCACAGAAGAAAATCCACTCAGAGAGCAACTATAGAGTTACCGCCCGTTGCGATTCCACAGAGCTCCCGTTCCAGAAGAAGCACCTCCAGTATTCAATACGGAGGAAAAACTTTATCACGCTCTCACGACCGTATGAAGAGGAGCATCGACAAGCGAATGACTCCGCACAGTAATTTCTTTTTCACACTAACGACCAGGACATCACCGTAATTGTACATACAGATGGGACTCATCTATCTCTGTCCTTCACACCACGAGAAACGTTGAACTCCGCAGACGTTTTGCTACTTAAGCGTCCACTTAAAACCACAGTATAGAGCATCGCCTGGCTTCAAATCTCCCTGGATTTTGTTACAGCTACGTGACGTAGCCAAAACCTGCAGAACAGGACTCCGAAAACGCACAGAGATCCAGAATATTTGCCACCCTGCTACGAGTTAGTGACAGCACGCTGCTTCTTCCGGCGCGACGAGGCCTTCGTTTGCGCTAACTTGCGTCCTCCTTCCTCAATTGGCGTGGGGCTGGGTCAAAGAACAAGTTCAAAGGCTAACTTTTTACAACCGTTACCTGAGCCTGCAGCACAGCCAAAGTGACGTGATAGGTGTCCACAGAAACAGCAACTGGGGACTGCTGAGTAACAGAGACGGGGAACTTCACAGCTTCGGCAGACAGATGGCAGTATAGCACCTGGAAAGGAAAGGAAGGAGATGAGTTAATATCGTTGGTGAGAGGCAGCCGCACGATGGCAAAACCTCTAAAAGAGATAAGCAAAGTCAACCCGTCGTGGAAGGAAAGAAACATCAGGCTTACTCCCAGACCCGGTTCTGCGCTGCGAACCTGTCGTTTCAGACACCGTAGGTGGGGCAGTAAAGACATACAGGTGACAGGAGCTCTCTTCTCCTCTCCACTGCAGTACCCCGATATTCAAGCTCAGCACCCATGCGCCTCAGCCCCACCAAGGCATCTTCCCCCGGGCTCTCCCAGAGCTCCCGGATGAGCAGCCCCAGATCCCTCAGTGTCACAAGCCGTCAACAGGCCTCTGAACTCAACAACGGATCGCGCGCGAAACTTCCTCGGTTCCACCATCCCCACCGCGGCTGCTTCAGCGTTCTCCATGGAACACGTCATCGGAGAAACCCCACACCGTACAAATCAGAACCGGAAAGCCTTACCATGCTGCGGTCTGACCGTCCCTTGCACGTCACACAACTTATATTTGCGGTCGGTGGTAGCTGAGGACCCTCTTCAAACGTGATCTGCACTGAACTCTACGAAAAGAGAACTCCGTTAGTTCCCAGCAGTGACGGTTTCCCAGATAGTTTCAAAGAGGGCGAACCGTTCTGACGCGAGGCCCCAGAGACGCCCCGTTCCGTTTCCGTGAATCCCGTCAGCACACAGGACCATCGCACGCTGCAATTCTACCGGCCTTGGCTCTTCCGTACAGAGAAAGGAAATGATGTCTCCAGTCAAGGCCTGGATTCGCAAACACGACGTTCATTTCAGACAGGCAGGCCCAAAGGAGAAAGGAAAATCGTTCCGGATAGCGGTCAACTATAAGCGAAATGCTTTAACCCTTCTTCACCGCAGAAGCTTTACCGATTCTCCTCCCTCTCTCTCCCCGCTCCGTGATGATGCTGCCAAACCAAAAAAAAACGCTCATATTTTAGGGCCGGGGTGATCGAGAGGGAGCGTGAAAGCGTGGGAAACCGCGCTCTTTTTCTCAAGCGAACGCGACCGTGCACTGCCACCTCCGTGCGACAGACAGACCCGGGAGACGGGCAGAAGAGGGGCGGAGCGCGCTCTCGGAGGCTAATCCGACCAGAATACGTCCTCGGACCTGAACAGCTGCTCCTCCATCAAAAACTAGTCCGGAGGCGTGCCCTCCTCTCAACACTGACACGAGGCAGCTCTCCCAGCGACCAAACTTCAAAACCGCAAGACTCAATGGTGAAACAAGTCAGACGGCTCCCCGCCGCTTCATACTAGTAATGCCCGCTCGCTCCTCTTCTTCTCGCAAGCAGAAGACTCCACCAGAGCGGTGCGTTCGCCCACCCGGGTCAGTCCCAATTATCAGATCGGCCCTTTCTCTCCGTGACCAGGACCTTTGCCCAATGACTCACGTATATAATCATCAGCGGCAAACCGTTGCCCTGTTGTTCCCGATACATCGGTCTCGCTGAACAAGGAGGTACTGGCCAACCTCAAAAGAACTCGTTACTCAGCCCGCTCAGAATGAACCGCGTGCACAAGGTAGCGCGAATCTAACCCCAAGGCGGGAAGAAATCACGGAAGAAAAATAAAACAAAGAGGGTAGCGTGCGCTCGAGAGGCAAGTAACAGAAGTATTTGTCCCATTTTAAGACAAGTAACTTGAAATCCAAATAGGAAATACCAGTGCTAACATTTAAAGATCTACGGAAAAAAGCGACGCCTTGTAACTGAAGCCACTCCCTCATCTACCGGGAATGAGAATGACACGATGGTGGGAGGCAGACCGACCCTCATCTGACCACCGCCGTCCTCCTCAGATCGCGCTCCTAGCGGAATCCACCCGAATGCAAATGCCGTTGCGCTCCGACCACAAACGCGCTCCTATAAACTCCTGCCACGTTCTCACGTTCACCGTGAGTCGGAAACACAAGGAAACGTGGGCAAATCTAGACCCGAAAGAGATTAGGATGTATTCTTTTACAATTCACCAAGGTGAAAGAAGCCATACAGAAACGGCACCACCGCAGAAGGAAACAGAGTATCGAGAGGGAAGCAACCGCACGGCTGGGACTCTGGAACACTGGGCTCCCTCTATCATCCTTTTACGGTGGGCCGCGAGACTTCTACCTCAGTTTAAGCGGTTTCCTTTCCCTTTCTTGGGACTATGCACAAGGCAAAATGAGACAGCCCGCTTAGAGGATGGTAAAGATAGCTCTTGAATGGGCAATCGAGACAGCAATCTACGGATCTTCCGCAGCCGCACCGGCAAGCCCGTGAAAGCGGGCTTCTAAATCTGAGGGCTGAGACTCTTCACCATTCTGCGTCCACGAGAGCCTGACGTGGCTCACAACCATCTGCTCCTCCACAGTAATTAAACCTAGCTTCGCAGAGCTCCATTTCTTTTTGTCAGTTGAGACAGCTAAAATAAAAAAATAAATGTGACAAGTGAAAGGAGCTAAGAATAAAAGTGAGATCGCTCGCTTCTAAACATAAATCTATCCCGGACTCCCCTTGGGACTTAAAAGGAGAGCGGGAGCGCGGAAGGAGCTGCTGGCAATTGCGATGAGCGCTATCAGCCTCACGTCCCTTCCCCCAACCGGACGGAAGAACAATTTCATAGGAGACAGGGACCGGAGGTGTGAGGGGGCGCAGGGAAACGCTTTTTATGGCAAAGCTAGTACATTTTCAATGACAGACTTGCCGTCGATTTCAAATAAACGTTTACCCAAAAACCGCAAGCACCACAAAAAACGGAGACCGGGCTTCTCCTTCGAGATCTCGGCAACTCACAGGATTATGTTTTACACAACTTCATTAAAAGAACAAACAAAGAAACCCTAACGTACACCAAACCCAGAACAATTCTCCCCTTTCGCAGTCTTCAGAAAGCACGCGTGGACTACAGAAGACCTCTCTCGGTCATCGACAACCGAGCGCAGGCAATTGACAACATTAAAGGAAATCAAAAACCAAAGAATCGACACAGGAGAAACGGCCGAATTCAAAAAGCAGGCCCGGCCTCACGGTTTTACGGTTACCTTGATCTTTGTCCCTGTGCCTGGCAGCTCGACCGCTCCTTTGCGGAAAGATGCGTTTCTCCGCAAACCTCTTGGGAACGGAACGCTTTCAAAGAGGGTTCTGCTGTGCTACAATTAAGGACTACCGAACTTCAAGAACACCGCTCTTGACCTACGTGGTTAAGATTTGTTCCGTCTTGTGCGGTTACTTTCAAGTACAACTGCTTAACGAGCCCGATTAACCCAGCTGCTCTTAAGACGCCAGACAACACTATCCATGTTAAGCAGGAAAAGTAAAGGCCGAAACTGAACCGTTCCGTACTCGTCGATGAAGTTAAACCCTCCTTTGGTCAAATCGCAGAGGGTGCTCATACAGGTTCTGCACCCTTTATTCAAATGGCTGTATATAAAAGGACTTCCCTGAAAAAAAGACAGGTGTCGTGCAGACGACATGTAACAAAACCAAGCAATTCTTCCCGAGTCGCCTGCCTCAAAGATCCAATTTCTTCATCTCACCCCGGCAAGTTATTATCAAGGCGTTACTCCGAGGCAAACGAATATACACAGGAACGAAGAACTATGGAAGGCGTGCTGGAAACACTGCCGCGCAAACATTCCCAAAGGAGCCAAAGTCACGACGTTAGCCACGGGGCTAGACCTTACAGAGCCTATTACGCTGACACAACTAACAACGGCTGGGAGCGATCGGAGCGATAATTTCTCATTCCTCCTCACTTCCCAGTTGCCTGATCTTTCCCACACGGTTGTGGCACACCAAGAGACCCGCTGCTTTGCCCTGACTCTAGCCCAGAATGTAACTCACTTTGTCAAAAGGGGAGAGACTTTTCCAATCTTGGAAAATTCAAACACAGGTTCGCATCGCTTTCTTCAAGACTTTGATTTCCTTTTCGTCCAACACATTAGCTTTGCGTACCCTTTTTTACCTTCCCGCTTTCCCACGCAACCTACCTAACCGAAAAGCTCCCCCTTTCCGTTTACGCGACAGAAAAACAAGAGAAGGCTGCGGCAGACTTTGGACTTCACCTCTCGTGGGCAGAAGCTCCTGCCCGACGGGCCGCACGAGCTGCCGTGCGACTCTTTCCATACGGGACCAGCGAGGCCCGTTCTCCTTCGTGAACTTCCAAACTACAACGGTAACGCCGGGAGACTGACGGGAACTGACAGCAGAAGCGGCCGCGGCCCGGGAACACCTCCCCCACCTCCCCCCCTCCAGCCAGGCAGGCTTCCCCGCAGCCCGTCAACGAAGCGGCCGCCGCCCACCCTCTCCTCGCCGGCGCCCGCCCGGACCCCGCCGTACCCCGTGCCGGCGCGCCTGGCTGTTGAGGGCTCGCACCCAGGCCCGCTGCCACTGCTCCCGCAGGGACCGGAGGGCGAGCAGCGCGGCGAGCAGCGCCCGGGCCCCGGTCTCCTCCGCCGCCGCCCCGCGCCGCCGCCCCGCCCGCAGGCCCGCCGACCGCCAGTACTGGAGCAGCCAGGCCGCGACGGTGAGCAGCGAGGCGGCGAAGAGCAGCACCAGCGCGGCCCAGCCCGGATCCAGCCCCATGGCGGCTCAGGGCGGGCCGGCGGGCGGGCCGCGGCCCGGCCGCTGCCGCCTCCCACCGGGAGGTGCCTGCGCACAGCCGCCGGCCCGCCCGCGCCTCCTTCCGGCGCTGGGGCGGCACCCCGCGGCCCGGCGGACCCCGCTCCCCCCGCGGCTCCTCACCGGCCACGGACCGCGCGAAAATAATCTCCTGGGGTTCCGACGGCCTTCCCGGCAGAGACGGATCTCCAGCAGGACGTCGTATCGGACTTTTTGTGCCGCTCCATTTATGGCTAGAAAAGGAAATAATAAGGTCTGTCACAGCCGGTACAAATCTTCGTATCGCAAAGTCAAAGAGAGCTATTTGCATATAGCGTGCCCTAATTATATATTCCCCCCACCCCCCCACTATTTCGGAGTCTTCTAGGATCGTTAACATTTTGGTCCCTTTGTAAAAGAAGCTAAAGAGAAGCACGGTCCGTTGCTCTCCCGAAATCCACCGTCAAACATCTAAACCGCACTCAAGACCTCCTTCTCGTGAGGACAGCAACAGCTGCTTCTTTCCAGAAATGAATGAGAACGTTACGTTCACGGACACCACGTCCATAGGCGGAAATTAGCCTCGCATTCCTAAACGTACTAACGCTATAATACGATCAAAAGCCGAGGGGGGGGGGGAGGGGGGGAATATCTCGGCAACAGTTTTGCAGCGATAAAGAGGTCTTTTTTCCACCGAAACGGTTCGGGTTTGGTCACCCTAAAACCATACATAAACTCCGCAGAACGCGTGCAATAGTTTTGCCTCGGTTTCAAGTTTTTTCACCGAACTTGCGGTGCGGAGAGCCTCCCCCTGCTCTTTTTTTTTCCAGTAGCTCGGGGGTTAAAGTACCGATCCAGACAGCAGCTAACGAATTCTCCGAGTCAAAGGATTTCAAACTATACTATTTTAGGTGAAAGCCCGCCAGCGCCGCTGCCCGCTCCCGACCCCCGCCCGTGCCAAAAATGGCGGCTCCCGCGCATCCGGTCCCTCCTCTCCGGCGTCCGGCTGGAAACAGGGGGCGGGAGCGCCCGGCCCCGTTCCGCGCCCTTGGCAGGGGCAGCGCCCGCCGCGGCCATGGCGGCTTGGCCCGCCGTCCCCCTCCTCATCAACCTCGGCGGGTCGCTGCTGGGCTTCGCGGCCACGTTGACGCTGATCCCGGCCTTCAAGGACCGCTTCCTCGCCGCCGGGCTCTTCGGCGAAGACCTCAACAAGGCCTCGCGGCGGCCCGTGTGAGTAGCGGCGCTGATCCGCCGGACCGGCGGCGGCCCCGGGCCCGCGGTCCCCGGGCTGACTCCCCGCCTTACCTCCCTTCCAGTCCCGAGGCGCAGGGCGTGATCAGCGGGGCCGTGTTCCTCATCATCCTCTTCTGCTTCATCCCCGTGCCCTTCCTGAGGTGCTTTGTGGAGGAGCAATGCGCGGCCTTCCCTCACGACGAGGTGAGGCCGGACAGCGGCGAGGCGGGCACCGGCTGGGCGCGGCCGCCGGTAACCGGGGTCCCCTTCTCTGTCCCGCAGTTCGTGGAGCTTATCGGTTCTCTCCTCGCCATCTGCTGCATGATTTTCCTGGGCTTTGCGGACGACGTGCTGAACCTGCCCTGGCGTCACAAGCTCCTTTTGCCCACCATGGCTTCCCTCCCACTGCTGATGGTTTACTTCACCAGCTTCGGGAACACGACCGTTGTGGTGCCGAAGCCCTTCCGGGTGCTGCTAGGCATGCACTTGGACCTGGGTAAGTTCCAAACTGCCAGAAAACACCAAAACTCGCCGAAAACGCAAGGTAACAGATCCTCGGACAAAGCAAGGAGCGAGCGCTCGCGCGAGTCGGCGCGGGGCCTGCTTCACCCCCCGATACTAAAGCACTCGGCTCGCTCCGGTCCGCAGGTATCCTCTACTACGTGTACATGGGCATGCTCGCCGTGTTCTGCACTAACGCCATCAACATTCTCGCCGGAATTAACGGAATCGAAGCAGGGCAGTCGCTGGTGATAGCTGCTTCCATTATCGTATTCAACATCGTAGAGCTAAACGGTAAGGAAGATAACATACACATTTGCAGGTGCAAAGAGCAGAGGGAGATAGAATCCGAGATTTCAATATCTCACGTTGTTAAAAAGCAGCCAGTCCTGTCTTATCGCAATCACATTTTTTCTTTTTTTTTTTTTTTTTTTTATAGGGGATTATCGAGACGATCACATTTTTTCTCTCTACTTCATGATTCCTTTTTTTTTAACTACGCTGGGGCTGTTTTACCACAACTGGTAAGAGGACAGAGCTTTGGAGTTTCTTCAGAAACATCCTTTCCCTTTACTTTCTTCCTTTTCAAACACAAAACCGCTTCCTGACACGCAGGTAGGAAGCTGGAGCGTAGACAGGCTTCTTGCCGGAACCAAGAAAGCCGAGAACCGACAAAGCACCGATGCGCCGGTAGCTTGTAGCTTTTCTTTTTATTAGAACAATTCCGGTCACGCCGGCTCACCGAAATGCTCGGAATGCGCTGTCTTATATCTCGCTAGCCGTTTTTCCGTACCTTATTCTCTGCGTGGGGCCCGGTCCTGCAACTCTTAGCATAAGTACCCGCAGCTGTTGTTTTTACCGCATAGATCCGCTGCGGTTCCCCCTTGGCCCCTGGCCTGGCGTGCAGGAATATATTCAGTGGTTAGAAAGTCGTTTTCGCAGCAGCAGCCCTCATTTACCTTTCTGCCCTGTGGACCACAGGTACCCGTCTCGAGTGTTTGTCGGGGATACCTTCTGCTACTTTGCCGGCATGACCTTCGCCGTGGTGGGGATCTTGGGGCACTTCAGCAAAACCATGCTGCTTTTTTTCATCCCGCAAGTGCTCAACTTCCTCTACTCATTGCCCCAGCTCTTCCACGTCATTCCTTGTCCCCGTCACCGGCTGCCGAGGTAACGTACCTGAGTGACCTACGATAGTACCACGGGTCGTGCCTTTTATCTCCAGCGCCAGCCGAGGAAGGCGGTGGTAGGAGCTCTTTTAAAAAGCCATCCAAGTAAGTTTTAGAATTCAAAGTTAGATGGCTTGCTCTGCCGGCTACGGTCAAGTCATACGGTAGAGGTTTCTCACAGACATTCGCTTTTCTGGCCACCCCGCCCTCCCAGATACGGAAGGGTGATTTTCAGTAACATTAGAGTATGATTATTCTCAGCTCCGAGACAGAAAAATCGGTGCGGGTCGCTTTTAACGTTGTCGCAGCGGGACCCGGTAAGATTTCAGAGCGGTGAGCGTTTTGTGGCACTGTGCCACATCGCCCATTGTCTCTGCAGATGATAGGTTCTTCTGGCTTATTTTTAAACTATACATCCTATGGGTATATCGGGGCTGCAGCACAGAGGGGTCTCCTCTTGACTCTGCCAGGCTGAGGGACTAGGTATGGGCAGCTGCCGTCAAGCGTGTTGGATTATTCCTGCTTTTTTCCACCGCTGGGTTTCTTAGCCAGTCGGCTGTGGCTCTAAGCCTTCTGCACGTAAGGACCTCTCTGTCTCATCGCTCTCTCCGGACTAAAATTTTCATGTTTCTTTTAGGCTCAATCCCAGTACGGGGAAGCTGGAGATGAGCTACTCCAAATTCAAAACTAAGAGCCTCTCTGCCCTGGGAACATACATTCTGAAGGTAGTGTCTGGAAAACGTTCAAAATCTAGATGCGTTTTGAGGCTGTGATCCAATGCAAAAAGAACACTAAGGGAGGGAATGTAAAACTCACGGGTTGACTAATGATTTCCTGGCTCAAATTGAGAATAAAAGATTCTGCTTAGTCTATGACCGAGTTCCTCACGGTCACTCTATACTGTTAATCATCCAGAATAACCACACCTAGCAGCGGCCAAGGACCGTCACGAGCCTGTCCCTTAAGAGCGTGACCCAGGCTTTGGGGATGGTAGAGTAAAAGGGATCTTGATCAAAACCGGCCGGCGAGCACCAAACGTACCTGGTCAAATAGCGTGCAATATTTCTTTCCCCAGGCAGCCAAAATCTTGCACGTAGTAGATGTGAGGAGTGGAACGGATGAAGATGGCGAATACACCGAGTGCAATAATATGACGCTTATTAACTTTGTTATAAAGCTGATCGGACCCACCCACGAGCGAAATCTCACGCTCCTGTTGCTACTCATTCAGGTCAGACAAACGATTCCTCCAGCAGAAAGGCATACTCCGCAATAGAAAGAGATCCAAATCGGTCTCAAGGGTTTCTAGGAGAAAGGGGGAGGTAAAGTATTGTGCTCTTCACGCAAAACGTAATTGAGCTGTGGAACTTGAGGAGAATCAGAAGTTTACACGGCTCCAGGAGGAAACGGATCCCTCCCTCCCTCCCAGAAACAGGGCTTAGCGGAACATCGGGGCTGGAAAAGGATGGGGAGTACGTACCGCTCGATGTGGAGCCTGATCACAGCAGAGAAGTCTTGGCAGCGCCTTCTTGTAAGGATGCCAAGTCGCAGCTTTGACGTGAGGTATTCTGTGTTACAAACCATAGCGTTTACAGTACAACGTAGGCTTCTTTAGGAGGGCGTCATTCCCAACTGTTCGTCTCCTCCTCTTGCTCTCACAATGTGACTGCGCGCGAGCACGTGCAGAAATACCCCGCGGTTAACTACAGTTCTCAGAGAAAGACCGAAGGACTTTGGCTAGACTTCTGCCTTTTGTCTTTCCGTACCTACAAAATTTACCCTAAACATTGTTATTTAGTGAAACCGTGCACGCTGGAAAGTGTAGTGAATCCATCTGGAAGGGAGGAGTCTGCCAGCCTGTAAACTATTTAACACTATAACTTTTCTGCTGTCTGTCTGATATTTTCCTAGGTCCTGGGCAGTACGATTGCATTTTCAATCCGGTACCAACTAGTGCGCTTGTTTTATGACGTCTGACCGGGCTGCCGGGAGCAGGGGAAAGACTTGTACCTGCCAGTTGATTTTCTGCAGCCTTGACCAAATGATTCAACTGATGTCACTCCGGCCCTCCGAGAACCTCAGGACACATGCCAAAATGCGAGGAACTAGTCTGCGGGGGCCAGTCTTGAACTGTGATCATATTTGGGGGGGGGGGGTGAGATGGGGAACACAGAAGGCTTTTGTCTGATTCTCTGACAGGAAAAATTCTACGCCACTTGGATGTTACGGTTACTGGGAATACAGGGAAGTAAGTAACCCAAATGTTTACTCACAGCACTTACGGAAAGATGAAGTCTCTGTACATCTAACAAGCACGTTACTGTTCCCCAAAAGAGAAAATGGGAACTTCAATTTCATTGAGACCGTGTACAGAAGAACAAGTAAACCGGACTCCTCTCCTCGCTTCTCCGGTCCCGTCTTTGGTCCGTGGACACAGAGTAACAAGGTATAAACTATACCCAAAACCTGGAGCACTCGGAATAAAATAACTCGAGGCATCTTTTCACCTTCAGTGCTTTGCCTTGAGAATATTGACACGCAGTGAAATCCCGTAGCACGGTGGCCTTCTACCCCGCTAGGGGGCTGATAGTTTCTGCCCCCTAGCAGAGGAGGGTGGACCCCTTCCTCTTTCACAGCCAGCAGGGACGTTCCAGCCAAAGGGCTTTTATTCCTGAATATATTTATCATCTGCCTTCCTTCATGGAACGGGACACATTGGGAACAGGCTAGCAGAGTAAGGATCACTGTCCTTTCCTAATGGAGGACGTCAGTAAAAGCCTTTGATTAACACAGAACTAAGACCCTGCAAGCTGCAGTTACCTTTTCTTCAAATACAAGTCGTTATCTAGCACTATCTGGCACCGTAGCTCACCGCAGAATTGCTACCTACCCGACAGAGAAAAACCCATAGAACGCTCATCGGAGTACCAGGTTAAAGAATCCGCGCGAGAACACCGGGATTGAAAAGTGAAATAATGAAACACCAAAGGCGGGGATGCTGAGATAAGTGACAGTAGAAGTTGCTGAGACCCGTACCGTAATAGACGCGAGGCTGCTGCACTTCCACACACCCAAGTCCAGCCAGTAGCGACGCGTTCCCGGTAGGCAAAAGTTCACACGTTCAGTGACACCGATCGACACAGAAAACGCAGCATTCAAACCCGAATGGAATGAGCGGTCAAATCCTCTTCCTCCTCTCCAGCCAACCGGATGGGAAGGCTGCCGGTAGAGTATATTCATATAAACACATACATATACACGCACGAACTCTCTACAAATCCCTCCCCTTAAACGCTCAGTCTGTCCAGTAACTAGCCACTGGATTTCCTGCACTGGGGTGTGTGAACACCCGAGATAAGATACACGGTATTACTCCGCTTGCTCTTATACAAGTCTTTTCACCTTGAGAGAAGACTCAATCTCTCTGCTAGCTGATTCGGACGTACAGCCTTCCAGTAGCCAACTGTCAGATACCCGGCCCATTATCTCCAGCTAACCGGCTTAGACCTACCTCCGATCGGCAACCCGCTGACCCTGATCTCTCCCATATCTGGTCCTCGATACCTGGGTCTGAAGCCCGTTACCCCGCTCGCTCGTTAGCAATGCACGCTGGCATTCCACCCCATCTGCCCTCTGGACACGCTCCGGTCCTCCTATTTGCCAGTACCACAAATACACCGGCCCCTGTGGCCTGATGCCAGTTTCTGGCGCTTAGCCCTCTGGCCACACACACGTAGGCTTGACAGTCCCCTCACCCTAGAGAAAAAAAAAAAAGAAAAAAAAGAAATGGATTTTAATGAGACGGGACAAACTGCAGAGGTAAATGCAACAACACACGTTTGCGCACGACCACCTTCTTCACCTCACGTCTCCTTCCGCGGTCTCCTGTTTTATTCAACTGAGTCTGCTTTGACTTCTTACCCACCTTTGGTGTTTCCCTCGAACAGCCCAAAACTACGTCTCGCACGTTCTCGGGATCCCCTAAAAGCTATCTTGCATTTGGTGCTCTTCCCACGTGCCACTGTAAACTCAGCAGCCCTACAGGCAGGGGTCCCCTCGGCCTGCTGGCATCCTGAGAGGACCCCACATCGCCTCGGCAGAAATCAGGCCCAGGTCAGGGCCCAGGGGCGAACCGCTTCCTCAAAAATCTCTGGGAGCGGCCCCACCGGGGCGGCATCACGCCGGTTTACGCTCATCGGAGCGCCCGTCGGCCGCCGCTCCCCCACCCTTTCGGGCCAGTTACCCTGAGGGGACACAGAACCGCTCTGGAGACCTCACCGTCTCCCGTGAGCACTCGGGCAGGCGCTTAGGCCACCCGCAGGTGGACAGGAAGCACGGTAGCCCCCTGCGCCACAGCCGGCTCGCTCAGCCGGCGGAGGCCGACCGCCGCGGCGTGCCCGGCCCCTCCCTCCGCTGCCAGCACGCCGGCCCCGAGGAGCGGGCGGGCCCGCGACCGCCGCGCCGGTCCCCTCGGTAGCCCCCCGCGCCGGCGGCGCGAACCAACGGCCCCAGACAGTATGAATTTGGCGCCTTACCTTCTCGTTGGTCGGTCTCTGCGGCCAATAGACTCGCGGCAAGCGCCGTGGCCTCGCACGGGCGACCAATCGGCTAAAGGCTTCTTCCGGCAGAGGAGCCAATAGCGAGGCGCGGTAGCCCTATCCAATGAGCCGAGTCCTACTTTACGGAAGGCTATAAAAGGGCTGGGTGCGGGGTCTCCTCCCTCACTTCGCCGCGGCGCTCCAGAAGAGGGAGTAGAGCTCGTAGCGGACCGAGGCGCCATGTCTGGCCGTGGCAAGAGCGGCGGTAAGGCCCGAGCGAAGGCCAAGTCTCGCTCCTCCCGGGCCGGGCTGCAGTTCCCCGTTGGGCGAGTTCACCGGCTGCTGCGGCGCGGGCACTACGCGGAGCGGGTGGGGGCCGGCGCCCCGGTTTACTTGGCTGCCGTGCTGGAGTACCTGACGGCCGAGATCCTGGAGCTGGCGGGCAACGCGGCCCGCGACAACAAGAAGACGCGCATCATACCCCGCCACCTCCAGCTCGCCGTCCGCAACGACGAGGAGCTCAACAAGCTGCTGGGCGGCGTCACCATCGCCCAGGGCGGCGTCCTGCCCAACATCCAGGCCGTGCTGCTGCCCAAGAAGACCGGCGGCGCCGTGGGCCCCACGAAGGCTGGCAAGAAGGGCAGCGGGCAGCAGTCGCAGGAGTACTAGGCCGGTCGCTGTCGCATCACCACCCCGACACCACACAAAGGCCCTTTTCAGGGCCACCCCATTACTCGGCAAGAGAGCTGCGATCCGCGGGGTGAGAGGCGGGCGGGGGGTGGGGTACGGACACCCGCAGGGGCGGCAAAGGAACCGGCCCGCTCGAGTCCGGTTAGAAAAGCTGAACAGGCCGCTCCAACACCACAGTGGGGCGCGTGTAATTTCACTGTATTTATCGCCTGTTACATTCAACGGACATTGCATAGAGAATAAAACACTTCGTTTCCAAAACGGGACCCCAGTAAGGTGCCATTTCAGTGTTTCTACAAGGCACTGTAAGGCATAAGCCCTGCTGAGAGGAGAGCGAGCCCATACCGAAAACGGTACCTGGTTTCCAGGGAAAGGAAAGGGTATAAAGTTGCAGGTGAAGGCACGGTAGCCTGAATATGGGCCTCCTCTTCAGCTCCTGGGTGGCACAGACAAACGGCCGTTAGGTTTTCTTCGTAGGTAAGCGTGCAAGGGAAACCGGACCGACTGTCCGGTTACCTCCCCATCTATTACTGGCCGATTGACAAATTTACATCCGGTAACTGCAAACCTAATTCCTTACCTTAACCTACAGCGGACACAGCATCTGTGCTGCTTTACTATGAGGAAGCCGGTATCAGGAACCTAATAGCAATCTGTCTCTTCAGCATTCAGATGGGTAAACGGGCCCAAATAAAACCGACTACTGAAAGTACTTCGGTACTGTCACCACAGTACAGCACTTCAGCACCATCACCTTGTGTCTCGTGGTAATTTGTAACGAGTGCCTTGCTCCTAAATGGAATAGGAGAACGCTTACAGACTTTTAAAAATTCGTTTAACATTCTAGCTACAATAATTGTTCAACAACCTTCAGAGAGGCACTTTGCCATTTAGAGAAATGCATAAATGGATCAAAATCCCGACGAGCATAAACTAGTGGAGTTAGCTAGCTTAGTATTTCAAGTTTTTGCGCCCAAACATCCAATAAGACCGGTTCACGTTTAAATAAATCCCGTCCCCCAGAGGAGGAGGATGATAGCGTAGCTGCGAAGACCTGCTGGAGTCATAGCACTCGTGCCAACGCTCCGCAGGTTTAGCGGGCGTCATTGAGCTGCCGCGCCACGCTCAGGATGTGCTTCGCTCCCTTGCTCAGAAGTAAACTGGCTACTTCAACCCCAAGGTTCTCTGCAGCCTCTTGGGCCTGACCGGGAACGTTCTTGGCTGTGATGCCAACACGCTGCACGTCGTCATTTGGTCCATCTTCGTTCTGCAAATGTAAACACTCAAAGGTGAGGCAGCGGGAAGGAGTGGGCAACGAATGGTTTGAGCACGTGTGAAATGGGGAAAAATCTGGTCTGAAGAGCCTCGAGAACCGCGCGCTGTTAGCGTTTCCGATGAACGAGACCAAAAGTAATAGATTTCAAAAGGTCTGGTTTTGTCTTTCTGCTTCAGGTTTGGATTTTGAAGCCATCCACGTACCTGTTGGGGATAACTAACGCTGGTCTGCATCGTCTCCTTCAGGCTATCGGATCCGTCCAAACTGTAGACCGCTCCCGTCAAATACAACTTGGAAATACATACAGAAGGGATTAATACCACGTTAACAAACAATCAGAAAGCCAAATACTCCCTTTAAAAAAAAATAGATAAAACAAAAACATGCAACGTTCGAAGCTCAGTTTGGAGGGGGAGGCTTCTGTAGCGCAGCGGGGTCAGCAAGAATAGCGGTACGATGCCGCTACAACAAAAGCAATCCCTCTTAGGGAATAGGTGACTTCCCAAGAAAAAAGATGAAATTTTTTCTGGCTCCCCACCTCTCTAATCGCAGTCTGTCGTGTGAAAACACTGATTTTCTGGGCTCAGAAGCGAGACTGTCAGATCTCAGGGCAACGCTACCTTTAAAGAGGGGAGGGGGGATAGGAATCTGGTCCTTATTAATAAGAGCATTTTCTAGAAGCCCGAGCTCCGGTAGCCGGACCCCTTCTCACACTCCTGCTTTGGACACAAACCCAGAAGGCTACACTCAGGAGCCCATAGATGTATCTGCCAGAGTTTCCTTCAGGGAAGGATCAGGGAAGATGCACTTGCCGGAACAGGTTTTCAGACGTCATGCCAGATAAATACCGAGTACTCCTCACCTGGCCATCTTTCAGCACGGTGTTGACGGCAACAGGGACGCTACATCCACCCTCCTAAAAGAGACAGCAGCTGACACCGAGGCTCCTACCCGACACCATCAAAGCAGAGGCCTCTGAAAAGTTTAGGCTGCGCGCAACTCCGCCCACTGCTCCTCAGGCCCTTCTCGATTCAGAATTTCTACTTTGCGGTTTCAACAAAGTGTAATAGTTTTCCCACCCTACGGCCAGGTCAAGTCAACCAGCAGAGCAGTATTTACCGCCGCAGGCAGAAGAGGGAGGACGCCGCACCTACCAAACGTTTCATAAAGGCTCTCTCGGCAATGCAGCGTAACACGGTGTCTGCATCGTGCAGGGCAGATACCATATTCAGTATCTCTTGGTCTTTGGCACGAACTTCCACTGCTAAGGCACCCTAGAAGAAGAAAATGAAACACACGACATAATTGTAATTTTTCAACTTCACACGTCTCTGTGAGCATTCAGCGTCACGAAACAAAAACCCAGAGACGAGGATACGCATTTCAGCGATGTTTAGATGTTTACAGAAATGAATTACGAAACAATCTACCGGTTGCAGAGACATCCTATAGCAGCCGCTGTAAAGAGAAGATCGGAACTTACTCCAACCGAGCGTTCAAGATCATGCTGTCACCTCAAACCATTCGAGAGCATCTCTCAACTATGACTGCATATATAGAAACACCCACCCCGATATCCCTTTGCGACAAGGCGGCTGGATAAGTCCAAGCTTCACAACCTTATCTCAAAATAAAGATCGAGTCCTGAATGACTACCAGTGACAAAACAATTCTTTCCCAAACTGGAAACGGAAGGGGACGGGGAGAATGCCCGGTACCTGACAAATACATGATCCAAAGCACAATTTCAGGCCGAATTCGCCCTCTTTGCATCAGAGGGCAAAGATACCGCGGTGACATTATCTCTATTTTAATGCACCATTATCCCAAAACAGCGCAGCACTGACCCTGCCAGAGCCTGCCCTGTCGCCCCGATGAAGTTGTGCTACATTTTTCCTTCACCACTTACTGTTTTCCATTACCGATGGCATTCAGCCCCCACCACACCGGCTAACAGAGCTAGCTACCGTTCTTCCCACACGCTGTGCCTAAAACAGCGTAAAAGCCAACAGAAAAGATCGACGCAACGGTTCTTTAGCAACGAGCACACACAAAGTATTCAGCACAATTAACCACACTGACACGCTGTACTGCTGCCAGCTTTCAACATGCAGTACATGCTACGATACAAAAGTTGTAACGTACCTGTCCAACGGCGTACAGACAATCTTCAGGGCTTAGGAGCTGGAAGACAGTAAAATCGGAGTCAACTCAAGTCGCACTGTTCAGAATCCAGGAAGCGAGAGCTAAATTCTATGATCGCGTCTAAAACAGATTGCTTTTGCGCCCGACCAAAGACATATCACGCGCACCCCTTTCCCAGGCCTCAGTTTGCACCTCTAAAGTGAGATAACGCGCTTTCCTTCACCTGGACTATAACACGCTGCAAATTAGAAACATCATTACAAAAATCTTAGTCATGCGCACCGCTGCGTTGCTAGACACAAGTATTGCGAAACGCCGGGACACCATCAGATTGCAAACTGTTATCACACTGTGGAAAGCTGTACAGTATAAACTCCCGTACAAAGAAAACAAAACCAACCACCACCAACAACAAAAAAAATCCTCCCTGAAGCGCATCAAATCCCAGGGCGAGCACGCATTCAGCAGGCTCCAAACTCAAACTCTGACAGGACAACCGCAAGGCCTGAAAGGCAGTCGATGGGTCGGCAGAGAACGTCACTTTCTGCTTTGCTAGCGCTTACCTGGCCGATGCGATTTTCCCAGCCCATTCTCTTCAGCCCAGCAGCTGCCAGGACGATGGCACCGAAGTCTTCCTTCTCATCTAGCTTCTTTAAGCGGGTATTTAAATTCCCTCTCTGTAGAAGTGATTAAGCAAGCATAGAAATAGCAGGCACACAGTCTTATAACCGCTTAGCGTTTGCTTGAGCACGTTTACAGAATGCACAGACTCCGAGAGCCTCCAAATGAGAATCGGAGTATGATCCTGGAGTTACGACAACTGCTCCTTTAAATAGAATTTTGCATAGCATTACAGAACATTACTTCAAGCACTGACTCTCAAAAGTTGCGTACGTCGTTCAAGTACGTTACTCACACGCGACACCAACTCCTTTTGCGCAGCAAAGAACGGGGTCTGAATTAACAGCGCCTTTTACCTCTAGTTCATCAGCCCACATCAGAACCAGCGGTCCAAATCACATCCGTGGTATTGGGAACCCATCGGCACTTGGCCACGCCACCGTGACAAACACACGGTAGGCACCCGTGAAACAGGCTTTTGAACATCCCTCAAAAATTCATCTGCATCGTGAATCTCGGCTAGATTAAGGCTGGCCCCTTTCTACAGCCTGGTGAGAAAGCAGAGGACCAAAGGGGCTACCCTGCGCTATGCACCGCTCTCAGGGTGGAGTTAGTGGAGGGCAGACTGAGGAAGCAGTTTGTTGGTGTAGGTCCAGTGGTATAAATCGGCCTCAATTCTAGATTTTAGGTTAAATTACATTTTCCTGTTTGTAGCTTGACCCAGCTCCCCCGTTTTGCCAGAAGGATACAATATCCCTGAATTCTAACTGAGGGAACTTCTTTTTCAGCTGGGCTGCTCTGCGCAGTGAACTGGTTCCAATCACGCTGTGGGGAAAATAAAAGCAATGAAATATAGAATACTCCTACACTTACCTCCAGCCAGAGATACGTCTGAGCTTTCGAGGAAACAATTTTTTTTTAATTTTTGAATAACGAAGATCCAAAAACCTGCCAATGATTTGTACCTACTTAGAAGAAAGACACTGAGGTGCTGGAGCGGGTCCACAGAAGGGCAAGGGGTGAGGCTTGTGAGGGGTCTGGAGAGTAAGTCTTACGAGGAGAGGCCGAGGGAGCTGGGGTTGTTCAGTCTGGAGAGGAGAGGCTGAGGGGAGACCTTATCGCGCTCTGTAACTACCCGAAGGGGGGGGTCTAGGGAGGCGGAGATAGGTCTCGTCTCCCAAGTCACAGGAAATAGGACAAGGGGAAATGGCCTCAAGTTGCGCCAGGGGAGGTTTAGATTGGATATTAGGAAACATTTCTTCACCGAAAAGGTTATCAAGCTGGAATAGGCAGGAATAGGCTGCCCAGGGAAGCGGTTGAGGCACCATCCCTGGAGGCGTTCAAAAGATGGGTAGACATTGTCCGCAGGAATACGGTTTGAGGTTTGGTGATTTTTTTTTTTTTTTTTTGTCAGAGTTAGGTTGACGGTTCAACTAGATGATCCTTAAGGTCCCTTCCAATCTAGACGATTCTATGATTCTAAGACAGACAACCACTCCGTGGGGTTTAGCACAAAGTCTGGCTGATGCCAGTCCCAAGGAACAGATGTACAGGAGATGTTTCTGGAGGGCATCCCCCCCATCAAGGACTGGATGAAGCCACAACACGTGCCACGGAAAAAAATACTCGGGTACCCCAAACCGCACCAGACAACTGAAGTTACTAAACCGGAAGGACTTCGTCAATGACAGAAATGCAGTAGGAGGGGAACCGTTGGAAACAGTAGGGCGCAAAACTGGAAATCACAAAAAACTGCCAGTCCAGGCAGTAAGCATTTCCCTTCTAGACGCGTATGTACACTATTCATTTTTCTTGGCACCCCGCAGCCTAAACCAGACTTGACCTTCCCGCTATCTAGATGCACGGAAACACGAGTCTATGTTTACGTCACGAGTAGTTTGTTTCTTCTACTTTAACGGAAAAAAAAAATACATCTTTCTAATCGTTATCTCAATCTGAGTAATTTTGCTCATCTGACTCAGACAAGAGACTCCAATTAGCTCTACTAAAAGGCAGGGAACGCTAGTCAGGCAATTTGAAATGGAGAAACTGCTCACGCTCCCAGCGGAACCGTAAGAAAGCGATGTGAAAAAACTAACAAAATGAGAACCGGCTGGGTAAGAACAAAAGCGCAGTTCAGACCCATTTTTGCACCCGTCTTCCACTCCCTTTCTCCGCTCACCTCTTTTCAGGAAGGAGGCTCAGTGTTTTCCCGCAGTTTTTGGGATGAAAGACGACAGCATCGAGTGGGTTTTCCCTTCTGCAAAATAATACAAGCGCAGAATCACCGAGATATCATTTCAAGGAAGGCCGTTAAGCTTAACACCCGGAAGGACTGCCTCTGGTTCCAAAATACCCCACGGTCATTACGAAAGAACTTCCAGCACACCTGCTGGCTACAGAACACTAGGACAGCTCGAATGTTTCCACCGTTTCAGAGATTATTCGGAGGGCGGTCAAACTCTGAACACCTAAAAGGACTTACGGCGCCTTTGCTTTCCTACCAGCGCCAACTCTGTAAAATGCAAATCCCCGGGAGAATCGAGCCTCGCGTGCACACTTACTTGCAGACAGCGCCGATGGTAAACCCAGGAGGAAGAGAAGTTGGCAGGTCCTTCAAGGAGTGAACCACGAGGTCAACTCTAAAAATTAGAGGACAGCAATCACTGAACAGACGGCTGAGCTCACACGGTACCTACCACAGGCCTGCAGATCATCTACAGAAAAGCGTGAATCCATCCTGGGAATTAGTCTGGAAAAGAGGGAGAAATTTCCAGATTCTATAGCCAGAATTACTGTGGAATTCCAGCGTTACTCCAGAAGAGCCACTTCACCTTTCCCCGTCCCTCTTTACCCATCTGTAAAATTAAGACGCCTTCCTCCCAGCAGCGATGCGAGACGTGTTACAACAATCAGGCTGAACGAGGAGAAGACGCCAGAGATGGTCACATGGGGAGACTCATCAAACCAATACGCAACCAGTACGCTGACAGGTATTATGCGTCACGCTTAAAAAAAAACAGTTAGCCAAAGCAGAACCTATCTGCTTCGTTACAAGGCAAACAAACATAATTGTAAATGTGTGAATCTCCAGTACTTTTTTCACTGACTTTAGTTGAAAATGCAGTGCCCGTGAGCCACAGATGTAGAAGAACATCATTGGTTTTGAACCTAGTTTATAAGAGCGTAAGTAGCAATGAAACCCTCCTCGGGATATTGAAAAAGGATGGGGGGGAGGGGGGAGGAGCGCTAATCTTTCTCTTCTCCAGCTGGAGCCTGAACTGAGTTTTTCTGTAGAAAGAAGTTACCCAGAAAGCAGCACAACTTGCCCACACCCATTTCCCCTGCACATTTAACGTGCAAGTACGTTAATAAATGTTAACACTAAATGCGGTATGCAATATCTTAACACGACCAAGCAAAGTATTCTTTTAAAAGAATGCACTCGTAAGCAGGAATTAGATTAGATTACAAGCTCTCCGATGCACATGTAAACACATAAATCACAGGAAAAAAAAACCCACAACTCCACTTAAAAAATACACGGCCTAAGCCCAGGGGGTAGGGAGAGAAGACAATAACTTATCAAAGGATTTCTTTGACAGAGAGGTACCAGAGCAGTAAGATACCAGATCAAATACGCAGCAAAGCCAAAGATGTCCAAAGAGCACCACAAATGCCAGAGCGGGGAAAGAAAACAATGAGCTCTTACTCATTTCTTTCAAGTGCATTTTCCAGCTCTTTGGTGAAGAGGCTCTTCTCCCCAATCTATACATAAATGGAGGAACACGAATCACAAAGAAAAATCTGCAATCGTATCATCAAATACAATTACTTCCTGTGTGAAGGAAGAAGAGAAACTTTACCTTGGAAAGCGCTGTATCCAAGATCTTGTCTCCAGTCGTTGACATGGCAACTGCTCAGAGAGAGAGCAGAGGTAAAAGGTGAGGCTCGGTAAGAGCACAGGGGCCTGGACTGGAAATACCTACATAACGTGTAACAGGCAGTACAGCGTCACGCACTACTGCGTGAACACAGATTCGAGATAAACTTAAGAGCGGTTCAATTCTAGAAATACACCGTACCGAAAGCAAGTGAAATTCGGACTTCCTTCACTGCCCTCAAAAATAGAGCGAGGGGGCAGAGGGCAGGTTTTGGGGAGCGCTGACCCAATGGGAATTGCCACGGTCTTTCTCCGAGTGCCAGCAACCAAGTACTCAGCGGTTCTCTCAGCAAAAGACCGAGCTCCCCTTATACCTGTGCTGTTAAACACCTCAAACCAGGGACAGGAAAATGACCCCAGTGCGTAGCGGGCTGGGGCCAGAGCAACACCAGGTTCTCAAATGGAGCCGTCTAACACCCTCAGCGTGACACACTCAGAGCTTCAACCATCAGGAGCTTAGGAAATCCACCTTTCCCCCCTAGAAGAAACCTGCGGCAGAAACCGTGGCGGCAGTTGCGCAGCCACACAACGTATTTGAATTCAGACGGCACTCTTAGATAAGTGGGGTCGAATCCTCCTCCTCGTGACAGCACCCTACACGCATCTCTTGCACACAAAGATAAGCGGCCGCTCCCACTGCCGACCAAAAAAACTTACCGATCTCAAAGTGGAGGTCAGGGTATAGCTCACGGAGCATCTCGACGACGCTGTCAGTTTGAATCCGGGCCAGCTGCAATGAAGCAGAAAGCAAAGCCCTACACAAGGAGCACATCAACCGTACGGCACCTAGAGAGGAGTTTGCCATTCTTCGATGGCCAGGCACGCGTGACCGCTACATTGTCTAAATCGAAAGCATTAAAAAGAAGTAGCCCCAAGTAAAATGGTTCCCGTTTACAAACTCCTTGAACCCGGTGAACTCATAGCACGACCAGAACATTTCACCGAAGAACTTATTTAATCGACTAAGTGGCAAAATCACATCTCGCCGTGTCCAGCGCTGCTGCGATCCCAAGCACTGACAAGGCAAGGCAAGGCAAGGCAAAAAATTTATTGAGTTCAGAAGAGCGATTAGAGCAGAAGACTAATAGGATTTGCACTCTACTTCCGGCTGTGTTTTCAAGGTCACTGCCTGTTCCACACAGAATTTCCATTTCTCGATACCACCTCAGCGCCTTTATTCATAGAAAGCACTTACCTATTAACTTTGAGGCGCTTGGTTTCACCTCTGCAGATTGCGACCGCTGAAAGACACCCGCTCGTGAACAAGCGGGCGGAACGGCAAGCTAAAACATCCTCCTGTTGCTCAGCGATGAAAGCTCAAGTCACATCGCACGCTGGGCACCCTCTGCTTTTGCTAAGAGTATGAATTTTACCAATACTGCAAGTTTTGGGAGAAGCCAGTAGGCTTTCACTGCGCCACTGGGAAATCTAAAATCTATAGTTGCCGTCAAACGAGTTCTTTACGCTCTGTAAGATCAGAGCTCTACGTAGAGGTTTTACGGACAAACAAAAGTAACAGCTTAGATCCGCACGCGCAGCAAGCAACAGATCTTAAAGCAGTAAAGCGCAGGAAGAACTTTCCCTTGCGTAAGGACAGCAGAAGCGAGTAAAATATAAACACAATTATGCTGGCAGAGTCGGTCTCATTCCACACACAAGCAGCAGCAGACTCAAGCAACCGCAGGTGAGAGTCAGCTTTTCTCCCACCGATGAGCGGTGTAGCCTGGGACAATTAACTTTGTTCTCGGCACTCTAGTTTCCCTAAATACAAAACGAGCATAAGCAGCCGCTTCCCTTTGCAAAGCGTGACAAGAGCCTCAGGTCAGAGCGGCAGCAGCACGCCCGGCTGCATCCCTTCGCCTTCTCGAAAGCGCAGAATTCTTCCCAGAACGTGCTACCCGAACGAAGGCGGTTATCTCGGAGCAGAGGCCCGAAGGGGGTTTATCTCCCTGGGCGAGGCCGCTCCCGGCCGGCGATACCCGCTCTATCTCCGAACGCGGCCCCAGCGCCAGCTGAAGCCGTTGGTCCTCGGCGGGGGGCGGAGGGGGCTGTCGGCCGTTTTCTCTTTCCCGCCTGCCCGGAGGAGCCGCACGGGCCTCGGAAGTTAAAAGCCCACAGCGAGATCCCAGTTACCGCGCCCCCCCAAACGCTCCGCTACCTCAGCAGCGGCCGCGCTACCCGCAACCGACCGTCACCCGCGCTCCAAACCAACCGGTTTCGCGCCGAACCCCGCGTACCTGGCTCCGGCGGGTGCCCACACGGACCGCTCGGCCGCCCACGCCGTTCTCGCCCTGCGGCGACATCCCGGTCAGCACCGAGCCCCCCGCCAGACCCCCGCTCCCAGCCGGCGCCGCCATGACACCGCCCGTCCCGCACCGCTCCACGGCACCGCCCCGCCCCCCGACGTCACGTCCGGCGGCCCACGTGACCGCCCCCGCCCCGTCACAGCGGCGGCGCTGAGCGAGGCGGCCCCGGCGGTGGCAGCTGGTGCGTTTATTGCGGGGCTGGGGGACAGAGCCGCGGGAGCCCGTACAACGCGAGCGAGTGCGGCGGTCAGGTGCTGCGCTTGGTGTGGATGAGCAGCTCCCGCTGCAGGCCCGCCTCGATGGTGGCGGCTGCCTTTCCCGAGGGCAGGTCCGTGATGAGGGTGAGCTTATTGAAGACGCCTCGACCGAAGTAGTCGGCAACAACGGAGAAGCCATCGTTGGAACACTTGAGCTGCCAGACACAAAGCGGCAGCGTCAGCAAAAGCCACCAGCCCCTCTCCTTCCACCCCCTATGCTCCCTATTAGAGGCCCGGTCACTCCTTGGCCCTCGTGCTAGTTCAACGCAAGGGCTGCGCCAGCGGCCTCCTCCGCTAAGGTTTGCCTGTCTGTTCCCCCTCTTGTTTCAATCCTGTATCTGAGGTGCGCAACGAAAATGTCGCGAACAATTACCTTAAGCGGGAAAGCGACTGCCTCGGCTACTCTCATTTCCACGTGCGCTAACGTGTTCTCGCTAATGCCCCGTTCTGGACAAGGACCTGCTGGAGCCGGGCCAGAGGAGGCCACAAATATGAGGGGAGGCTGGAGCACCTCTGCTGTAAGGACAGGCTAAGAGAGTCTGGGTCGTTCAATTTCGGGGTCAGGCGAGTTCTCTCAAGAGAGCATCAAGGACCCTTTATGCCCTATACATAACGCAGTCACCCTAGTCTGGCCTAATGCCTCGCTATTCACAGACAACATAACCTTGTTTACAAAACGCCTTCAGCCTTATCCTTCTCTACGAGCCTCGGGGGGATCCGTAAACGGATTTAAACCCTACTTATTTAAACTTGTTAAGACAGGCAACGTTACCCTACCTGATGCTGAAACTGGTCGTGCAGATCTCTCTTCTGCTCCTGGGCTCGGATCATGTCCATCACTTTGCGATTTTCTGGCATGCAAGTAGGACATTCCGAATCGCTCTCAGAGTAGCTTTCGAAGCAATGCTGGTGGAAGGAGTGACCACACAGAAAGTGGACCGAAGGCAGCTCCAGGGCGCTGGTGCAAATGCTGCATTTGGTCTTCTGAAAGATCTTGGGACTGAGAGAGCGAGAGGAGGCAGAAGGGCGAGAGAGAGAAAGCATATTTTTCCACAGTAGAAGACAACAACGGTTCTATCCTATATCGGATAAAGCGGCAAGCAGCAGTAACGCACCTGGCTTTCAACTCTTCGATTTCCTGGCGGATCCTTGTAGTTTCTTCTCGGTATTTTTGAATTCTCTGCTCATCCTGCTCTATCTGGCGGCTCTGCTTCTGCAGCTTGTTGACGAGATAATCCTTAATCACAGAGAGCGTGGCTGTGGAGTTATGAGCCAGCGTCTGCACAACTGAGAGCAACAGAGACGTTAGTTTCAACACGGGCAAAAGAACTGCAGCTATGCTGGTCCTACTCCAGTGGACCGCTTCCCTGTAAAAGGCCACTTACAGGCAAAGGCAGTCAGCGTTCTTACTGAATGGGACAGCGCATTGAGAGGCTCAATGTCCGTTTGACCTCTTCCAGAAATGGGTGACTGCGAGCGTAATTTGGATAGCTCGGACCAAAGGGGGCAGAGCAAGGATCTAGCGGACTAGATTCCATTTCAGCTTCTCTACCGAGGCACGGCGGGAGTTTCAGCAAGCCCTTCACCTCCCCACACTGACGGAACAGAAATCACGTATGGATAATGCGTATCGCAGACCTTTTTCTCTAATTTGGGAGCTGTGACTGGCATCTCTCATCCCTATAGAGCAGGGAATACAGCACTTCAAACGGTGGGGTCAAACTTTGTCGATACTTTTCTCAAAGTTCTGATCTACAGAGAGTGCTATAAACTAGTCGGGGGGGTTGGGTTTTTTTTCTGGGGTGCCACATGTTACTATTACCAAGCAGCGGAGGCATAAGACTCTTGTTCTCGATGTGTTTCAGCACGGCAGCAATATACTCTTTGCAGTCCTCCTCCTTCCGCGCAAAGTAGCCGAGAGCCTGTTCCCAGAGACAAGCCTCTTGATCTCCATATAACTCACACACTTCGATCACCTTCTTGTACTGCTCATTCTGCATGTGGTAGTGCATGATCTGTTGGAAACTACGGGAGAAACAGACTCGTGAGTGGCAACAATCCATCTCTGAGCTGATACAGGGACCTCGGGTTTTCACCCGGCCATGCAATCCCCAGACGTCACACAGAAGCCAAGACAGGCTCGTCATTCACTCTCTACGTAACTGCCCTCCTATAACATCAAGATACTTTCAGCTGAGCAATGATCTACAGTGTCCGTCTTGAGACGCTAAAGAGGTCACGGGGACAGTTAACGGCTATAAATCCCCACGGTGGGAGTGGAAGGACAGGACTCTTATAGACAAGAGCAACACTCACAGTTTGCCCTGCTCATAGAGGTAGAGGACGCCATCCTTGAAATTGTGCATCTGACATAAGACCAAGGCCTTATCGAAGACTGTTTTGAACCTTCCGCTCTTCAGGAGGGTAAGGGCTTCATCATGCAGCTTCTCTTTGATCTGCAGAGAAGGGAGAGAGGTCAGGGACACATTTTGCACTAAGACCCGACGATGAGTCGCAGCTCTCTCAAAGAGGAGGACAGTTTTGCCGTTTGCCCTCTTTCCCTTCTAAGCAAACGGGACGTGATTTCTTTTGCCCGAACAGCCAGCATCCTCACAGATCTAGACAAGCAAACGGAGCCGCTTTTGTGGGAGGGCGTATTGTCTGGAATCTGTTCTTACGTGAGATTCATATTAAACAAGCTCAGCCTCGCCGAGAGGAACATTCTCCCAGCTAACAGGCCGCTTTCCCGTTTATGTGCCGTTTGTCCAGCACAGCGTATGTATCGCCTCACGTTATCAACGCCCATCTGGAAAGGTTATGGGTTGGCAGGAATGCAAACAGGATTCAAAGACACCAAATCTCCCTCTCTAAATACAGAGCTAGAGGAGCTCAAACCTGCTCATCTCGTTCATGAGCCCAGTTCTGCAGCCGAAGTTCCAGTAAAGTGTCATAGACGCCCTGCGGAGAGTCAGCCTGCACCTCAGTCATGTGCTCCAGAAAAGCCTTCAGCTCTCGGGAGTTGTTTGCAAAGACCGGGATGAACTCCTCTGAATTAGCCTGTAACACAGCCAGAAAAAGTCGAGCACCCCGACCTGTCTCAACCAGACCCACGCTTCTTCCCTGCCACGCGGACCGCTCGTTCCCGGAGTCTGTGACGTGACAAATACAGCACGGTACAGGATGCCAATTACGGCCGGAATCGGCTCCGAGCAATAGTTTTTAAGCGGTCTCTCGTCTCTGGGACTACCGGGACGGGGCTTCTCATTACACCTGAAACATCAGGCCGGCACCACAAGAAGCCGGAGCACTTTATTGCAAAGTTACTACTCGAGAGCGACAACTGTCAGCCAATGCAAACCGTACCTTTTTTCCTTCCAGCATCCCAGGGCCTTCGCTGTCTCCCGATGGCCGGTAATCAGTGCAAAGGATCTTCAGCAATTCTGTGGTCTCGTTCGGGACATGGTGCATCAGGATTTTACCATATCGCTTCATGTTACTCTCTGCCTGATCAAAAGGCAGTTTTCCGATGTAGCGCAAAGCCTCTTGGTAGTTCTGTGGGGGCGATCGGCAAAACAATCACACGACGTTGGCTCCGCTCTCCACTTGGAGGTTAGGACAGAAAGACATGCCGCAAGTACGCCGTGAGCACCGTGTCCTCTGAAGTATCATCTAGTTCACTATTCCTGCTCGTTTTCCTCCCTCCTCGGGGAGGAAAACTGCCTGTGGCCCAGTGGAAAGAGAGCGCAATTTAGATCAATCTCTCACTAACTAACCACCCTCCTTCCTCCTAAAGGGCGCTGTAAAAAGCCACATCTGAAACACAACAAAGATAACCCTCCGATTTCCACCCCTAGACTACCACAGAAGGTGAAAGAGGAAAGTCGACACACGAGCGGCAGCCGGCGTCGTTACTGCTGCATCTGCAGCCGCAGGGAAGAGCTCAGCGCAATGGGGTTCTGACAAAAGAGGAGGCTAGAGGAGTGGTATTCTCCCCAATAAGAACAGGGAAGCAGGAACGTTTCCTCACCTTGATGTCCTCTAGCTGGATTTTGAGGTACCATTCGTGATGGGCGTGCTTCTCTGCCAGGTACACAGCATGAGAGTAGTAACCAGCTTGACGAAGCACCTTGATCGCCGTTTCCACATCAAAGCGGACCTCGCTCTCGCTCGTCTACAAGGACAAAAGCAGAAAGGTGGTCCCTCAGCAACGTTCCCACAGTCCACAAGCAGAAATCACTTCTGTAAGATGAGGAAAGCAAGCGCAGGGACAACCAAGTACCTCTCGTGCACAGAAAAGGTCACACGTGCAGAAAGAAAGAAGTCTAATGGTTTGCCATTCCCTTGCCAGCAAAAGCCAGCACGCTCCAGACTCAGCCAATCCGAGAACGTAACCAGGGCTTGGAAATAAAGGAGCCAAGACAGGGGTGCCGAGGGACAAATCCATTCAGCCCAACGGGATCCAATTTATAATGTCATCGCTACCCCTTTTTAGTTATTATGATGACGTAACACCTTTGCGTCATTCCACCTTCCCCCAATACCTTAATGAACTCCTCCAGTTTGGAGCTGTCTTTGAGCTTGGTATAGCAATTCAGCAGAAGCGTAGTATGGTCTGCATTGGCCAGGGACTGCAGGTGGAGCGTCTGCAGATAGGCAGTGAGGTTGTGGATACGCTGAGCGTCCAGGAATTTCCGAATGACATAAGACGGTTCCAGCTTCCCTATAGTTCTGGGAGGGGGAAGAGTCACGTTACAAGAGACCGTGTACCCAGGGCGTCAAAATAAATGGAGAAATTAACAACAGAGCACAGGGCCACCTTAACTTCAGCAGACACTAACCCACTCGGGACACTCAGCTACGCCTCAGAAGTAACAACTACTTAAGGTGAAACATAACCCACGCGCACGGTGAAACTAACCCTCTGCAAAGGCCACAATCGGGACGACGGTGACGGCAAACAAGGAGTTAACCCTCCTTTAAAGGAGGCATCGAGAAGACGGACAACGCTCTGGCCGCAGCTAGCCCGTAAGCCCAAAAGACAGGGAACAAAAGCTGTCTTTTCCCTCATTTCAGTCACATCACTCATGCCCACATGGAGCGGTTTAGACACGGTTATCCCGACGCTTATAAAATACATGCCGACTCTCGCTAGACATCAGGACTCCAAAGTTACAGTTCTACACAAACGCAACACTTTGCGGCATTTCAAAGAGACCGAAGATGAAGTTTTCAGTAAGCCCCAAAACAGGCTGCTCCGAGTTCTAAAAAACCCAAGATGTTTTAAACCTGACATTGAGCGTTTTCCAAGAAGACCGTCGTACACGGTCAAATCACATCAACAGTCCTACCTAAATGATGCCATCAGGCCCCGTTCCATCCCAGCGTGTCTTCGCTATTCACGTTAAAATATAACCAAAGAGGAGAACCTTACCTTAAGGCGTATGGAGTGGTTTTCAAGCACCTTTTTCTGAGACTTTTAATCTCACTGACGCGTTTCTCTCTACTGGTAGAATTTTCGCCTCACGTCATGCTTTTTTCGGTTTGGTTTGTTTTTATTCCTAGGCTGAAACGGCAATCGAGGCCTCCGTAGCTCCTACCCCTACGACCCAATCAACGCTCCACGGGACCCCCGCTCACCGGATATACTGCTGGATGGCTCCATCATGGTTCCCCTTGTTATACAGATGATCACCGTACTGCCGGAAGATCTCCGACAAGCCGTCGCTGTCCAAGTGGTGGCTCTTGGCCAGGTTAATGGCCATTTCAAATAAGTTCTTTCTGAACAGCATCTGTTAAACACACGGTAAGAGCAGCGTGAGGGAAATACCGCTCCGCAAAACGCGTTGTTTCTTCTTTGTGGTGCTGTACGCGTAACTTTCTCGGGCTTTTAAATATCAAATGCCTTATAAAGCCGGTTGGGCTGTAAAGCTACCCTATAACGGTTCGACATTTCGACACGCAGAGCCAGTACAATCTTGCAGACGTAAGGCAGAGACTAATAACAAAACAGATTTACACACCTCAAGTTTGGTTTGCGTATCCTTCTCCTGCAGAACGTGGATCTTTCCGTCTCGGGTCAGCACATACAGAGAACCCCATTCTGCCAAGACATCCACTATATCGTCAAAGATCGAGCTGTACGCAATGAATTTGTTGCACAAGTCGTAGACATTCAGCACTTGTTTGTCCGAATTCTGTGCCTCGTTCCCAGCAAACTCTGACCTAGAGAGCAGAAGACGGTTTTAGAAAACGCAGAGAGCGCGACTTGAATTCTCGATACCTAGGCAAAGTGGAGACGTCCGGAGAGCAAGACAAATGGGGTTCGTTCGGGCGATTAAACTAGGCAGAGCACCACATCTTTATATACAAATTCCATCTATGCATTAGATTGATAAATTCATAGGACCGGAAAAAAAAATCCGCTCGTTCAGCATGCTTAAGCGTGCTACTGTCAAAACAGAAGTTAATCGATATATGCGTCCGGATGAATTAACAACCTCTGACAAAGTTGCAATTGGCCCCCACGAGCGAAGCTACACAGGAAAAAGGAAAAAGAGGGAAAGCAGGAAGCCGCAAGAGCTAAAAGAACTCATCTGTTCCAAGGAGCCCTACTTTGGAGACGTCTTTCGGTCCTTGGACACGATGATGAGGTACCCCCGATACCAGTGAACAATCAGCTTTTGTCCCTCGAAGGCAAAGCAGGGTCCACGTTCATCCGGCTGATAAAGGTACACGCACTCGTTCCCCGCCACGATGAACTGGAGATCCTGGGAGGGGTCGCTGAGGGACGAACAGCGCAGTCCACAGCCATGAGTGTCCAGCTCCAGGTGAGGGTAGTCCTTCACTGAAAGCATGTACGACTACGGAGGAAATGCAAGGTTTTGGGGATCGCTCCGAACTGGAGTCTGAAGCCGATGCAATTTGCAAGTCACAGCCTCATTTTTTCCAATTAATTCCCCACCTGGATGTTCTCTGTGGTCACCACAAATAGATGCGTCGTTTTGCCAGACTGTCGGAACGCGAGGCCGGTAACGGGATAACTGCCTTCATGTAGGATTTGGGTCTTACTGTGCCGGTCTCGAGTGATGTCTCCTTTTGTCAGAACAACGCTCCCGTCCGCAAACCCTGGAGAAGGGGACAGACCAGACGGTTACATATCCGGCACTCCTGAAATATTATCCAGCGTAAGTTATGGCAGCTCCAGTCAGCGACACCACCTCGCTCGCCAGCAAAGTATGGAGTAATGGGATTGCCGCAGGTTCTCATGTCAAGGACGTATGTGTCAAACTGCCCCGATTACTCCCATCGGGTTCAAAGCTATCACGCGACGGGCACACAGGATGTCACCATTCAGCAAGCTTCAACTTGCTTTCCACGCATAAGCTTCACTCGCAGGTTATTTTTGTTGGAGTCTGTCTGTGTTTCATTTCATGAATAGCTTCCTCATCCACCAAACGTAACTACCATTTAAATTCACTTGCTTATTCAAAACATGCTACACGCCGTAAAACAAAAACTAGAGATTTCCTAAGAGTGAGCAAAACACACAGTGTTCGCAGCTCGCCGACAGCCCCGGTCCACCAAGTTGTTCCGGGGTCAAAGGCCACAGCACACATACAGGAACCTTTCAGATTTCGGTGCAGGGACAAACTCGCCGAAAACGCTCGTAACCTCACAACATTGTTGCTCGTACTTTGCCAGAGGTTAAGCAAGAAACATTACAAAGGAATGGTTAAGCCCAAAAAGATAAAGTGGCGTTTTTCTCTTAGGAAAGGTTTATATGCAGCACTTGAAAAAAAAAAATTCTCTCCGGAACGTTATGTATAACAAAACCTATGTTTTTTCCTGCACTATGACAAAAGACAAAAAATCAATAAACGTATAACCTACTGACTGGCAGGGAAAGATGACGTCAACTAAAAACACGTGCTTCCCTTTTAAGTATCAAAATTATTCGATAGATACAGGCTCAGGCTAAATTTACATATTTATCTTCTCAAACTCTCTGACAATGTAGGATACGCCGCGTCTCCGTGAGAATCACGTGAAAACTGCACAAAATTGTCACGACGCTGATTTTTGTGCTATCTACTCATTTTCCTCGCGTAAGGACAGTAAGATTTTTCTTAAGTTGTTACAGTTCAGTTTTACTTACCGATAGCCATGAAATTGAGATTCTCGTGGACGGTGAGACAGGATACAACTGTGGGCTTGTTACCTGGTATCGCTGGAAAAATCCGCGTGCAGAGGGGGTTGCCGCCATCGCGTTTCTCCAAGTTCCAGACTTTAACCTACAAACGGTGACGATCTGGCATAAGCAAAACACAAGGCATCAGGAGGCCAAAAACGGTCATCAAGCAGAACAGAACGACCCAGCTAATTAAGGCAAAAAGGGTTGGCCGAGATAATCGGAGCCATTTTACTAAAAGCCTGAAACACAAACGCGCCGTTCTGCCTCTCGCTGACTCACCAAGGGGTTAATGCCCTCCTCATCCTCCCCGACCGACACCAGGATGCTGTGCTGCTTCAGCTGGTACAGGTGCGTTACCCGCAGTTTGTACGCCTGGAAACCGCTAAGCTGGAGGGAGCGAGGCAGGAACCATATCTGCCCTTCCATATGTAGCGCACAGTTAAGGCACACAAGGGGGAATCGCGGCCCCGCCGAGCCCCAGGCCGGCCCCGGCCCCGGCGCCCGCCCCCGCCGCCTCCCGCAGGATATCCCCGAAGACGAGGCTTCCCCGGCCCGAGTCGCAGACGGCGATGCCCGGGGGCAGGGCGAAGGGCTTTCCGCCGGCCCCGTCCGGCCCCGGCGGCTCCTTCACCGTCTCCCTATCGAAGAAGACGAAGCGGCGCCACTGCAGGTAGGCGGCCATCTTGGGGACGGGACGAGCTCTCGCGCCTCTCACGTGACCGCCCCGACGGGTCACGAGGCACAGGGCGCCCCTCCGCCCCGCGCGTGCGCACCCCAGGGCCCCAGAGCGGGCGACTGCGGAGGCACCCGAAAGCAAGACTCCGCGCGGGCTTTTAACCTTGCAAAAGTCACCGTGCTTTGCAGTAACTTTCTTTCTGGTCCTTCACCAACCAGTAGAGAAAACGCCTCGAGTTTTACATACCCCGCTTGACCGCAGCTGCTGCTTGTCAGGCCGGCTCCAGCTAAAGAACACAACAGATTGGAAGAAGCCCGGGATTTACCGCATCAGAAGCTCGCCAGCGGACACCCTTACCGCTGAGTTTACGCCAGACAATTACCTGCGAGGTTTGCAGAGAATAGCCAGCGAGTTTGGCTCGGGAAAGTCTCCCACCCTTCCCCCTCACGCAGCCTCGGTCGGAGCTTACCGTTTTTTCAGAGCTCTCCCAGCCCTGCCAGCCCAAGGTTCACAAAATGCTTCGAATAGGACAACCCTTTTCCTCCACGCAGTGACTTAAAAGAGCCCTCTGTCCGAAATACGCAGTCTCGCTTTTGAAATTTGCCATAAAATTTTCACACCAGTCTTCGGCTGTGCGCACCAGGTACTGGGCCTTTGCCACAAGGATACCCAAATAGTTTTTACTTAGCTCCTGGTTTTAACTGCTGATGGTGTTCGGCTGCTTCGGGTGCAAGAAGAGACCAGATGGCGGATAATGAAGCAGTACTGTACACACCAAAGCGCGGCAGCAGCTTTCCCTCCCTTCGCAGCCAGCTTTCTTTTAGGCGTAAGCAAGAAAAAAGCAGTATTTCAGATACTTCAGCTGAGAGCGCAAGTCGCTCTGGTCAGAAGAGCCCATCACGTCCCTTCACCTGTGGAAGGGAAAGACGAACAATGTAAAGCCACAGCCTCATCAGACTTCTGCAGTGCTGCTCTGGCCGCAGACTGAAACTCTCATTGCCACTGTCGGGGCCGATTCGTTGCTGCAACCGACCGGCAGGTAACCTCTGCTCGCCCAGTCGAGACCGGGGCACATAGGAGCCAGCAAGAACCACGTGCCGCTATGGAAAGAGAACGGCTCCCGTGGCTGCGCCTCGCTCCCAAGGGCCAAGATCGACTGCCTCTTCTCAAGGCTTCTCTCCAAAGCTCGTTGCAAGCATCTGACGTGGGCCAGGACCCTCGATAAAGGGGTCAGCACGCTTTTCGCTCAGCGCGGCTAAAAGAAAAAACACGACCAAACTGGAGTTCCAGGGAGCTTTTATTGAGTTTAATCAACAAAATCAGGATTTTACCATTCATGTTTATTGCACTCGGAACTCATGAAGCTCTTCACAAGTCAGTGCTACGACGCACATACAGCCAGAAAAATACATTCTCAACCAAACGTGAGCTCCGCTGGAGTTTGCCAATTACCGATTTAACAGAAAGCCAATTTTCCCCTCCCTCCCCTGAATGTTCTCAAGGACTAGTCCGTATTGTTTGCTGGTTAACAGTAAGAATGCCAACCTCTTTACTAGGGACCAGTGGATTATGATATTCCACCTGAATTGCAAATAATTTCTTTTCTTGAAATAAAAGTTCCAGTTTCTTTCAATAAAGGGAACAGTGACTATTTGCTTCTCCTGACACCCCTTCCCCGTAATTATTGGTTAAAATACAGCAAGGCTGTATCTTAATAGACCTATCCCTCCCCCCGCCCCCCCTTCCCTACCCTTCCCTGACTTGTCTACAGCAGGATTTAACAATGCTTCCACGTAGGGAAATTTTAGCAACGCCAACAGTGAACTGAGCAAAACTTATAGGACGATCTGCCAAAGCCTCATTTTGAAGACTGGATGCCCTTTGGTCCAGAGACCCCATTTACTTCAAAGAGAAACTGTAATTGACAAAAGATGGACCAGAAGTTCACAACCATCTGACAACTCCCTGCGCGGATACCGCTGCCCAGCCTTTACCACGGCAGCCGAATCGCCGGAGCTCCCGGGAACAGAATTCACTCCGTCCTCAAAAAGCAACGGTTGCTCGGCCCCGGCAGCACCACAAAGCGCAGCACCAGGACAAGAACCCCCGCCACGGCAGCTCGGGAGAGGTGGCATCTCCGTAACCTCTAGAACGGAAACAGAGGTAGGACAGCCGTCTGCTCAGGTTCGTGTCCTATCAGTCATTTGAAAAAACAGAAAAGCAGACGCGTGAAGCATTTTTAAATCCTTGGAGCAGACACCCTCCCCCATCCCAAGTAAAAAATAAAGAACAAAAGATCAGAATGAGATGATTTGATACCAACAAGTACACAACATGAGCTCGTATTGAGCTTCCCTGTTCTTAACCACAGAAAGAGTCACAGAGGGCAAAGGAAAGATGCTCCCATCTCATTCTGGAAATTGAAACACGAATTTTAGACCAACCCACCCCCCCTCCCGCTGGGAAAAGCCCTCCAGCAGCTCAGCGCGCACCCGAGACCAGCCCACAGCTTCTCTCGATGAAGCCGGCTGAGGATTCACGCCACCCTCCTCACAGCCACTTCTTCACCCAGCTGCGAAGCTCCATTTCATCACATTCACAGAGTGCCGCTTTTAGAGCTGCGAGGGGAAAAGTGCAGAATACATCAGGTTCTCGTTCACGTCATCTTTGTCAGAGGAAAAATTTGACCTGGGGCTCCTCGCTGAAGGCTCCAACTAACGTGTAAACGTAAAGGCTGGTACGTGACCAGCAAAAACAGGAGCTCACAAGGAATCTCAGGAAGCCAAGATTTATACACGCTCCTTACTCCTGGGTAGGGAAAAAAACAACAAAACCAAAACAAACAAAAAAAAAGGAAAAAAACCTCAACAAAAACAAAAATACCTAGGATTATCCTAGTCATTTGGAGCATCTTTCCATTTGCAAGATCACATCTGTTAGAGATAGCCTACTAGCACCACAAATAGGCTGCTTCCTTCTGGACAAGAAGCCACCTAAAAATGGTGCCCCCGATAGTTTAGGTAAGTGCCAATCCTCGATTAGAGGCCAAGTTTAAAGTAATACTTTCAAAAGTTCTGTGCTTCAAGAGGGACCATCGACGCATGGCACCGGGCTAACCTGCCACAAATCCAAGCGGGACACACACACCTGACTCCACACCGCTATCCTGTTCTTGTTACGTGTGCGTGCCCCAGTAAGATACAAAACTTTTATTTACATCTTCCATGTCTTTGTTGCACTAAAGTGATCCCTCTTCTGTCTCTCTGGAAAATCATAAGCTGGCTGCAGTACAAGAGCAAGATTTTACTTTTGGTCAAAGTTACCACCCGCAAACTCCCACCCCCCACCCCCAAAAAGCACCCCAAAATTGTTTACATTTAGTACCTGCCAGTCAGATGTAAGCTGCGTGGCTCACAGAGCGTCTGCAACCAAGCTCTTGAGTTTGTACTCTAGTGCAGCATTTGCTACAATTATGGAGTCACCGCTGACAAAAGGAAAAAAAAATTCCAAACGCAAAAACCTTTCCGTCTCATAAAGTTGTCAGGAGGCACCTGGCTTCTACTTATGATCCTCAAGGAAACGGACGGGCAAGTCCGCCTCGTAGTTTCAAACAATTGTACTTGAATTTAAAAAAACTAGGGTCAAAATGGGAAGAAATTAAGACAAGTAATTCCCGCCTCGAAGGTAAGCAAGCGTGGTGTGAGTGCAGCATCTCTATACGCGATAAACGACTGAGCCAAAGGGACCGCATTCATCCAGGTGCCTCCTGACAGTGTTGGTGAACAGGCTAAAAGGGAATTTAAAAAGAGTACGGTTTTTGATTTGTCTCACTCCTTTTGCCTGTAGATCAGGCCAAACATCAAGCATGTTGGGAGGGGCACAATTTAAAGCAACACTACTTGACCCGAAAGCACTTTTCAGCAATATACAATGCAAAATGACAGACAGCAGTTCATGCCAAAACAGAGGAGATGGCAAGCAGCTTTCTGCAGCTTCTGACATTAACAGGGTTTGCCCTCACCTGCTCACGAGTCTGTACAGAGGCTGCTCTGGGCAGAAAATGCACAATGCTGCAGGAAGTAAATCAATCCCATAAAGCTCCAGAACTGTCAAGTTTATGCATGTAAATTGGTTGTCTACGGTTTCTCCTAAACCCAAATCCACGCCTTATGCAAATACCGCTCAGCAACTCTGACACCCGCTGGATTTCCCTCGCGCCACGGTGGAACACAGGTCACGGCCCCCTTCAGAGCTTGTTCCTGAAGAGTTCCTGAAGTTTCTAAGGGGGAAATCAAAGAGCATCTCCCAACAGGCTGAGCTACGGGCTCTGAGGCCTCCCAGCCCCACGAATCATCTCTTCCACGCAAGCGGCACAGGAGGGTGTTGCACCAGAGCAAACCTACCCTGACAAGGGACGCTTGTGGAGGCTGCTCTTCAGGGAGGTCAGAGCACTTCTCATTGTTTAGTGTTGCAGAAAACTGAGCCCCTCTCATCTTTAGCTGCTCCCATAATCAGTCTAATCCCTTTAACCCCAGCAACCTTCATCACAAAAGAAAAAGTTATATATGAACCCAAACAGAAAAAAAAAAGTCATATTTACAAAGTTTGTACAATATACACATCTGATTTTCTATGGGACACACTGCACCAGAGGAAAGAGGGCCATGGCTCTGAAACAAGTCTACATATCAAGTGCTGTAACTACTAATGGAGACTTATGGAAACCAGTCTTTAGTGTTCTGCTAGAGCATAGGGCTTTTCTTATGGCTCCCGCAAAGGACAACGGGCTGCTCTTTCCTTCTGGAGCTATGATGCTGCACCTAATCAGCCCAAATTTTAAGTTGGTTTTGTTTTAAATACAGGTATTTACAGTGTGGGTAAACTGCAGATGCATATCAACTCCTCCGAGTAAAAAAAAAAAAAAAAAAAAAGTTGAAGAAAAAAGTATTACCAATACATTTCACCTCCCAGCCCTGGGCTTGAGTACTTGGGGAGGAGGACAGGGGGAAGAGAGGGGAACTTTGACCCGAAACCAAAAAACGGCTGTCGATTCCTTGGGCTGTGTCGGAAAGGTGATACTCTGAATGGTCTCATAGCATAAGGCACTTTGCACGAATAAGTAACAAGCTCTTTAGCTTAAAAACAGATGAGTAACCGGGGAGAAGTTGAAATGCACTCGGTCGACGGTTGAAGAATTTGAAATCGCAGACAAGCTCGTGTTCGTCAAGATTCTTCTCTTTTCAGGGTTTCTCTTCTTCCCTTGCTGCCCCTCCCACCCAAAGAAAAAAATTTTAAAACCAGCAGTTAGTGCAACTAATGTTCAATCAGCACACAGTGCAAACAAGTGGAAAAACAAAAAGACATTCCTCCTTTTATCTTCTTTCTTCCTTGCTGCCAAATTTAAAAAGAAAAAAAGGCTGAGCTCTTTAGTCTTCATAGTTCCGAAATGAAAAGACGAAGAAAAACCCACAAAGAGAAGGGTATCCCCAAAGAAACGATGTGTCACAAATCCGGATCAAAGGGCTTCACCTTCTGGCATGTGTAATCAAAGCCTAAAAGAAAACAAACCAAAAAAAACCAACCACAACACGCACAGTTAAATCAATTCTATGCAAAACCAGAACGTAACCAACGAATCATACTGACTACGTAATGCGTCTGGAGAAGGAAAGGGCGTTTGGAACAGCTCAGCCTCAAGGACAGCTTCGCAGAGAGAGGCGCCGCTAACGCACCTACAGAGCACAGCTACTTTCCGGTTCCTTGTTTAGGAAGCGGCAAGGTCACGGCGTTCTCCTTAAGGAAGCCACCCGAGAACCTTTTCCAAGTTCATCACCTGGGGATTTTTTACATATTTATACAGCGCGGAGAAAGCTCAGCCAGCAAAGCAGAAGCTGCAAGTCAGCCCCAGCCAGTCACGCCAAGCTATCCTGGAATGATTTTAAAGCAGGGACCCAGGTTCATTTTAACACTATCTACCTGTCTGCTTCTGTGGCCACGTGGGGTTTTTTTGTCACCTGAGAATTCCAGCAGCTTCGCTGGGATTCTTTTCCTAATTCACAGTCTCTTAGCACACAAAAAATTATTTACAACCCAAACCGTACGGTGTCTGATTTTGCACAATAGAGTACCTTAACTAAAACTAGATCAAACATCATCCTCTTGCTATTTCGCCTCACTGCAATCCAGGGTGAGTTTTCTTCTTACAAAAGGACTGGACTCGACAGCTTTTCCTCAGACAACGACCAGAAAAGGCACGCCTAACAGCGAAACTTTTTCTCTTAAAAGCTAGGTAGACGACCTCAAGTGGCAGCAAGGCTGAACTACAGTTTTGTTGCCTACCGTGTTTATTCGCAAAAGTTGTGTGAACCAGAGGATGCAACAGATGCAGCACTTACAGCTTGAACCCGCTCCTTCTATCTGGGGAGGTGCTGAGGCTCTTCTTTCGGTGCTCCACTCTCAAAGCTATCCCTTTTCTCTCCTCACCGTTTTGAGCACCACCTTCCCCTGTGCTCCTCACCAATTTCTCATTTGAGTTAAGCAATACAGAAAGTATTGCTACTAGTATAGTAGCTCCCCGGCCTTTCCAAACGCCTTTCCCCACTCCGCCTTTCACCCCTATTTTTGGTACCCTTAGCATTTTGGTCAGCATTTCAGTTAAAACAACTAAAAATTACTCATCCTCCTAGCTTCAGCACATCCACGGAATTCCTTGCACTGACAGTCTATTTTCAAACCCTTGTTTTCAGTCAGGGCCTCTTCAGTTTCCCTCTTTCCCTGCAGTAACGCTCACGCATCGGCGTTCTTTTTTTCACCCAACCCGACTTCTGTATTTCAGGAATGCATTTACATACGCACTTGTTTACTGTTTCTCATCTTCTACAGGTTCACTGTGGTATTCTGCCACATACAGGCTCTTGTCAATGTTGCTCGGTATGGGTTTAATTTCCGTTCCCAACTGCTCCTCAATACTTTTCAGGTTGAATCGATCATCATAGGTGATCAAGTTGATGGCCAGGCCAAGGTGACCAAAGCGACCTTCACAAAAATAAAAAGTAGTAATTAAAATAAAGACTTAACCGAGTAACAGAATGCTGACTGAAAACGTCTGCAGACCGTGGAGTTAACACCACTCTCTGATGACGAAAGCAGATCCAGACAGGTCGCTACGGCCTTCACATGAGTTTTTGGTAAGCGGTTTCGTTCTGCTGCAGGAATAAGAAGCCCCAAGAGGTTCAAAATCCTCAGAGGAAACCTTCTCATTAATTACCAACGCAAAGTCTTCCGCTACCGCGTTATGCACATCCAGCCCTTGTTCCGCAACAGAGTTCTTGAACGAGCCCGAGTCACAAAGTCGAAGTACACCGAGTTCCTTTATTTTACTGCCTTTCTTAAGGGTATATTTCGCCAGCGTCCAGACATTACAAACATATCTTGGAGCACCCACAGAAGAAAACTACACTTAAGGCATCAGCGAAGCTAAATTTTCAGCACAGAATTTTCCCAAACTGCAAACGGGAGCATCAGCAGTCTCCTGAGACTACAGCAAAATACGTCTAATGACTCAGTTCAGGCCAGTTTCAAGCAAACAGCCCTTTATTCAGATACATGTGAGGATAACCATCCGAGACAATACCAAAAAAAAAAAATCTGTCAGAAAAATCAAAGCTACCCGAAACAATTCTCAGAGACGGTAATAAAAAGCAGAAACCGATTCCAGCCTAAAAAACACGACAGCAAAGTTATTTTTCCTCTCACCTGATCTGCCAATGCGATGGAGATAAGTCTCTGCCAGCTTTGGGAAATCAAAGTTTATCACCACATTCACAGCTTGGATATCAATACCTCGGGTAAACAGGTCTGAAAGAATCCAGGTCACGAAGAAAGTTAATTTCAACGAGATTAAATGCTGACAGTGTTTAGGGTGGAAAGATTAACACGGATTAATTATCATTGGCTTGCACTAGTTTCCAGATATAAGCATCCTTTGTACCAAAGACAGTTTACGTTCAATTCTGTTAAGTCATCTTCTTGGTCTTTATCCATTATAAGCATGAATAATACAAGAAGAATGACCAAAACACCAGATCTGCACATTTATGCCAAATAAGTAATTAGCATAAAGCTAGTTTTTTCCACGGTAGATTATTTCTGAGCAGGTCTTCTTATAGAAGCACCTCCTCACACATGACCGTACATTGCCAGTCTCACAGCAGATTTGAAAGCTGAAGTACATCCCATTAGCTCAAGTATTTTTATTCTGCTTCTACTGATTTCAGTTAGGATGACCCAGACATATATAGCAATCAACCATGGTACTGCCCAAACAGGTCGTACAACAGAGAACTCGATCATACACAGCCCCAAAGCTATAAAAATATTTAGAAAACATGAGCTACAAACATTTAAAGAATAACCAAAACTTACTTTGTCGATCTTAGTCGCAGTTCTACCTAGGTTTCGTAAGCTTACGGCTCAACAATTCAGAGAGCATTCACACATGAAAATATAGAGAAAACATAACTCGTGCAGAGAATGCTATCGCTAAATGCTTTGTTAGAAAGTTGCACCTTCACAGTTTGTCACAAAAGACAAAACCTATGCGCCTAAGGCAGGCAAGGACTTCTTACCAAAACACACTGGTTTGCTTTATTACAAATCCAGTGTTCAATTATACCTGGGCTAATGGCTAATCCTCTTTTTATCACAACTGTTAGAAACAGGAAAACGTTTAGGAACTCTTACCAGTGCAAACAAGATTGCGGCATAAGCCATTTCGGAAATCGTGGAATACACGATTGCGGTGCTCCTGAAAAAAATACATATGTGTGTAAACAAAGCAAACAACTAAAACCAACAAACAGCTGTGACTTTGAGGTATAGTCAAGTTACAACCACTGAATTTCAATCAGGTCAATTCCTCCTCCCCCGCATCATTAGAGAACAGCTGAGTCAAAGCAAGCTGCTAGTACATATTTTTTAGCACTTCTCGTCCTTATATTCTAAAGAATTTGCCAGAGGGGCCCTCGGTACCACTTTTAGACAAAGATACTTAACTGACAGTGTTTTAAAGCCTCTCAGAGCTGCATCAAAGCCATCTCATAACTGGAGTATCTTAGGTTACAATTACATGAAGCACACATCAAGGAAGTTTAACTAGTATCTCGACTATAATCTGCTCCCAGCCCCCTGCCAAAATCCAATGCAAGTTTTATTCGCTCCCTTAAAAACTGAAGCCCGCAGTAACTTCATGTTCCGGTACAGAGTATTGTTTGCTACCAATTCAGAATTAAGGAAGTTGTCTGTGTGTGTCTCTCATAAACAAGTCGCTTTGGGTCACGCAAAGGTTAAGCGATATCACTATTAAGGAGTGAAATTAACAGCAGGAACGAACAAGTTGAAGGTTTCCGCACAAACATACCTGCATTTGGCCACAAAGATCATATACTGACTGATGAAAAGCATACAAAAATCAAACCTTGAGGAACGCATTAGCATATCTCTCTGTTCTCAATACTGACACCGCTTTTACTTTCGTTTTATTAATTAGCGGTCTGGTCCGCGTATGGCCCAGCAAACATTGGCCTGGCCCGTCAGGTCCACGAACTAGGTTTCCTCTAAAGCTTTCATTTGAAAAAAAGAAAGCTTACACATAAAACGCAAAAAAAATATTTCCAAGTACTACTGTTTTACATGCATCACTTCAACCATCTGACATCTTTTAGTACACCTGCTGAAAACGAGGAAATTACAAATATGAAGCCAGAGGACACGTGAGCTAACGTACAGTTAACAGAAACCTCTGCCCCAGCAAAGCCCCAGCACAGAGGTGCTCGGTCACCATACACCAGTCGCAGCTTTCGCAGCCGGGTTTGATCAAAGCCACCTCCCTGACTTCTCAGATTTCCCCGTGCCGTCTGCTAAACCACATGGGGCACTCAATCAGCTGAATACTGGGGTTTTTTATGCTTGTTTTCAGCGAGGCTCACTTTTATCTGTGTCGATTACACTATGTGGGTACCACGGCTCCCCATGCTGGCAAAAGCAAGGCGGCAGCAGTAAGAACTGTGCCTCCTGGCCACAGCCAGCGCTTACAATGCACTAGTTTACCTGACCTGAAACGCTCTTACATACCAGCTACACCAGCCAGCCTAGAGAGCGGTTTTAGGAAGGAGGAAAAGGGATGTCTAAAAACAAATTGACCGCAGAGCAATACACGTTTCAGTTTTCAAAGAACATTCAAATTTTAAGAAAGCAAGAGATTTGAAGCAGCAAAGCTTGGAGTGGTGTGGAATAAACGGCTGTTAACTTCATACTCACCTGCCTCATTTTAGCATGGATATAGAAGCAGGAATAGCCCAGCTGGGAGATCTTTTTGGCTAGCAATTCAACCCGTTGAGAGGAGTTGCAGAAAATGATCGACTGGTTAATCTGGAGCTAAACATATAAATAGAGTGCTCAGTAAATGCAGCGTTTTTACTAACAAATGATCCAAGACGTAAGTCTAAACCTCTTCCAGAAAGACAGCAAAGCAGGTACGCTGCTGGTCATTTACACAATATACATTTTTGTACAAGGAGGGTAAAAATTAGCAAAGTTCTATAACACAAAGGTGCAGGACAAGAAGCACGCATCTTTAGCTTTATCTTATGATATAAGATTAGCATATTTTTGACAATGTGAAAGTGTCTCTGCCATCTCAGTCTAACTGTTGGTTCTGAAAGGAAAAAAGCTTCTGTATGTTCTCGAACCAGCCCTACTGCTTACCCTGGAGAACAGCGTATTGAGGCAGTGTACTTTCTGACGCTCAGTTACGTAGGCATAGTACTGGGTAACTCCCTTCAAGGTCAGTTCCTCCATCAGATTAATCTCGTACGGTTTCTGCAAATGGGAATTCTGAAAAATAAAGATAAGAATAAAGCAGGCGCGTCTACATGCGAAACAAAGTAAGTACTTCCCACCCTTTGGCACATTTAACTCCCTCCATGGCAAGGATGCGCTCCCTAGCCACTCGCTCTTCACACTCTACACAAAACAGACAGGGCAGGTAAAATTTCACAAAGGATCACTTATAAATGCAAGGTGACCAAGCAGGCCAAACAGGAGCACCCTCCGGCAGCAAATCAGTGCAGATGGCGCAAAACCGATGTACAAAGTGAAAAACAGAACCTCGTAGGCGAGACCCGCGCACACCTAGCTTTCTCATCAATGCTATTGTGGGCCAAAGATTTAGACCGATTTAGGTTAAAAGAGTGAAGTTTGACTGTGTTAAAAAACTGAGCACTGACAGCTACACACCACCCATTCACACACTTCCCGTGCAATGTCACCACCACCAAAGGTACATGAATACTTCTGCACTCACCATGAACTTCTGTACACTCAAAGGGAAAGTGGCTGAGTAGAGCAAAATCTGTCTGTTTTTAGGTAGCGTGAGAATAATGTCTTCCATTATTTGAACAAAATCTTGAGACAGCAACTTATCTGCCTGTAACAACAAAAGTCATGAAGAGCAAGTTAAATTAATGGAGCAAGAATTCAGTCTTCTGGTAGTATCGCATTGCTTGGAGCGGTGGGGGTGAGAAGCAAACCCCAAACCAAAACACCAGGAGTATTCTCCCTGCCCTTATGATGGGACCGTCCCCCCTTTGGAGCACACACCACAATCCAAGAGATACGCGATTTAGTTGCTGGAGACAGCATTCACCAGTAAAAGAAAGTTTATCCTCTCCTGGTTTTCATCACTTCGATTTAAACAGAATCAAATTCAGGAAAAATCAATAGAATTTAAATTGAAAACAGTTATCTGGGTTCCTATCAGAGTCATCCGAGAGCTCTCACGCAACTATTTTCTCAACCGCTCACTCAGAAGCCCATTTACTATTGCCTGTTTGTAAATCAGTTTTATAGGATTAATGGGTAAACACTGCTCGCTAGTTATAAACTGAAATAGAGTGAAATTAATTCTTTCATTTCAGAATAGACTGTTACTCTATTTTTCGGTAATAGGAAAGACAAAAGTAAAGGCAAATCTTCCTAGGCTGCTTTCTTAAACGACTCACGTGCAGAAAAATTCTTCTGCCAGAATACCTTCTCAAAAATACCGAGAAACGGATGAGCTATATAACCTCATCGTGTCTCCAAGCAAAGTTTGATTTATGGCTGTGCATAATGAGCAAATTCGCCGAGATACATCATCGCTTTGACTTTGTGTTAAAATCCCAAAACGTTTAACACAAGCAACTTGCCTCATCCAATACTATCATCTGGACATGCTCGACTTTTGCTACTCCTTTCTTGATGAGATCGAGAATTCTCCCAGGGGTAGCTATCACCACATGCACTGTAAGGTTAGAAGAGCAAAAAAAAAAAAAAAGAAAAAGGTTAAGGCGACTAAAACACAGTTTCTGGCATTCACGGCCACGGGTCACAGGAACAATTTGAGAGAATAATGACAGCATACAAACAGTTAGCAAGACATATTGCAATCTGTTCTATAACAGGCAAACAATAACACCAGGCAGAAATTCCACTGCTACACTGCAAAAGACAGGAACAAACAGCAACTGTAGCGTAGCAGAAGTGCTCCAACCTGTATCATCAAGCCTCATTATGTCATCTCGCAAATTGGTTCCTCCTGTTGTTGCCATCACTTTGGCACCTCCCATGTGTTTGCTGACTTGGATACAGATTTGACTGACCTGCAGGGCTAGTTCACGGGTGGGAACGATCACCATTGCTGAAAGTTAAAAGCATCAGTGTGAATTACCAGTAACACACTGTATCTTAAATACTAATCCTTAGAGGAGACAAAGCCTTTATGAAAGCTACACTTCTACGGTCTTGGAGTTCCATTCCAGATACCCTGAATGAGACCTAGGAACTGCTTATGTCAAGGCAAGTTCCGTGCAAAGGTTCTCCATCTCTTGACACTCCCTCTGCACAAGTGCCCCAGCCAGCACGCTTGCTTATTACTCCAAATTCACTTTCCAGGGCAAGACTGGTAGTAAAGTCTAGAAGATGCCTCCTTCACGTTTTTGAAAGCGACTGTGAAACTATTAAAATTCCACCTCCCCTCCACCGCTCCCCATTAACTTCCTTTGAAAGTACAAGCAGATAACCAACAGTGCTCAACGTCGTTGACCAGTTTTGCATCTGCTATCTAGCGACCGACATCATTACCCGGTTGCGGCCATGCGAGATCCATCTCAACTCACCTTGTATGTTGTCCTTCTTTAAGTCTAGTCGTTCAAGTAAAGGAATGAGGTAGGCTCCACTCTTGCCTGTTCCGTTTTTCGCTCTAGCCAAGATATCCCTACCAGATAAAGCAATGGGGATGCTCTCCTCCTGAAAGGCAAGGACAGACGATGCATGAGCCACAATAAGCCACGCTCGTGGAAGAGGCTGGTCAAATTTAACCCTCTTTGCTAACAGGATCAAGCACCATCCGGTTGCTTCATTAACAGAATATCCCACAACTGCAAGCATCGCAGACTCACGGCAGGAAGGCACTAAACCTATCAGTTCCCCAACAAAGCAACGGCTCCGCTCCCCATATCCCACCTAAAAGTCTTCATCTTAACATCAGAACCACCTCAGCCCGTGTAATTCAAACCTGCATGCTTCTGTGATATACTTCTCGTGCAATCAGCAGGCCGTCCTTTTGAAACCTCAGCCATTCAAACACAGGCCCCAAGTATTTTTCACTTTACTGTCTTCTACAGCAACATCTAAGGACCCCTCGGCCTTTTGAAAAGGCAGCATGGCTAGAATCCATTTCAAAGCAAACAAGTTACCTAAGAGCCATAGCCTTCTCATGCCTCAAGAAGATAAAGTACAGGGCTGTGTCAGTTATAATCCTTCAAAGAGCAATTAAAAGAGAGCTGAACCTCCCCGCTTCCCTGAAGTTTACAGGTCAACAGTTCTTAACAGAACGAGCCTTAAAAGTAAAAGCAAGATGGGGGGACAGAAAAGTAAATTTGCTAACGTCCCTCCCCCGTAATTTCCATTACTCTCCTTTCAGATGCTTATGAGAAAAAAGCCAAAACTGTGTGATAACGCCACAATTATATTTGTAACAACTAAAGGTACGCAGCCTACGGTAACTCTGTTTTTTAGAGAATTTACCATAGAGCCCTGTTCTCACTGGGACGACTTACAGGAAGGACGTTACTGAACAGAGAGTTAACGCACTAATGCCTCTAGGGTGAAAAGGAAAATCCAAGTCTCTATATTCTAAAGCGTAAGCCAGTCGCAGCTCTAAGTTACCCATTGCATGACTGGGTGATTAAATCGGGCGTTAGAAATTCTCGCCTTCCTCAAAGGGCCACCAAGTTCTACCGTCCACAACCCCGTTTTTTCCCAAATCGTGACACGAGCATCCAACATTTAAGCACGAATAAGAATTTCAATAAATTAAATGCTGCTTGCAAGTACTCTGTTTGTAAATAACCTGAATAGGAGATGGTTTCTCCCAGCCCATTTCAAAAATTCCCATCAGCAACTCCCGTTTCAAACAGTAATCTTCAAACTCGTTTCCTTTTGTGGAGGTCACGTCCTAAAGAATCAAAAAAAACACATGCATAAGATTAGGTCATACAACCTGCAGCTGTAGATCTGTGCGACTCAATGAAGAGATCGCCTGCGTAGAAAGGCCACGGAGCGCCTTCCACTATACAGGAGTCCCACTAATCTGCGCGATGCCATTCAGTGGAGAAGGCAGCATTAGCTTTCTCAGAACGGTACTGCGAACATATACTGATATCTTTTCGATCAGCCTTTGCAAGAGACACTGGCAATAATCACTCCCATGCTGTAACACTAATAAAATAAGAAACCCTCAGTAAGCTCCCAGAAAAGCACCTCTCCCAAGCAGCTGCAGCACAAAATACTTCTTCATTTAAAACAGCAAAAACCAAACTGCTTTGGAATCTTTGCTTCGGATAAATATTTTGTCACTGATGCTTCTCCCACATCTTTTATTTAGTGTTTATTCCTACAAGTCAACCACTCTTACCGAAGTTTTGATTCTCAAATCCTTTGGAGGGAGTTTTAAAGTCTTCTTCCAGTCATCACCAGGTCTATAGTAAAAATAAAATAAAATAAATAATCAGGTTTCATAATTTTATGTTGCGTTTTATTTTCTTCAATACAGCGATGAGCATGTAACATTTTCACCTCCTGAAAGCTAAAAGCGCCTATGCATATGAGCTCAAGTCTTTTCTGAGTTAAGCAGGATGCAACAGGCAGGAAACTGTAAACAGAGAAAATCAGCGGTCTGCCAAGCTCACAATTTGTGAAATTTGTATCCAGTCATGATTCAAGCCCCCTTTTTAGGGCACCGAATCAATCAGTAGAACACAGATTTAAAACTGCGCACTGACTCAGTCATACAGCAGAAACTGGCTATAATAAATCCACATGAGAATATTTCATCACATAAAAGGAAAAAAAAAAACTCTTGCCTAAGGAACATCCATTCTTAATCCGTAAGTAATGTGAGAAGGTAAAAAACACTTTTGGGGGGGAAAAATTAAGTAAACACACACTCCGCTTGTTGATCAAGTGTTGCCTTTTGCTCTCAATGAGATGCGTGTTTATCCATCATCTCTCGAAAGCCACTGTACAGAAGAGAGTAAATCCTTCTCTTCCCCAATCCCAGGAAATCAAGAGCGAATTTCTATGAGCTTAACTCATCAGTTTCATGACAGTAACCCATTTTGAAGAAAAAAGAAAAAAGGGAAATTAGTTAGGCAAGCTTTAAGAGCTGCAGTATTCTATTACACACCCTCTGACGACAGCTAACGTTTCCTTTGCAACTAACTGAGTAGCAAAATAAACGTGCATGTTGTTCGTGGGGAGAAGGAACCATGGGGGGGGGGAGGGCAATAAGAAAAGGAACGCATTACCGTACCATCCAAGTCTTTTACGTCTCTCAGGATTTCCAGCCAGCACACTCATGTTCTATTAGCACCCTGCCAAACCCAGTTTGACGGTGGTAGGAGGCTATCACAGTGATACAGTATTATCTCGGCTAAGGCTATGACGAATTAAAGCCGAGGCATTACACAAAGGAGAACAAGCGCTAATATTTAAGATCAATGACAAAAGATAACCAACTTTAAAGAATTTCTCACCATGAGAAAGAATTGCAACAAACAACTGAAAAGCATATACAACTGAACTGAGACTAGGTGGTGTTTCCTCCTCTGGCTTAAATTTTGGTTCAGTTCCTTCCCGCTGCCCAACTTCCCTCTCAAGCAACTCGCGATAAGCAAAGAAAACAGGATGATGCTGCCGTTCAGTGGGCTACCTCTGAGAAGCAAAGCGTCAAATTCAATTTTCACAACAAACATATTACAAAGATCGCTGTCAGAGAGAAAAATCGCATGAGAAAATACAGCCTTCTTTTCACAGTGCCCATCACAGGATACTTCTCACAGCCTATGTCATAAAACGACAGAAGATGACATTTTAAATACGAGAACCCAAGAAGACTTTCCCCACACATGACTTTTAAACAATATTTTTGTGGCAGCCAGTACAAACACTTACTTAATAGCGGTGGTCATACTCTGTGCTTGCTGCTGAGTGCCGTTATTGATTGTGTTGGCATTTTTCAGCTGGTTCATCTGTTGCTGAGCTTGTGTGCCTCCACCTCCGGGGCCCCCGCTGGGTTTTACCGGGCCTCTCAACTGCCCATTTTGACTGGATAGACCCATTATAACAGGGTTCTCTGTTCTGGCCGTGCTCATGTTTTTATTTTTAAAGATGTCTTTTTAGACTTCAAAACTTTGAAAGTCAGTACAGAAACTGTAATAACAGTTTATTAGACTCTCCAAAACGAAGAGATAAATAAGTCTTGCTCAATATATGAGTCCTTTATTGCAATGCAGGCAAGCACCTGTAAGTCACTCAGAAGTAAAGTAGTAACTTGCTCTGATGCACTGTGGATCAACTTTTTTTTAAAAAAAGCCCTCTAACAAAGTTGATTTATATCAGAATTCACTCGCTTCAATCTGAAAGAGAAGTAGACAAAACCAATTAGCACGTGGGCTTTCTTCTGCATGAATCACATCAGTTTACCTTTGTGTTTTAAGAATCACTTCTTCCCAGGCAGCGTGCAACAACCGTACTTGTTTTTCTGTTTTCTCAGCGATAACTATCAAGACACACATAAGGCTTTTTTCTCCTTTCTATACAGCTGCGCCCACCACCTTCAGCCACCAAAGATAATTTTCTAGTCAGCTGTACTTTTAGCGGCCTTTCTAAAGTAACCGCTTGAAAATTGCTACCTGCCCCCCCCCCACCCCCCACCCCGTAAAGTAAACGTGAATTACATCAATTGCTTTGCCAGTTCTTGAACTTCCCCCACTGCCGGGACACAGCAAAGCAGCCCTAAAATGTTATGCACAAGTTTGTGACAGGAAGCAAGACCACAATATGAAGCGGATGTTCCAGTCAGAACCGATGAAACCCTTAAGTTACTCTGATTCACTTCAAAAGAGAAACAGAAGATGCATCTTTTTTTCTTTTTAATTATTAAAAAAACCCACACACAACAAAAAACACCACCCAGAAAACAGCTTCCCCTCCTCCAACCCCAAAAGTTGGTTCAACGAGCTTACTCAAACTTTTAAATTAGGTATTGATTTAACACCATTCAGAATAGCAAAATAAACAATATCATCAAGCTGAACTGGCAGTAGCTTCCTGTTTTATTAAATCTAAACGAGCAAGTCTAAACTGAAGCAGCATGTACTATTCATTTACATTAGATATCTAGCTTCCTGCTTATATGCTCTGCATGACATTACCATCCAGCTGTCAGTAACAATTCATATTGCGCTAAAAAGATATTATTTGGTACACGTGACTTAACATTGACACTGTATTTAACAGAACAGTTGGCAAAACTGCAAAGAGGTAACACAAAGGCTTCACCTTACATATGTAAAGTAAGCATGACCTAGAGCTGGAAAACTTAGGACGATATTAGGGAGCAAAGACATTTGTAGTCAGAGACCTTTTGGAAGCAGCAGAAAGCAGACTTGCCTGGACAATTTCTCATCACAACACCTCTGTATCATGGAAAAAGCCAAAAAACAAACAAACAAACAAAAAAACCCACAAAACAGAAGACTGCTGCTTCCTAATTTCAGCGGCCGAAAAAAAAAAAAAAAAAAAAAAAGCGCGTTGCCCCAGTGAATAAAAGGCACATTCAAAAGAATGGGAAAGGAATTCAGACTCTTCCCAGACTTCCCAGCTGTTTCCAAGCGTTCCGATTCTATCTTCACAGCAAAACTTTAAAGTTCGCAGAACCATGATTTTTGTGCTAGTTATTTCCCTGCCAGGAAGCAGCGTTTCAAGGCGTCTTTGAAGAGAGATTTCTCCTGCCCGTTAACTTTGTAAAAAGCAGAGGAGTCACAAAGGCGACCAGGACAACGACGCCGAGCTCTCCAACATCGCAGGAGATGGAACCTCTCGGTCCCTTAGCTATCCCCCCCGCTCCTAACTACCCTTTAAAAGGACAGAGATTTAAGGAGAACGCCCAGCCTCATCGAGTCCGACAAGACGAAGAGACGCGACGCGCCACCATTTCGCAAACCGACGGAAAAAAGCCCCCCCCCTCGCGCCACGACTCTCCGCCCCAAGCGGGCCGGGGCAGCCGCCGCGGGGCCTTTCCTTTCCTCCGCCCGGGCCGGCCCCGGCACAAAGCGGCGGCGCAGCTCGCCCGGCCGCCGTGCCCATTGTGAGCCTGGGCCGCACTGCGGGCCCCGCCGCCCGCCAAAGGCAGCTGCGCCACACCGGCACCTCCCGCCCGCCAACAATGGAGCGCCCCCCCCACACACACACACACACCGCCCCTGCCGCTCCGGCCGCCGGCGAGCGCCGCCACCGCCCCGCCCCGCGCCACGGACCCGCCGCCCTGCCGCTCCCAGCCCGGTCCGGCCGCCCCTGCCCAGCTCGGGGCCCTCGGCGCTGCCAGGCCCCGCCGCAGGCCGCGAGGCTGGGCCGGGAGACAGCGCGCGCGCGCGCACACTCCCACCACCCCGCTCCCACGGACCCGCGCCCGCCCCGGCGCCCTGGCCCGTCCTCACCGCCACCAGCCGCGCTCCCCTCTCGCCCAGGTATAAAATCCTCTCGCTCCCCCTTGGTGCCTTGTTATGGCGACTCGACGCTCCAAGATGGCGGCTTCCTCCTTCCTCCCGTGCGCCCTCCCCCTCCCGGCAGGGCAGGCCGGCCACGCCCCACACGCACGGACGCACGCACGGCGCTCCCTCGGCCACGTGACCGCGAACGCTGTGCGGAGCTGCTGCCATGTCGGCGGTCCCCGCCCTGCCCGGGCCTGGTCGTGCCAGAGGGGAGAACGGTCCCTGCGGTCGGAGCAGGCACGACACGTTTGCGCCGTCAGTGATGACGGCAGGTGGAGACCCCCGGCCCCTAGCGCAGGGCGAGCCGCAGTACGGTCTCCCTGGAGCCTTCTCCAGCCTGAACAACCCCAACTCTCTGAACCTGTCCTCACAGTAGGAGGGCTCCAGCCCTCGCAGCATCTCCGAGGCCTCCTCTGGTCTCGCACCGACAGGTCTATGGTCCTCCTGTGCTGAGGCCCCAGAGCTGGACACAGCCTGTATTTGTATTGGGATTGTCCTGACCTGGCGCTTGGCCTTGTAGAACTTTATGAGGTTCACGTAGGCCCCGCTTCTCCAGCTTGTCCAGGCCCTTCCAGATGGCATCCTGTCCCTGAGACATCAACCACGCTGCCAACCATCAGTGCCAACCAAAAGAATAAATACTTCTGAGCAGAGGCAGACGGATCCTCCGTTAGTGCCGGGGCAGCGCTGCTTCTGCATTTCTGCCTATTTATGTATCTCTGAAGGAGAGCGGGACACATGACAAAAGTAGAAGCCACCAGCACCGATGGTTTCTCTCGCTTGGAAGCAGCATACATCTCAGATCTCATAACGAAGCCTACTCCTATTTCCTGAGAAAAAACCTGGAAAGTTAGCCCCACCTCATTTTGTAGTAATTAAAGCACAGCTAACACACGCATAAAAATAAAAGACACCTACAGCACGCAAGAGCCACAAACACCAAATGTGACAGGTTGGAAATCCTTATTTCCCTTTTAGTTATCTGATTTTCAGACAAGGGTGTTGACAAATTGAGGCACAATGGGAATGTAATCTTAAGCACAGGCCTAAAAATGCTGGTAATTGCAAAACTGTTTGACAGACAAGGTTTTGTTCAAAGGTTTTTCCAAAAAAAAGGAGAAAAAGACAGGGAAATCCATTTGTTTCTCCTCACATTGCCATTTTTTCCTACTTCCTCACACCCACAGCCGCCTTTAGATCTTTGTTTATCCCTACTCCCAACAGCAAAATGCACAGCACAGTCATCTCCGTCAGGCCTGACCACCCTTCCGGTGTAATTTCACATATTCCTGCCTGATTCTCTTTGGAAATAAAATCGGCACGGCCCTGTTTGTCTTTCATTCACTCCGAGCTGACCCGTGGGGCTGCTGCTGTGTCCCCAGCTGCCATCCTCTGGGGCAGAGAGGTGGCCCCTGGTGCCGAGCTCCCTCGCAAGCCTCTCTCGCACCTGACACATCCCTCTTTCCTTTTAACGCTTCTGTTGCAAGCACGGCAAGAGAAAAAGGAACCTGAAAAGACAGGCGTCGTGCCTTCGAATGGCAGGGGAGCGGAAAAGCTGCATCTTACCTGTTTCTTGCCGTGCCAGCTCGTTGGACTGCTTGTTGGCCGAAGGGCGCAACAGTTGTGGCCGGAGAAGCCTCGACTCCCTCATTCTCTGAGTCAGAGGGTCACGCTGGACACAACCCTTGTACTCTGGCACCTGCTGCTGCTCTCACCCTGCCGTGCGGGAACCGGCGTTTCATCTCAGCTATTTGCAGGGCTGAGCATCGCACTTTGCAATGAGACATACAGGAAATAGCATGCTCTAACTTTAAAAAAATAAATGACAACAGAAATTAACAGATAAGTAAATATGAGTAACATCTGTAGGCAGCACGTGCTTCTCAAAGCTTTAGTTATGGTAACAACAAGTAAGACAAACAGTAGAGACAAGACAGAAAACAGTAGAGGTGAGAAGATTCAGGAGCCACAAGCAATCTGTTTTTTCTCAGAGTTCAGAAAGTCAGTGTAATGTCAAACCGGTCACTAGATGTACTTGTTAATCAGATCTTAGTTATATAGAACAGAGCAACTTCTTACGCAAGCAGCGTGTTTTATCATCCTTACGTAAAGCTGAATAATTTCCTACTATCAGAATACCTTAACCAAGTTAGTGACGTTTTATTTTCCTGACAATACAAGAACAGTTCTCCAGTGAGAGTGTGTACCTGTGCCAGAAAATCAGAGTTCAGCCAGGAATTTCCACGTACAGACAGCAAAACACTCAAGTATTTACTGTCGACTTTCATGATGGTTTTCTTCTGTAGTCAGTTCCTTACCTGCCTGAGAAGGGACATTATTTTTCATTTAAGTGTCTTATCTCCCCATTTATTATTCTTCCATGCTCTTCTCTTTCACTGTCATCTTTCCCACAGTTCACCTTACAGCAACACACGGATCCCATAGTTTTTCTGGTATGGGTTTCGCTTGGTACAGAGCTTTCCAAAGCCTGTCAGACCACCAAGGACAGCCACGGGTAAGAGCCCTGGAGATCTTCTGGATCGTCTCTAGTACAGGCCAAAGGAATATGGATTCTTCAAACCATATGTTAAAAGTCAACTTGTATCACTAAAAAAAAAAATAAACTAGATACTACTCTTCACATCACAAATGCCTGAACCTCATTTGCCTTGCAAATACTCTATTGTCACACGCTCGGTCCCTCCCTACTCACTTAAATTACTAACTCCACCCCAAAAAAGAAGAACTTTTGCTGAAACTGCTGGACGAGAGACGGATCCTGCTCCTGAAACCATGGGACCCGTCAGCTACTCATCAGAGACCTATGACTTGGTGAGTCGGGCTTTGTTTGTTTGAGAGGATAGTGGGGAGAGCAGGTAAAGCTGGGGTGGGCTGCAAGACCTGGTTTCTGTCCGTCCGTCTTCTCACCCTCCTGGTGGCAGAGGGAGAGCTCGAGTGGTTTCTTATGCCCACGCAACCAGCCCTCGCATCCCTCAAGTCTGGACTTGGCCGATGAGGGAACCGAGTGCCGTCCTCGCACAGGGACCAAGAGCAGAGACCACTGAGCCCCGTCTCGCCCTGCCAGCCTGTCCCAGTCTCTCCTCGCAGCCTGTGCAGTCTCTTTTCCCCGCTGCCCTGCTCTCTGTGTAGCCATTGGCACGATGTGGGTGTAAAACACTCGTTCTGACTTGGGCAACTTTTGCACCAGCTTTCCATGGCATAAATGACTGTGCACACAGCGTGCAAAGTCCTGGAAACCTCATCTAATATCTTGTCATAAAAGGAATACCCAAGCAAACCCAAAGGTATCTCTGTGCATGTGAAAACGCTTGGTACGACCATACACGTTCCTACCCCGCTTGCCTCCTCCACAAACTGGCTGCCGTAAGACTCTGCTGAAACAGTATATTTACAAGAGGGGATTTTTAAAGAGGGGAAGATAAATTGCAAGTACTTCTTCTAATTGGGAGCAGTGACACTGTGTATTCCACCCCACAGTTCTCTCCCCTGCCTTTGCAAGTGAAAGACAGCAGCTGCACCTTTTAGAGTATGTTGTGCTATCCAAGGGGAAGTCCACAGCAGCGCTATCATTAGCCTATTTTTCAAATGTTGCAGCTCAAAACTTATTTTTTAATACAGTGGCTCTCTGCAGCAGACCTCGGGTTTGGTTTAATTTCTCCAAAGAGAAAAATGCTGGATTTAATTTTTGTAATTTTTTCTGTCCCTCCTTTGTCCTATACACCAGGGAAGAGAGAGGAGATGGGGGGGCAGGGCCTACCCACCTTATTTTTTGCGATTCATCCAATATAAAAATCCTATGCGAACAGTGGTCATTCCTTTAGAACTTTTTTTACAGAAGACGCTTCTCTCCCTGACCTCTGCTGAAGATCAGTGGCAGCACTGATGCTTGTCAAGAAGTTAAAACCTCAGCCCTTTTTCACCTCCATGCTGGTTTGTTCCTCCAGCTGACCTCTCCATTGGAAATTTGTCCAACCGCCAGAAAACCGGTGAGGCTGAAGGGCTCTCCTCCTCCTGCCTGCAGCCTGTCATGCCCTATAAGCAAGCAGTTGCTTGTGGCAAAACCATGTGCTTTTTAACGCAAGGGAATTAAGCAGCACCGGGATTTGTTCTTTGAGTACAATGCTACTCAGAACGTTAGCTTAGCGATTTTACCTCTGCTGTGAATTATTTTAAGCTGTAAAGGAGACCTCGTGTGAGGGGGGAAACTCCGCTAACCTTGGGACGGAGCACCGACAGTCAGGTGCCACAGCAAAAACAGTTTTATACTTTTTCTCAGACTTCCCTTGGTCGAGAGCTCGTGACACACGTTTCCCACCTCTGCCTCCTCTGTCCCAGGTTTGCCTCCCTCCTTGGAACAAGCCATAAATCTCACGTGAGCAATGCCACATTTGCTTTGGTGGTGCCATATGTTGCTTTACTTATACTTGGCGCTCGTAGGAGCGCGTACCCACAGAGATTTGCAAAAAAGACCTCAACGGCGTCCTGTCAAAGCAGCGACACAAACCTTGCCCTGCATACTCACAGAGCGGATCGCTTGTCCGATTGCGCGAGCGTGGAGGGAGAAATGATGAGAACATTTGCAACAAAAGGGCATTCAGTTCAGCATCACTCAGTAAGCACAGCGAGGGCCCCACCTAAACTTTGATACCGTACGGGACCACTCATCTCTGTCACCTTGTGGAAAAGTAACGTGCCCAAACCCCGTTTCTCCACAGCAAGAAAGCTTTGCCCGCTTAACTTTCCTCAGCTGCAGACTAGAGAAACAAAACCACAGTTGCGGAAAGACCACCGAGATCTCCACTGGGTCTCTTGAGGTACTGCAGGCCAGCATTATAATGGAACCGACGTGACTCGAGCCATAATAGCACCTGCTCTACAGAAGTGTGGCGTTTCTACAGGCTTTGCCCTTATTTATCTGTTTCCCTAGTTCAGCACCCAGAGAGGGGATGAGCAGAAGCTCTGTCAGTGACTCGCTGAGGCGGGCAATTTCAGCTTTAAGGCTTTGGGAATGAAACATGCTCCTCCCAGCCCTGGCACGGACTGGAAGGGAATGACTCCTGTGGAAAATCCCTAATAGTGCACAAGCTGCTTCTCTTCTGCAGCCAGATGTTTTATCACTGGCAGTTGTGGGGAACCGAGAAAAGCAGCTGACGTGGGGAGACCGTAATAACTCTGAGATGCAGGTTAGAGAGGAAAAGGGATCCCTGAACAAAAATCACACAGGAACGGGCTTCCCAAGCACATGCTTGATCGCTCAAGTACAGAAGGCACCACTTTGTCACCCATCCCCAGATCTGGCTGCAGTTGTCTTGCAGGAGACCTGTACAAAGGCCTACCCATGCACACACTGTTGACTTCTCCCATCCCCGGGTCGGGCAGCCACCCGCTTCCAGTCCTGGAAACGGGAATCGCAGCAGAGTTCCCGAAAGCCTCAGCTTGTCACGTTCAGTGCATCTACTGCAGCTCTGGTCCCTGCCCTTCCTGTCTCAGCCTGGACTCTGACTTTTCATCCTCTTTTATTTGTCTCCAACTCATCTCTGTCCGCTCCCACCCACACTCGCCGCTTTGCTCAGAGATGCACATGAAAGGAGGCCTCAGACACAGCTCGGCGCACGCTTCCCCTGCCCGCGGCGAGTGGCTTACAGTAAGAGCCCTACCTGCCATCTTATCAGCCATCAGATGGTGTCTGATAGTGGCACTCAGCCTCTGCACCTCCAGCTCCGAAACCAAGGTGATGCTGAAAACCATCCAGCAGCCACAAATGTTGAACACCGCGCAAGCTGCCCATCCGCTATCATTGGTGGCGCTGGTGTGGCTCGAGGCAGCACTCCAACACTCCGGCCATCAAACCCAGCCATTGCCCATCATTTCCTTTTTCCCTTTAAAGCTGTAACCCTCCAACCTCTCCCCAGTGAAGTTACCTGTTCCAACATATATTCTCTTCAGGGCTTTCGGCACGGTCACACATGCATCCTGAGCAGCCTGCTTTGGTCTCTGTAACAAACTGCATAAGCTTTTGGGTTGGTTTTGGTTTTTTTCATGGAGGTTCAAGGATCTGGCCCTGGCCAACACATCACAGGTTTCTGTGAGTATTGGTAACTCCTGACGCAGGGTACGGACTAGGCAGGAAACATTTTCAAGCCAGAGAGAAAACAAACTGGGAGGGATTTCTAAAGGCTTTTCTCTTTAGCAGCAATCTCCTGTCTCAAGAATCGCAGCCTAAACAAGAGAAATAATAATTATCTGGGAACATAGAAGTTTCTCTCCAAAGGCTTGCAGCCCCACCATTACATTAGGGGAAGAGTCACGTGTGTTTGAGGTTTTGGGCAGGGAGGAAGACTCTCGGCCCCCAAGAGAACCAGCTCTTGCCTATTCAGGAAGAAGCACCATGGCATCACAGCAGCACTGGTGGGTGGGGAATGGGACCGTGGCAAGACCAAGGGTGACTTGGGTCAGACCAAAGTCTGTCTGGCTCAGTGCTCTTTCTGAAAGTAGCCAAAGGTAGAGGGCAAAGAGCTGGGCAAGCTTATTCCACACTTTACCCCAAGGGCTCTCTCACCCTTCTACCGTCTGCCGCTCAGGGACCACCTGAGCCAACTGCTGGTTCCACACATTCGGTAATGCTCTGCAGACTTCTTCCCCGTCAACGTGCCCAGGCTCCCCTTGCAGCCACGTAAATGATTACAGCAGCTCGACACAAGCGCTGCTGCTGCGCTGTCGCCTCTTTACTCCAGACAGTCCCGTGAGCGCCTGAGAGAGGAGAAACATAAATCACTCTTCTCTAGCCTGGCACAACACAAGACTTGATGCTGGTCATGGTGATTTGGCTCCACAGCACAGCGGGGGGGGGGGGGGGGGGGGGGGGGG
>JAOTQQ010000010.1:7792648-7852108 GCA_026546715.1 Gallinago undulata | reverse complement strand
CCCCCCCCCCCCCCCCCCCCCCCCCCCCCCCCCCCCCCCCGCAAAACCCCAAAACAATCAGCTCTGAAAGTGTTTAAAGCAGGGCTAGTATTTTTAGATGGGAACTTTGGCTGAGGAGGGAAGGAGCAGCAGGTGCAAACGGCTACAGCTGGCAGTGAAAGGTACGAAAGCACCGAACAGAGACTTCCGCTGTGGTTGACACTGAAGTCTCAGCCCTGGTCTCCAGAGAGGGTGTGGGTGGGGGGAGCTCAAGGCAACTGCTGCCTAGCTCTTCCCAGTTGTCACCGATTTCTCAGCTTGCCACAAGCCTCCCGTGCCGCTCTTTTCTGCCCGGCTGCCTCTGAACCCCTTGTTTTTGTGAACAAGGTACAAAGTGCCCGAGTCCAGCCAGAGCGTGTCCCCTGTCCGGGAACTCATCCCAAGCCCGACCGCAGCTTCCCAGCATTCGGGATTGCGCGGTCTCAGCCCGAATGCAGGCTGCTTACCTGGCAAGGAGCTACAGCCAAGCACAATGCACATCTGCAACGGCTCTATCACACTTTCCTTACCGGGTATCAGCCTGGGGCTCGAGTGGTGTTTTCAGATTCCCTTTCCTGCTCTGACTGCAATTAATTCAGAACTGCGAGGTTTACCAGCAGAACAGATTTCTCTCTCTAGCATCCAGCCCCGCAGTGCCCCAGAGCCATTCCTTCAGTCATGTTTGAATATACACTTTTCTCTGACCACATGGAGAGTGATCCCAAGCACGGCTGCTGCTGTCCCCACCTCGCCTTGCTCTGCCCCAGGCAGCTCCGAGGAGGAGAGGCAGAAGGGGACAGGATCAGTGCACATAACTTGAGGCACAGATGTGATCTGCAGTGAATACCAGCACCTTCATACCTGACAGCAGGCAGGATGGGGACAGTCAGCATCAGAACAGGTGAAAAGATTGGGGAAAGCTGGTAGAGGAGGGTTCTCTGCTGTGCGAGAAAGCAAAAACCACAAGCAGGTAATTCAGCAAGAACCAGAAGATGAAATCGGTCATCTGTCTGGACGCGAGAATATCCCCAAATACACTAGTTAAAGATTACAGACTGAGCAGCCCTCGCTATTTGAGATTGGGACAACTCTCTCCACGTGCTGCTGCACCTCCCCGGACATCATGCTGCAGATAGGCAGCATCTTCTCCTGATGCAGGCTGCAGGATGGGAGGATGCTCTGCTCCAGGTCTGCCAGGGGCAGCTGAGGGACTGGGTTCTCACACTTGGAAACTCCTCTCCGGTAACCAGATTCTCTCTCCTCCCCAGAGCCAGGTGGAGCTGAGTGGTTACTACGAAGCCGAGAACAGCACCCCATCTTTGGAGGGCTACTTTTGCTTCAACCCAGCCTCATCCGTGGTTGGCAACCAGAGAGACCCCTTCAGAAAGGTCTTCATGCCCCTCATCTACCTGCTGATGTTCGTCTTGGGGACCGTGGGCAATGCCCTGGTCCTGGTCATTTTAGAGAGGTTCAAGCGGTCTCGCACTACCACGGAAAACTTCCTCTTCCACCTCACGCTGGCCAACCTAGCGCTGTTGCTCACCTTCCCCTTCAGCGTGGTGGAGAGCTTGGCCGGGTGGGTATTTGGGAAGTTCCTCTGCAAGATCCTCAGTGCTGTCCACAAGATCAATTTCTACTGCAGCAGCATGCTGCTGGGGTGCATCGCGGTGGACCGCTACCTGGCCATCGTCTACGCAATCCACACCTACCGCAAACGCAGAGCTCGCTCCATCCACCTCACCTGCATGGCTGTCTGGCTCTGCTCACTGCTTTTGACCTTACCGGACCTCATCTTCATGGAAGTCTGGACAGATGACAGCAACCGCAGCATTTGCTATTTTCCAGAGGTTGGGATCGATGGCAACAACGTCTGGCTGGCAACCCGCTTCCTCTACCACACCGTGGGCTTCTTTGTGCCCCTGCTGGTCATGTGTTACTGCTACATGGCCATCGTCCGGGCTTTGTGTCAGTCCCAGCGCCTGCAGAGGCAAAAAGCTGTCCGCGTGGCCATCCTGGTCACGGGCGTCTTCCTGCTCTGCTGGAGCCCATACCACATCGTCATCTTCCTGAACACACTTACCAAGCTAGAAGCCTTCACCAAGAACTGCCTCCTGGAAGACCAGCTGGACACAGCCATCATGGTGACAGAGGCCATTGGCTTCACGCACTGCTGCCTCAACCCCATCCTCTACGCCTTCATCGGAGTCAAGTTCCGTAACGACTTCTTCCGGATCCTGCAGGAGCTCGGCTGCATCAGCCAGGAGACCCTGCAGGAGATCCTGGAGGTGGCGAGGAAGGGCAGCGGGATAGAGTCTGACAACACCACCTCTATCTCCACTTTCTAGCTGGGAAAGGCTGCCTGCAGGGCAGAACCAGCCTGGGGCTTGCCTTCCGGTGGCACGCGTGCTGTGACCTCACTCCCAAGTTTCACAAGCGTCCGCACCGCTTTTTTCACTCCTCAGGAAACTGAGAGTTGGTAGCCAGCAAACACCCAAAGCCCACCAGATACCTTCCCTGGCTCCTTCTGGTTCTCCCGCCTGTAGAAATCTGTCCGGCAGCTGTTGGTGAGCGCTGGCTGTCCTACAGTCTCTCTGGCACGGCCGGATGAACCTGAGCATGTTGAACCTGACGTTTCCACCTCTCCCTCGAAAAACTGACTGCAGGCATCCTGTGCGCGGAGCTGGGCACGAGACTGGGGTGCCGGGAGTGAGGAAAAAAGTGCAGCCAAGTAAACCTGGAGTCATGTCAGTGAGCGAGGACTGAGGACAAAAGCTAAGCAGGTCTCCATTTTACCAGCTCAGGTTGGCAGAGACATGCCCAAAGGAAGCAGCAGGACTCGATGACCACGGCAGCTGGAATGAGGGATGGAGGAGGTAGGACCGGCAGGGGGTGCAGCTCCGATAGCATAGGCAGGTGGTTCTGGATGGTCTCTGGCTGCAATATCGCTCCTCCTGCTGCGTGACATGGCCCCGGCCAACCAGGGCAGGTTGATCTTCCCAACTTGGCTCACACCAGGAAGTCCTGCCATAGGTTCTGTGGTTCTTGCCCTGAACCACAAGTATCCAGCAACTGCTCAGATCGGGGCTGCTTGATAATAATTTGGTCCAAAATAAAAGGGGCAGCTTTTGCTGTCATTAATTACTGCACCGCAAGCTGGCAAGTGGGGCAGCCCTGACAGACTAGGGCAGCCGGCTACTTCCTATCAGTCTTGTCGCAGTTCTACACGGCATCCATTGCATTTCTCTTGCTGGCTGTTGCTGCAGTGGCCTGAGCTGTACAAGAGCCACACGTACCCAAGGTCACACCAGCACGACCCTAATGGTGACCACAATTTAAAATCCAATCTACCGTTCACTTCACTTTTTAGGCAAAGTTGGAACAACATCAGTTCTCCTGCTGCAGCAGGAATTTTGCGCTACACTCACTTCTGAGGTCCAACTCACTGCCAAAGGGCTCGGTCGCAGCCGAACTTCACCATGCCCAAGAGTCCTGCTAAAAAGATCAGTCATTACGGAAGGGGTCACGTCACGTCACGTCAGTCCAGCTCAGGCTGAGATCTCAATAGCTCGCTCTCAAATTGTGACTCAAGGAGAAAACTCCCTAAGCAAAAGGCTTTTTATACAAAGAGCAGCCCACCATTTCCTGCAGCGCTGCATCTTCAAAGCTCAAACCTGCAGGTGATGGCAACCGTGGTTGTCCAAGCACGTAAGCGAAGCAGAAGAAGAGCAGCTCGCTGAAACCTGCCCTTGCCTTCTCCACGCTTGCACTGGTGAGAAAACCCATTGCAGACACGCCGTAAACACCTTCCCAGCCCCGGTTCTGATGGGAACTGTGTTCCTACACAAAAACGTAACTCAATAAATGAGCAGTCAGAGTGTAAAATTCTTACAGTGTTCACAAGATAGAAAGAAAATCTGGACGCAAAATACGGGTGAACAGATTACGCATTCATTGTTACTATAGTTTTTAGTACTGGTACATTGGTAAACTTTTAGAAAGTTTTGATGTGAGCTGTAATAAACAATTATATAAAATACCATCTTCTCATGTACGTGCTTGCAAGCAGTTGTCTAGAGTCGCATCACTTTTGCAAGGGACATGCATCACAGAGCTCTAAGTGGGTTGATGGCACCTTTCTGACAAGCGCTGCTGTTCATCCACGTAGACCACATGCTCCTAAGAGCTCCTTGCTCAGATTCCCCTTCCCCAGTGCTACGGAAGGCTGCGCTGTGGTCTGAGTCAGCCCAGACCAAAGCTCCCTGCTTCGCAGAGCCTCTTCCACCAACTGCCACACCTCCAACCCCAGTTTCACAGCGGCTGCTGACCCAAGGGGAAGCCACCCTTGCACCCGCGTTCGGCCCCACCAGCCTGGGGAAGGCTTGGCTCAGAGCCAGCAGACCCTGCCCCAAAGAGCGGACGTTGCTCCTCCTGCAGCTGACTGCAGCCACCAGTCAAATAGCGACAAGAAGAAAGCAAGAGGAACTCTCCTTCACCGCAGAGGAAGCACCCAGCAAAATCTTCCCTGTCTCCCCAAGGTCTGTGTGGCCGTCACATGCCTTGGCCCAGAGCAGGCTTCCCCGCTGAGCACTCACACCACCAGAGCCACCCCCAGATCCTGCAGCCCTCAGGGAGACCATCAGCCTGCCCCACGGAGCTCTCCTCGGGCCCCAGCCACTGGGCAAGGCCACGTCACCACCATCCACAGCATGCGCTGGAGCAACCCTGGGCTGTGCTCTGCTAACAAGGCTGAGGGCAGAGCCCCCCGAGAAAGCCATGGTTCCTGCTGAAGGTGACCCCAAAGAAGGAGGACACCAAGGCCCCCAGAACAGCACGCTGCTCTGCACGTCCTATGGGGTGACCGAGTCTCCCAGGGGACAAAGCTGGGGTGTTTCAGCAGAGCATCCTGCCACACGCACAGTGATCGCAGGGCCGTGGCAGGCAGCAGAGCGTGCACCGAGGAGCCCGAGCCAGGGGACGCATGAACGAACGCGTGCCTGGGAGCGCTGCAGAGACGGGGCTCTCCCCATGCCCTCGCACCCTCCCACCAGCTCCAGCACCCCCTGCCCCCCTGTGACTCACAGTTTCATTTTCCTTATCGAGAAGGCAACCTACTTCCTCACCTTGATCTCCCAGAACCAAACAGATGCTCCAGCACTTCAGTGCCTCGTGTACTGCTGCCTGCCGCCTCTTCCTTATTTTGAGCACAGGTGGCCCTGGACATAGGGCACCACGGCCACCAAGGCCCATGAGCTCAGGTGGTGGGCAGTCACAGACACCACCCCAGCTCTGCTCAGTCAGCAGCACATCCCATTTCTCTCTCTGAGCCCTAACCAGCCTCTCGCCGCGTTACCATCACAGCACCCTCCGCATTTGCTCTGGCTCCCCACAAACACACAGCACCTACAACACAGATGAGCTTTGCCAGGCCGCAACACAGTGTTCCCCGCAAACAGTGGGGAACTAGGGGGCTCCAGGTACCAGCAAGTCCCTGCTCCAGGCCACCTCTCCTGGGGGAGGGCCCTGCCTGCCCCCCGCCAGCCCTGTGCAAGCCTCTCCACCTACCTGGGAGGACTGTCCTGTCCCACGACGGTACTTCCCGGTGCTGGCCCGGTTTCCACTGCCCGTAAACAGCTGATGCAGGAGCACACCCAGGTCTGCACCAAGCACAGGCGTCCCGGCTCCCCCAAGGATCTCGCAGGCACCTCACCAAGGGCAGACGTCAGGTATTTATAGTGCAGGCAGCTGAGCCCCTCTGATCAGCCCCAACCTGCCACAGGTGCTGGTGCTGAGCTCCAGGCTGGGCTGCAGACACCCGATCGCAGCCCCATGCAAAATCACACAGCCCAACTGAAGACAGGCACAGGGTCAGGTTTTGAAATTTGTCTTTTTAATAAAAAGGCACCTATAAAACAGGTCAATACATTACAGGCAGCACAGATACCCAAAAACAAGCCTAAAAATCGTTTCAAATAAAAACCAATAAGATGTCTTCACATATTGTATTTATATATTTATATTTATATATATATTTATATAATGGTACAAAATGACTGGGGAAGTTTCTCCATGGGATGACAGAGAACAGGTCAGTCACCATTACCTCAACGTGAAAGCTAATTCCGGGTGTGTGATTATCTGACGTACTGAAAGATGTGGTTTCCCAGCATTTGCTTTTTTTTTTTGGAGCTGGAAAAACATGGCGAAGTCATGGCTAAAACATGGGCAAACCTTTTACTGTGATTAGGTGGAGTCAGTACACAGAACTCAAGCTGAGAAGCCGAGCAATAAACTACAAGACACGAGACTAGACACAGCTCACGGCAGCGGGCACCCGGCCGGTGGCAAACCCTGCCCAGGTCTAACAAGGACTGGCTGTGACTGAGCTTCCAGAGAAGCTCCTGCCATATTGCTGTTCGCGGGCGCGGCTGGGAGCGGCGCCCGAGGGGTGTTCGGCAATGCTGCTTCTCCCTGATGTTTGGCCATCGCAGTGGCGGGGAGAGGGCTGGCTCCGGGGCACTGGGATTTTTGTGGAAGAGCGCAGACCGCTGCTCCGAGGTCCCCAGCTCTGACCTGGCATCAGGATTTCCCTTTTGTATCCAGGACTGCCGAGTCAAAAGGCTTTGCTTCTTACGCGTTTGTCACCAAGGCACAGGTCTCCCTCCTGCCGCCAGGTGCCCTGTCCCTGCAAGCGGGCAGCACCGACCTCCCGTGCGCCGCAGAGCCTGTGGCTCCAGCTGACACGGGGACAACACGCTGCCCACAGAGTGGGGACTGCAAGCCCCAGGACACTTCTCACAGTCGGGCTGGGCGAAAGGGACAACGGGGAAGGTACGGACATGTGGAGATCTCAACTGGGCTAAAACAACAGCTGTTTACAGACAAACAAAAACCCCTTCCCATATAGAAAATATGGCTTCAAATTAACTGAGACTAGGCTGGTGGGTGGTGAGCGAGGTCTGGGGCTGGCATCGGTGTTTGGATGCTCATGAGAATCTACCAGCAGCCAGCACCCCGAAGTGCAGCCAAGAGATGCCACAGCCTTTCAGGCAAGTCAAGCTTAGAAAGAGCTACACCTGTTTGAGTGACATCCTCCCACGTGAAACGCACACTCTGAAAGGATGGAGAATCCAACCAGCTAACATGTCAGCTCCAAAGCACACTTTGTTAGCCTGGCCTGAAGATAACTCCTCTGCTCCAACTGCCAGGGCAGGGATGAGCACTTCTCAGGTCTGTTCCTGTTTTGCCATCTCTGAAAATGCACCTCGCTCACATCGAACACAAAAAAACCACACAAAGCAGGAGACTTTCGAGCAAAATCCTTCCTCGAATCCAGACCCGTGCTTCTACCCAATACTGCTTGCCACAAAATGCCCCAAGGCTTCCCTAAGTGGACTTTGTGGCTCCATCTCCTCACAGATGGGATCAAGACAGCTGTGGGGTGACATTTGAGCACCTGCCGGCCTTTCCAAACAGCTTCCAACACGATGGAAAGCATTGCCATTCACTACGTCTCAATCTCCCTTTCCAAAAGCCCTCTCCTCCCTGCAGCAGCGAGCAGGGAAAGGCGAGCTCTGTCACAAGAGAGGTAGTACGCTGAGTCTGGCTCTGCAGAGATAATCCTCCAACTGGTGTTCCTCGGGTGACGGTGTGCCCCGAGCTCACCGCTGGATACCCACAGGGTACACCATGCTGGAATGCAGTCCCCAGGGAGGTCCAGAGCCACTGCGGCGTGCACAGAAGTGCACGTGCGTCACCCTGCAGCCCCCTCTGCGAACAAGCACAGGAAATACCATCAGTGCCATATGCAGGAAGACCTTACGGAGCAGAGGATGGGGAGGACAGAGCACATCCAGAGAAGCCAGACTCATTTGGATGGCACGCTTCCGTCAGCCTAAGAACCAGTGGTGCAACGTAACTTTGGCCTCTTCTGTCTGAAGCTGCACGTTAACTCTTATACCGAGATGGAGTATCACCTGCAGGGACAGGTTGTCTTCGATGGCTGGACCTCTATCGTGCAGAAGGTCAGGGTTGCTGCTGGTAGCTCAGGGCGAGACGGAGAAAAGACTGCCTGAGAAACTCCAGAGAAAGAGGATCGACAAGCGTGAGGAAGACCTGGAAGAGTGTTCAACAACAGAGGTAGAGGGGGCACGGTGCCGTCACTGAGGGTGAAAGATGGGTAAAGGACTGGTGCAAGAAGGCTGCAAGAGCAGGGGTCCCAGCTAGCCTCTCCTGGAAGCACGGGAATGCATCACCTCGCTCACCTCGGAGCCTGTCAGTCCCTACGCACTCAGCCCAGTGGACTCAGCACAAAGGGAAGAGAAGGAACTAGAGGTGACATGACTGGTTGAGACCTTCAAGTCCAGCATGTTATCACCTGCAAAGCCTGATTCCTCACCGCCTCTCCAGCTGAGGGGCCGGCGTCCTCCCCATCCCAGCCACGGCAGCTTGTGTCTCAGGAAGCTGGGGTGTCCGTCCTGCCGGGCGATCGCTGCCCTGGCAGCGTTTCACTGGGGCCACAGCTCTGACCTCCCTGATGGTCCTCAGTTGCGTTCGTGTACTCGGCACAGCCTCCACAGGGGCCTAAGGTCTGCGTGAAACTATACACCCCGCACATGCAAACCGTTCCGACGCATGAACAACACAGGTTTGACACAGAGTCACTCTACAATGGGATCTCTCAATGCCCTGTGCACCCTGGGGGATCCTCCTGCCTCCCCCAGAGAGAGTTTTTAATCCTTGTACACTGTTGCCTTTAACACGTTTTGTTTCTGCTTTTTTTAAAACATGATTTGAGGCTTCTATTAAAACACAGAAATACAGAACAATTTAAAACCAGCACAAGTTTTGCCTTTCCCAGCGACCTATTTACAGCTAGTTCCAAAAACCCTCCTGCACGTTTTGGTTGCTTAAAAAGGGGGGGGGGGGGAAGAAAAGGAAAAAAAAGAGAAGACAAAGAAAAAAAAAGAGAGAGAAAAACAAAGAGAAAGAAAAACACTTGACAGAGGAAAACCGTAAAGAAAAACTTTACAAACTGCCGCAGGGTCTGTACGTCCCTGGTCACCACACAGGGTTCAAAGTAACAGCCCCACTCCCAGCCCCTCCACCCTCCCCTTCCCCAAAAAAGAAAGGAAAAAGAAACCCAATTCACATCAAGTTTACTGCACATCTGGTTTTCTGTGTAGAGGCGAATCCGATATGAAAAGCATCCCACGTGGTGTCCTCCACTGGCGCTGGCCCCCGACCCTCCCCCGAAGAAAAGCTTAAAAACGCTTGTCCAGGCAGCCGGGCCCCCTCCCCACCCCTGAGCCTGGCCGGGGCTAGAACGGCAGGTTGGCCATGTTCCCGGGCCCGGGGATGTAACTCATCTGGCTGTCCAGGGAGACACTCCGCTGCCTCATCTGGTGCGTGACCATGAGGTTCTGCTGAGGCGGGGGCCCCATAAGAGAGCCCTGAGGTGACATCATGTGTCCTGTCTGAGCGTACATCTCCCCCGACACAGACATGCTCCTCTGCTTGGCCTGCATCAGCATGAAATTCTGCTGGGCCATCAGGCTCTGCTGCGGAGACATCATGCCCTGGTGCATGCTGTTGCCCATCATGCCTTGCTGGGGCGGGATGCCTGTCCTGCCCAGCATGGGCACCTGTCCGGGGTGGCACATGGGCACACCGAGTCCCCTCTGCACGCCCTGCTGCCCGGGGAGGCTGGGGGCATTCATACCTGGCCGCACCGGGGGCTGGTCAGCCATCATGTTCTGCAGGTTCATGAGGTGGAGGTTGGAAGGCTGCGATTTGGGCGCTTGGCTGTCGCTCTTGGGGAAATACTGCAAGGTGCTGCTGGGCTTCTCCGACGGGATGATCCTGGAGAGGTCAAACTCAGGGATGCCTGTGGGCGTGGGGCGGATGACCTCGCTGAGCTCAGGGTCGTTCAGCACCGACGCCACCCCAGGAAGCACGGGCGGGTAGGGCTCGCCGATCCGAGGAGGGATGTTCTTGCCCATCATGTGCTGCTGGGGGGGCATCTGGCCAGGCTGCTGGGAGGGAAGGTCCTCGGGCGGCAAGGGCATCCCCGGCGGGTAATGCTGCTGCATCCCGGGGCCGCCCGCCCCACCGGGGGCCATGGGCATGCCTCCGGCAGGAGAGGGCATGGCATTGTGGGGCTGCTGCATGCGGGGGAACACGAGCTGGTTGGAAGGAATCATCTGTGAACTGTTGGGCACGGGGCCGCACTGCTGGTTCAATGAATCCTGGGGCCCCGGGGGCAGCATCATGGGGTTCTGGGGGGTGACGCCCGCCCCCGGCGCACTCGGGTGCATAGGAATGTTGGAGCCCAGAGGGTTCGGGGAGGACATCATGGAGGTGGAGGGTGGTTCGTGGGAGAGGGGTTGCTGACCGGGCAGGTTCATTCCCATGGGGCTCTGGGAGGACCCAGGCCCCACAGAGTTCAAGTGCAGTTGATTTGGCTGGTTCCCCGTCACGCCTAAGGAGAGGAAAAGGAGAGAGTTAAACTGTGCCCACAGACCTCTCAGGGCTGCAAAATCCAGGCCCTGGAAGCCTGCCGAGTGCTCCTGCTCAGAAAGCCCTGAGCGCAGAGCGTGATGCTCGGTAAGGAGCTGCGAGATGAGCTTGCAAAGCAAGAGTCGTCAGCCCAACACAGTGCTGTCCGGGAAGGAGGACCGTGCTCTCTGCGGTACAGCAGAGCCACCCGTGCCTGCGGATGGGTGCGGGTTAGGAGGGAGCCAATGCATTTGCATGCCTGTGGTCAACCCAAGTGACTACTCAGCAGCAGAAGAGTCAAAAAGTTGATTTTTCATTTTGAAAACTGCCAAAAATAATTAACAGACAGCTTTGACCCCCTAAATCAAGTGGTACAGCGTGCTGGAATTCCCCTTAGGGCTAGTCACCAAGTGACGAAAAACACTCATTTGCCTAGCTGTCCTCACCGGTGCCACCAGCCAGTGGAGCGTATCTGGCTGTCGCCTACTGAAATCAGAACTATGCTATGACATAGCCTTGCCTGTGTAGACACCCGGGCTCTGCTCAAAACACCAGACTCCCAAACCCTGTTCCCGCTGTCCCCTGTCCCTGTTCTGCTACACAAGAGCACAAGGGCTCTGAGCAGCAGACCTCTGCCTGCAAGTCCTGGGCCTGAGACAACTCCGGGAACCACGAAAATCCAGGGCCAACGTGTCTGCGGAGTGCAAAGGCAGTTCTGAAAACTTCCAGAGCTCGGGGAAGAACGGTGCCTCAAATGCCAGACTGGCTCAAGTCCTTCCAGACAGCACATCTGAGCCAAAAGCTGCCGGTCAGCCTGGGCCCAGGGCGGAGAAGGGAGCAGAGTGCTATGAATGAGGGAAAATTTAAGCTACCTGGGAGAACACAGTTTTTAATGCCTCCTCCATCTTGTGCCGCAGGTCTGCTGGCAGCCACAAGGCGGCCTGACCCCTTGCAAGCCCAGAAGTACTTACCTGACATGCTTCCAGGCGGGAGCATCGGCCTGTCTGGCAGCAGCTCGTCATCAGAGGTGGCGATGGTTTTGATGGCATTGTGGTAAAGCGGTGTGGAGCTGGGCATGGCATACTTGGACATCTGGGACATCATCAGCGAGAGGGGGTTCTGGGAGGGGGATGGATCTGGAGAGGAAGTAAAAGGCATGTTGGGATTCATGGTGCCGGAGGTGTTACTGGCTGGTGCAGAAGAGCTGCTCCGAGGCCCAGAAGGGAGAGAACCTGCAAGCAAGAGAAAGACCAGCTGAGTACCAGAAGCGCACCATGGCTTGCTCCTGTCAGACAGCAACCCCCGTCCCCTCCTTCCAACGGCAGCGACCAGAGGCGGCTGCAAAACCCAAGGTTGGCACATCCCAGCACCCTCCAGGGAGGCTCACGTGGAGACCTCACCCCAGAACGGGGATGGACCTCCACACGTCAAACACGCCCAGCACAGACTCATCTTTTGCTGCCTGTATCACAGAGCATGAGCTGGGGTTATACTAAAAGCTGCTCTGTTCACCCTCCCATCTACCTGGAAAGGCCCCGGTTGCAGTCCTGGGAAAAAAAGGTTTGCTCCACGAGACGTAAGGGCAGGCACAGACACGAGTGTCTCCCCACTCCTGTGAGAGCACGCGGGCTGGAGAGGAACACCGTCCACACACTCACCAAAACTGAGCACATGCACACGAGACACCTGGCATACCCTGATCCAGTCCTCCCATGGAAGTAGATGAGTTCATGCTGAGAGTCTGCTTGCTTTGGTTGACTCCTGGGCTAGGCATGGTGGCTTTGGGAGAGGGCACCCAGCCCGGGGAAGGAACAGCCATAGAAGGGGACTTCAGGCGGCTGGGTGAGCCAGTTGGAGACCGGACGTTAAGCGAGGAGTTCATCACCTGGGGGGACTTGAGGGGTCCAGACTGGTTTGAAGGTGGCATACTGACCATCTGCGAGGGCGTCTGCGGGGACTTGAGGTTGGCAGAGGGGGAGGTGACCAGCGGTGAGTGCACCTGGCTGAGCGTGGGAGACTTGAGGTGACCCATGCTGGGGGAGTTCATCTGGCTAATGTTGATGGTGAGGTCCGAGGGCCGGCGGCCCAGACCCCGGGAAGGTGCTGGGTGCATGTTGGCCAGGTTGCCCCCTTGCGCAGGAGTGGGATTGGAGGCTGGAGGCAGAGGGATGTGGCTGAGCCTGGTGGTGCCACTGATGCTCCCAACGGGCATGGTGCCCTGCTCAGGGCTGAACATGTCTGAGCCGCTGCCCATCTCCTGGGGCATGTTGGGGTAGGGGCCCTGCCCACTCGGGAAGCCTTGCTGTCCTTGGTTGGGGAACTGGGAGGGAATCATCATTTTCTGGGGTCCCCCCAGCATTGCACTGCCATTGCCATTCTGAGCCCTCGCCCTGGCCAGCTCCTCAGGGCTCATGCCCTGGTGGGCCATCATATCAGGGCCCCTCATCTTCTGTGACATCATCATCTGCTGCTGTGGGGTCATCTGCACGTTGAGGTTCATGTTCATGTTCATGTTGACATTCATGTTCATGTTGAGGTTGCCAGGGCCCATGGGTGCGTCCATGTCCCGAAGGCCTGACTGACTCATAGGGGGGCTCAGCATCCCCCGAGTGCCCGCAAAATCCATACCCATGGGGGCACTGCTCAGGCTGTCCCCTGCCATCTGCCCAGCAAACATGGATGGATCCATCTGCCTGTGAGCCTGTATCATCCTCTCCATTTCCATGCCCTGGCTCATGGAGTTGCCGGACATCCCCATGGGTCTCTGCATTGCCACTGGGCGTTTCTCCATCAGCTGATGCCGCAGGATCTCCTCCCTAGCACGGGGATTCATGAACCTTTCGGGGTCCCCTTGCCCCGACGGGTAGGGCAAGGTGCCTTGCGGAAAGTTCCCGGGGCCTCCCATAGGAGGCATTTCGTCGCTCCATCCCATGCCGGGCCTGACCGGCCTTTGCATGGCATTCATGGGCCCAAGAGCATCCAAGGGCATGTTCTGTATCCCTCCGAAGCCAGAGACTCTCTGCATTTGATTCCCGGGGAACCGCGGCCCTGCGAAGGGTGGCCCCCCCCGCAGCTGCATAGGGTCTTGCACATCTATGGGTCCCCGCAGCTGGCTGCCCATCCCCGGTGGCCACTGCTCTCCAGGCTTGCTGTGATAGGGAGGTGGGGGCCCACGCATCATCATGCTCCCCATCGACTGCGGGATCATGATCTCCTGCATGGGCCGGCCGTGGATGCTGATCTGCTCCTCTTTCCGCCGCTTTTCCTCATAGTACTCTTCCTGCAGCTTCCTCCAGGCCACTTGCTCCGGTGTCAGGCTGTCCTGGTTCAGCCGCTGCATCATCATGTTCATCTGCTGCCCCATGTCAGCGCCGGGGTGGTGGGGTACCTCATGCTCCAGACTGGGCCCACCCAGGCTCTGCGTCTGGGAGATCATGGACTGCAGAGGCTCTTCATACTTCTTCATGCTGGGGGGTGGCGCAGGGGGCGGCGCAGGGGCAGCCTGCGGCTGGGGGGCAGTCCCACCCTCACCCGCATTTTGGCTGGACTTCATGAAGGGTTCAGCCTCCCCGCTGCGCAGCAGCAGCCGCTCAATGTCCCGCAGGGTCTGCAGAGAGCGCTCTCGGTGCTCCAGCTGCTCTTTCGAGAGCCCTTCCGAGTTCATGGGGTTCCTGGGGCCCAGGCCCACCTGCCCGTTGCCCGGCATCCCCGGGCCCGGGCCCTCTCCAAGGAGGCCAGAGCTGGACGTGGCAGAGGAGTCCCCTGTCCCAGGCTGCATGGCATTGGCAGAGGCAGTGGGCGTGTTTGGGTGGTTACTCCCGGGCTGGTTGCTGCCGCTGTTGTTCCCCAAAGAGTTGGGAGTCAGATCTCTCCGGACATCTTCACTCGCCCCTTCCTGGGGCAGGCTGCTGGGCGCCGGCAAAGGTGCTTGGCTGATGGGCTGCGGCGGGGGCTGTGGCGGCGGAGGCTGCGGCTGTGGCTGACTCGCCTGCGGTGCCGGTGTCTGGGACTGCGGAGTGTTGGCAGCAGGAGGGTTAATCGGAAGCGGCTCAGCCACCCCCAGCACTTTAGGAGCTGGTGCCTGGCAGAGAAAAGGGGAAAAAAAAGTAAGCGGGAGAGCCCCTGGACAGGTGTTCTTCCCTGCACCCCACAGGAGATCTCTCTGTCCCAAAAACACGTGCCATGCCAGTTCGCCTTCATCCCTCGGGGGGAAGAAGCAGGCTCTGTGCACGCCCTGGAGAGCAGCAGTCGGGTACTCTGCTCATGTGGCTCTGGGGCCACATCCCAAATGTTTCACAGCTGACAGCAGCCAGGACGTCAGAGGTGCCACAGCAAAGCAGCTTCTCACCCCACTGGCAGCCCCTTCCTCCACAGCTGAGCCGGGGGAGAACGGCCGCATTGGAAAGGAATGGTCAGGCAGCAGCATGTGCCAACAGCAGCATTTGGTTCGAGGCCGGTTACCTGGTCTAGCTTTGCCCGTGGGACATTCTGCTGATGGTAGGCCAGAATGGAGTCAGCTCGGCCCTGCAGGACAGCTTCTGCAGCTCTGGGGAGAGAGCACAAATCACTCAAGAACAGGCATCGTGCCCCATCCCACCCATCCCAGGCCCCAGGTGCCACCTCCGCTCTTCAGTCCTGCAGGAAGAGGGAAATCTCTGCAGGTCACAGAGAAGAGGGGATATTCTCAGAGTCCTCCCAGTGAGGTTCTCCAACTGACAATCACTCGCCCTGGAATTTCCCTCTTCCCATGTCCTGTGATGGGCACCGGGCTTTGCTTTGTGCCTGCTGCCCTAAGGTGGCTGTTGCTGAGATTCTCTGGGATCTACCACACTCAACCTGTGGTACAGCAGAGCTCTAAAACTAAACCGCCTCACAAGGTTCCATGGCTGAGACGATGCAGGACAAAGGGAGGAACTGAGCAGAGAACACCGAGTGTTACACGACACTCCCTGTGACGCCCAGCCTCTTTGACACTTCTGAATCAAAAAGGCTTCCATACTGCTTTGGCGACTCTTTTTGTTGGATGCTGACGAGGTGCACTCGACGGCACGTGTCACAGAGTGCAGCGCCGGACATTGATGGGAGGAAGCGGACATTTCAGGCAAAGTTTGCCCACCAGCAGTAGCTGACAGCAAACTTCGTGAACTTCAGGAGGGACCCACTCTGTGCCCCCCAAAGTGACATGGGTTTGTTCAGCTCCCTTGTACCAAGCACAGCTCCAACAGGCAGGCTGGACAGACTGGGTTTACTGCTTACGTGTTAGCAAGGTGCGTGGTGAAGACGTAAACGAACTGCGAGGGCTGCTTTCCTGTTCCGCCGCCTCCGCCTCCTGCCGCCTCTGACCGTAAGCCGGGGGCAGCACCATGAGGGACGCTGGAGGAACCGGTCTCATTCAGGTTCGGCAGCGGGTTGGACCCTGGGCCAAGCTGCGAGGCCGTGGACATCGCAGGATCTGCTACATTACAATCTGTGGGAGCGCAGGGGAGAACCACAGAATCATAGAATTGTCCAGGTTGGAAGGGACCTTTCAGATCATCGAGTCCAACCATCAATCCAACACTGACAAAAACCATCACTAAACCGTGTCAGTAAGCACTACGCCTCCCCGTCTTGTAAATACCTCCAGGGGTGGTGACTCAACCACTTCCCTGGGCAGCCTGTTCCAATGCTTAATAACCCTTTCAGTGAAGAAATTTCTCCTAATATCCAATCTGAACCTCCCCTGGCACAACTTGAGGCCATTTCCTCTTGTCCTATCGCCCATTCCTTGGGAGAAGAGACTGACACACACCCCACACGCCCCCCGGCTACACCCTCCTGTGCGGGAGTTGCAGAGAGTGAGGTCTCCTCTCAGCCTCCTTTTCTCCAGGCTGAACACCCCCAGCTCCCTCAGCGGCTCCTCACAAGCCCTGCTCTCCAGACCCTTTACCAGCTCCGTCGCTCTTCTCTGAAGTGGCTGAGGGCAGCGGGACAGACCCAGGGGGAAGGGTCGAGCAAGAGGAAGCCGGGGGGGGGGGGGCAGAGGCAGAGCCGCCGCAGGTCGGGCCGCCGGGAGGTGGCAGCAGCCGCCCGGCCGTCCCCGCCACCACCTCCCGGTGCCCAGGCACCGGCCCGATGGTCTCCTCTCGCTGCCCCCGGGAGCGGGGGAAGAGAGGATGCTATCCGCTGGAGCTATTAATCGTCAGCCGTTATTAAATAATACCCCTAATTAAGATTAATAAGCAATGCAATTACCAGAGGCGTGCAGCGCCTTCCCCTTGCCTAGGCCCTCACACACGCACAACACTACGCTCGCCATGGCTCCCCTGCTCTCTCTGGAGCCCCAGAACACCAGTGCCGTTAGCCCAGCCCCGGGACAGAGACTGGACACCTGGGGAGGGGACACACACGCTGCCCGGACAGCCCCACCTTGACCTGCTCTAATTAGGCAGATCTCACAGCAGGCTGCAACAGGGAGGCAGCGTTCTCCCTTCCTGTGAGGGCTGTGAACCGTGCAGAGAAACACAAGGGGATGTCCTGGAGTGCAACAGGGCACTGGCAGGCATGAAGGCCACCTTCTACTTGGTTTCATACACTTCCATGCTCTCCATCAGCTGTGGCCCCAGAGGACCTTGCCCTGTCCTCTCAGATATTTTCCCCGTTGCAATCTGAAAGTGAACTGAATTTGAGATGCCAAAAAAAAAAAAATCAAAGACTTTGGACACTTTTGGAAAACCGGAGAGACCTACAATTTGTTGCTCCAAGGGCGCAAGCCTTGGCCAGCTCAGGCCTGCCAGAGCTACTGTCTAGACCTCGAGAGCCCCTTTAGCCTCAGTTGCCTTTAAAGCCCGGCTACGGAGAGCTGGGAAGATGGCCTGGCACAGACACAGCTGCTGCCACAAGGGCAATGCATGTCACATGTCTGGCTGCCACCATGACCACGATAGGCGCACGCCAGATTTTAACCAGGCATATCCTGAAAAGGATGGCCATTCTGCCACTGGTGTGGCCAAAGCAATCTACAGCAGGGACATCCAACCTCAATGCCTTTCCCTACAGAATCTCGGCAGCTTTTCCACAAAAAAAGGTCCCACGCCTCACTGCATGGCCACAACCACTCTCGCAGCACAACTACCGCCAGCTGCAATGGCCCATCACCATGCCACATCATCACACACAGGCCAACCAAGAGGTGCCAGCACCATCTCCCTGCTGAGCCGCAGGAGGGACCTGGCTTTGGTGAAGCATCTCAGCTGGTAAGGAGGTGGACACTCACTGTGTGCACTGCTGATGGGCTTGTCGTCTTCCTCGCTGTCCGGCCCAGAGCACCATTCGTCCCCGCTGTATGGCTGCTTCCTTTCCAGCACGCACCGCCGCTTGCTGCGGGGAGCCACCTCACCTGAAAGGGACAGAGCCATCAGAAGAGCTGCTGAGACCTGGCACGGCTAGGGCCATGCCCAGCCACGTGCCACACGCTGGCACTGCCAGCCCAGCCAGGACAGATTGGGCCAGAAGCCTCGCACCAACGTCCTCCCAGCCCTGGGAAAGGTCCTGAAGCATCTGCTCAGTCTGGGCTCCTTGCCTTTGCAGCCAGACCTGGTGAGGCCCCTGCGAGAGCAGGTGATGCAGAACGGGATATATTTCTTACTGCCTGAAAGGAGCCTGCAATCACAGGACATGTCCAACTGCTGCTCCAACTGGAGAGCTTTGGATATTAACCTGAAATTTACGGGGTCTGTGATTTAGCAAATATAACCTGAAAACAGCACGGGAGGGGATGTTCACATTCTTTGTAGGAACAAGAGACAAACTGTCCTTCAGGACGTCAGGCAGGCAAGGGCCTTTATGCCCTCTGTACACCGGGATGCTCCCTCCATTTCTCAGGGAATGCTGCGAAACCCCAAACGCTTTGGGGCACAAGCTAGAACAGCGGCTTTGCATTTGGGGAATGCAACTTCAGGTGGCCAGGTGCAAGTCTTGGTGGGAAGCAAGGGTACCACTGGGATTTCTCCTCCAGGAACACCCCATGAGATGCCCAAGCGCCCTGTGGAGCTGTTGAGCACAGAGCTGGGTGGAACGTGAGAGGCTACAGGGAAGGCTGGTGAGGACAGGGAAGCCAGAGGGTTTGGAAGGACTGACTCAGCCCTTTTCCAGAAGCCACGTGCTGTAACACAAGAGTCATCCATCGCTGACGAAACCACAGAACTGTTCAGACAGCGACCCTCACAGCACCTCCTTGCTAACCACGGCCCAGTCGTCAGGCAGCTGCAAGAACACCACAAAGGCAGCTCTCTGCCAACAGCAAGGAGACACAAAACAACTCAGCGCGGTCCCAAGTCGAAAGTCAGCACACTGCAAAGCAGAGGTGTTCCGTGCAGTTTCAGTGAACCACGCTCTTGCTTAGCTGGCCCCAGAAGCCCATGAAAACCAGAGGTCCAGATTCTCAGTGTGACAAACAGTTGAGGAAATGAAATGCAAAGACAATGCTCAGCCACTCCGGTCCCAAGCGGTGATGCAAAGACACACAGGCGGCCAGGACAAGCCCGGACAGAAGCCGCAGCACAGAAGCCCAAGATGCTCACAGCTGCTCCCATCCCAGGTCCTGTCAGGATGCTTGGAGCAACTGCGAGGAGGACGTGCCGAGGCAAGGTTTCGGAGAGTCTTACCTTTTGATTCTGTGTCCTGTGAAGGGGTGCTGGCTTCTCGCTGTTCTCCAGAGTCCACTGAAATGCTTCGTTCCCGTTTCACCTTACCCTTCAAGGAGCTGAAGTTTGGGACAGTGTTCTGGCTGTTTTTCAGTCCAGAATTGCCAGGGGAGATCTGAGTGGCCTTGCCGCCATGGCTGCCTGCCCCCACACCCTTAGAGCCCAGGTTGCAGGTGGGTGCTTGGCTCACGTTGTGGTGCTGGGCCGGGGCACCGCTGCTGCCTGCCTTGCCATGGCTGGGCAGTTTGTTGTCAGGGTGCATTGGTTTGGCTAACGCTTCCCACAGCGCCAGTGGAGGGAGCTCCCAGGCCTTTCGGTCAGAAACCTACAAGAGAAGAGGGCGGAAAGTGAATGCGGTGCTGTGCACGTGTGGATGCCAGGGGCACTGCCCAAGGCCGGGGGACGCTGCTTGGTGGTAGGGCCAGACAGCCTGTGGCGAGGCACAACCCAAAGCTGCTCCTGCCAGGAATCAGCCCTTCGAGCCAAGGATCCTGCTCCACAGTGAGCTGCGGGCAGACAAGCAGCGATACCCCATCCAGACATGTCAGGCTCCCCACCACACCAAGGCATAGCTGTGGACACCAGGGCCCTCATTTCCGAGGCTGTGATGCAAATGGGGTGCTCCGTGCGGGCCTGGGCCTTGGTGGGCTATTTAGCAGGTGTTCCCAGAGTTCAGACAACTTTGTGACCCTGAACAGAAATTTGCTGTCCTACTGTTTTCAGGGACTCCTTTTGTGGCTAAGTCAGTTTCCCCTGCTCTGCACAACACACGGGGGACAACTGAGCAGACACAAGTCTATAAAAAAAAACGCTGAGATGGGACAGGGGAGCACTAAAAAGGTTGAGGCAACCGAGGAGAAGGTGGTGGCGGCGGCGGGTGACAAGGCAAGGGCAGAGCTGGGAAGTGCAGGCGCTCATCAGCTAATTGGTATCATATCCCTATCTCTCCCAGGGGCCTGAGGGACCATCCCGGCTCCTGCTCCGAGGCCCTGGGTGAGAGGGAGCGTTCCTTTCAGAAGTTGCTCCCAGCCCATCAGGATGATGCAATGTGCCACGGCTCTGCCAGGACAGCGGGGTGAGGCTCCTGCTCCAGAGCCAGCTCCGCTTCCGAACAGCCCCACAGGCCGAGGCAGGGCCCTTCATGGACGAGGCTCAGGGCAGAGCATGCAGGATTTGGGCCGGAGGACGTGCACGCAGCTGAGCATCCTGGCAGGATCTATTTGCCTTGGCAGAATCTCTTAGGCTTGTGCTGAGATTCTTCCCCTTGGAGCTCCGCGTGGGCATTAGACGCAACTGGGACGCGGCTCCACAGTATGAGAGCACATCACATGCTCTGGGAGGCTGCTCCCAACCCTCAGTTCAACAGATGACCCCGGTAACAGCACGGTGCATCCCTTCTGGCCTATGAGTACTGCCCTACTTGTGGCAAGAAGCCTTCTTCAGCACGGCACAGGCGCTGGGAGACACCAGCCAGCCTCACCTCAGGGGGCTACCGGTGCGGGCAGAGGATGCCCCTGACCTTCAGACACATCTTACACATCGACGCTTCCTGGACTGAATTGCGTTCACTACTGAGCCCTCGGAGGCAGTCCCAGTGCAGAACAACGCACATCCCCATGAGAACTGCTCCTGGCTTTCTTCATCCAGAGAACATAACCGTTCATCAGAGCACCACGTTCCTCTTCAACAGCCTCCTCACTATCCCAACTGGTGACCCCAAAGCTGCAGAGACCCCCCCACCCACCACGGTCTTCTCTACTTCTTAGGGGACAGCGGGGAAGGATAGAAAACCACACGTTCGTGGCAGTTGAGGTGCTACTCTGTTTGCTTATGTCTGCTACGTGCTTCGCACAACATCCCCACGATGCACTCAAGAACCTCTCCTGTGCGCAGGCAGAAAAATTTCCCAGCACGGGGGGGTCACTGGGCCCGTGGTCTGCTCCTCCCATCTGGGCTGAGCAAGCCAGATGCCGCGCACAGATTTCTTCTGCCACCCAGGGACAGGAAGCACCAGCTCCAGACCAAACCCCGTGTGTGTGAACAGCGCCGCGAGAGCTCAGCAGCCCTGTGCATGCTGCTCCCGGCTTGCCCGAGGCGGGCCTGAAGACACACCATCGGCAAAAGCCAACGGCTCACTTGGCTTGGGCAAAACGCCGTAGCAAGAACAGCATGTGAGCAAAAAGCAAAGCACGCTCGGCAGACCCATAAATCCCCGAAAGCTGGCCATGGCCACAGGGCGCAGGCTGCAGCTTGCCATCCGCCGCCAACAGCTTCCTGCCCACACAGGGGCTGCTTAGGCGAGCCAGTGGCCGGCTGACATGCTGGCCACCACGCCTGTCCCGAGCAGCCCACACCAGCGGTGCCATGGCACGGCCCACCCAGACATTCCCAGCCAGTTAGCGGGATCGCTGGTGCACAGCTTGGCCTATCACCACTTCCTAACTAGCGGGTCGTTAGTTCTCCCTCCTCCGCCGCCTCCCTGCGCACCTCAGCGAGGGCTCTGCTCTAGCCCGGAGGAAGATGGTGAGCCACAGCGCTGATTAATTTTCACAGCACATAAGGGAGTTGCTAGCCCTTTAAGTGTCAGCCAGTCTCGCTCGCTCGCTCTTGTTCTCCAGGGACCTATTAATAGCAGCTGGAAAGATCACATCACTCTCTGGATATTTATACCCCTCATTCCACACCAGGAGAGATTTATGTCAGAGCTGCCGTCCCAGCGCCTGCCCAATTGCTCTGTCAAACCGCTCGCAGGGGGAGGGGAGAGGAGCAGGGAAGGAGACATGGAGAGGGCAAGCAGGGAGGAGGAGAAGGTCCATATGGCACAAGCTGCAGCGTGAAGCATGCATGCTGCCGGCAGCCGCTGGCTGGCCAGCCGCAGGGAGCCTTCAGCCCCGCTGGAAGAGGCTGCTGCCAGACAGCATTCCAGAAAGCAAGCCCTGCAGCAGCTCCCGCTGCTGGTGGCCCAGAGCCCCCGCCTGCTGCGCCGCAATCTTTGCAATGTGCTGCGCCGCAGTCACCAGGGCCACAAACCCACCAGCCCAGCCGAGTAACTGCTGCCGCCGCCATCCCTACCAGTGACAGGCTGGGAGATGTGGGTCTGTCCCTGGCACATCCGCACGGGCACGACACTGCACACCAAACGGGTCCCAAAGTGCCTCACTAAAAACGCAAGCACTCAGCAGCATTGCAGCACAACCCCAGCGCAGGAGAGCACCAGCATCTGGCCACCCCGGGGAGGGAGGAAGAAAATCAGGGCCCTGAAGAGACTAACGCTCGAGATACACCCCCTTCCCCTCTAGTTCTCAGTTGAGATCACAGGGAACACACACATTGATCCCGAAGGGCCTGGCAGCCGCCACAGTGAAGCCTTCAGACACTGCCTACAGCGTGGACGAGCCTCAATGGCTGCAAGGCCCCTCCAGAACATGATGATTTGGGGGCATCTACCTTCTTCCTTCATTTTGGGAGCGGGCTGGTGCTCCAGGGAAGAATCCAATGCCTTGTCCCAGCCAGTCACAGGGTGGAAAGCCACCCACCACCCTGGGCTGACTGGGGGCCCTGGCTCAACCTTGGGCAGCCCTCCTCCTCCAGCCTGAGTCTGACCGCACTCCCTCCGCAAATCCGAATGGGAACAAGGCCAGAGGCAGCTTTGGGGAGTAGCCAAACTGCTCTGCTCTGCTTTGGGGAGTAGCCACAGTTGGATCCTCATGCAGATGGACACCGGGGATCCACCCAGGCCACCCCACGCCAATAGGCATCTCAATTGCTCCTTGCGCACGCCCCGGGATTCAAACGGGATTCCAGCAGGCATGCCACACATCTGGGCCACAGAAGAGAATTAGAAAGTAGATACACTGACACAGGGAGACAAATGATCCAAAACATCTTGAAAAGAACATGACAAAAAGGAGATTGCATAGAAATCTGGCTCCCTCTGCAACTCAGCAGCACACCCACTCTAGCCTAGTAGTTTTCAAGACAATAGCAAACTTAATTCCCAGTGGTTAAAAGCAAGGAGCTGAGAGTCCTGGCTTCCATCCTCGGCTGCCACCAATTCCACAAGTGACCCTGAGCGAGATGTGCTGTTTCTGCGTGCCTCGATTCCCCTGCCATTAAATGGGGAGGAGAACCCAGCCTACCTCATGCAGGGAGGGAGGTTCACAAGGCATGAGAAATATCTCTGTTGAACGAAGCACTACATCTAAATGCAGAGGGAGCGTATTTGCGCCTGGTACATCTGAAAAGCCACAGCTTCAAAAAATGACTGGGACCTTAGCGGACAAGAAACCTCAAAACAGAACAACAAAACCTGCTTTCAGTAAGTCTCCTCCAGTCAGGTCTGAACAGCAGCAGAGGGGGCGGAGGAAGCTCCGGGCGAGCAGAGACTGGGCTGACATATTCCCAGTCCCGGAATTGCAGGCTGATAGTTCACGAAACCTGAAACCCCGCTGCGTTCCTGCAGGACTTTCTGGTGAATCACGCTCCCAAGGATGATAACACGGATTCCCAACGCTGCCACAAGAATGCAGCGCCTGCGCCAGTCTCCCGACAGGGCAGGGTGGCCCCCGGCCACCAGCCCCGTGGGTCCCACCCCTGGGTGCTGGCAGGCATGGCTGCCCTCTACCCCTGTCGGGAGGAAGGGCCAGAGGGGAAGCTGGGAAACCAGAGCCGCCACAATTCCAAAAGGAAGGAGCTTCACTGCAGGAGAGCTCTTGCGAAACCCAGGCCCCTCCTGACTTGCACGAAGACCAGAAGCCTCCAGAGCTGTGCTGACATGCCCTGCAGACCGTGAACACCCAACCTACCAGGCGAGACGGGTCGTGACAGTGATGCAATGAGCAGAAAGTCACCCAGGCCCTCTCCGCCAGCCAGTCCAGGCAGCAACGAGACGAGGCTGCCACTGCAAACACCCTCCGAGCACATCGCTCATGCTGAGAGCCGCCCACCCGCTCACTGCAATCCCGGGATGAGCCCAATCCAAAATATCCCATGGGCACCACCACGAACTCAAGCAGAACACCTTGGCTTTGGAAATGAGAGGTCCTAAGGAAGCTCGAGGGCTTCTTGAAGAAAGGCATTAGGCAGGGAACAGCAAAAGGGAAGATGTAAAAGACCCGCCACCCCCTCCTGAAATACCTCTCACCCCAAGTCTGGATGAGATCACGGGCACAGTGCCCAAGACCTCTCCAAGATTACCAGTCCTCCCAGGGTTAATAACAGAAGGGGCTGGAACACCTCCAAAGAAATACCATGCTATTTCATTAAAGTCAGAGTGTTTCACTACGGCAAAAACTACAACAGACTTTCCAGAAGCAAGATTTCTGAAGTCCGAGACTCTTGGATCATTTCTGATTTGAGAAAAAGACCAGATTCAGAAACTTGACCTTTTCCATGCAAAAATGGTTGTTCCAAAACAATCCTTTTCGCAAGACCATTCAATGGGTTTTGAGTCCGTTCCAGTGAGAAACAAAACCCTCAGAAACAGTAGCAAAACAGCACTGCTGTCACCCAGCCAGCTCCACCCAAGAGTCAGCGATGGGCTCAGACGAGCCTTGGGATCCACTCGGAGCACCACAAGCACTGCCCCAAGCCGGTATGCTTTTTAGCCACCAACGACAGCAGGAGCATCTCTAACCCCTGTTTGGGAGCACTCACCTGACCATGTTTATCGCCAGTGACAGCAGCCTTAACCCAGGCTGCTGCTGCTAATTGCGTTTTCATTTGGGCCAGCTGGACTCAGGGACATCGTGAGGCACAGAGTTCTGCAGGAGAACGCTCCCATGGATGAGTTGTCCATTTTGAATGCGTCATGAATTTATCTTGCTTTAACACCATCAGACAGATAGCCCAGAGAAGCCTATTTTCTCTTCTATTCAGTTCTTGGATCCCTCTCACGCCCTTTCAAATGGCAGAAAAGGTGGTACCCTCACAAACTGTATGGGAGGGATCCAAAAGACCTACACAGAGAAGTAATGCTCTGCTGAGTCCTACCAGTTCTCAGAGTCCTTTTGGCAGGCCCTGCTGATCTCCTGCCATTTGGAGCTGCCTCAGGAATGATGCATCTCAGTGGGGCTGCTTGGCCATGAGTCTCAAAGGCCTTTAGTAGTACAAAATTTCAGATTCACGTTCCTTTCGACCTAGGAACAGACGTTCCCAGGCAACATGGGTGGAAATAGGCTTGGAGAGAGAGAGGTGAAGCAGGAGTGTCATCTGCAATCTGCCCCGCACCTTTCTCCTGCTGCAGGTTCAACCCATGGCTGTTAGAAGAGCTTTTCTTAGCACTTCCTCGCTCCCAGCTCAACAGTTTCTCCCACTCTTCTGCTGCCTCCTGCACCCCCCAGCAGAGAGAACCTGCTCCCCGTCCTGCGCTCAGAGAGTCTCCAGGTCTATCACCAAATCTGCAGATCCTTCCAGCTTCCGAGTCCAACTGGCACGTTCCCTACAGAAACCCTGCATGTGCCAGACATTACTTGACAGCCACACGCGGCTCTACAAGAACGGTAACGAGGAATTACTCTGTGCACCGGCTCAAGCGCCCTACTGGGGACAGGTCAGCAAGAGACCTGCACGCAGCAGAGCCCCCCAGATGCTGCAGCTGGGCAGGTTACGGTGATGGAAAAGCATCTCACAGGGCAGGAAGCAAAGCCAGAAATCTCTTCCAAAGGTATCACTGCTGCTCAGGGAGCTTCGATTTCCTCCAAGGCAGGATCTCTTCCCAGTGTACATGAAATCTGGCCAGGGTCAGGGGCTGTTGTAACAACAGGACACACGGATACAGCCTTTGGTAGACGCCTGGAGGATCTTGGCTTGCCGAGGCCAGCAGCATGGCTCAGGCTGGCAGCAACACCAGGATACACCCAACACTTCTGCAGTGGCACCTTCCATCCAAACCCCTCAACCAACCACCACCGTCTGTGCCAGCTCAGGGCAGGAGATCGTCCCAGACCCCAGCAGCACAGGGAACACAACCACAAGCCCACCCATACACAAAGGGGGCGTTTTCCCTGTGAAAACCACCATGGCAGACAACACCACATGCAGTAACACAGAGCCACAGTACTGACCTCACTGCAGTTGTTGCATGTGATTGAAAGACCTCCTTGGGCAATTCCCACTGTGTTTGTGCACTGGGATTACTGGGATCAGGTGAGTAATGCTTAAAAGCCTACTGGTGACCTACCCTCTGCTATACCAGCTCCTCTGGGTAGCAGGGCTCTCAAGTGAGACCTCAAGAACCCAACATTCCCACAAAACCACAAGGGAGACAAGTCCTGCCTAGAGCCACGCATGTTGGGTAAACCCCTGATGCAGCTAACCCTATGAGGAGAGTCTTTCAGCTGCCCTTAGAGTTCAGTAACTGCTTCAGGATCCTTCAGCAATAACGAGAGAAGCCTGTGAGATGCCAGCAGCATGCAGGACTGAACCCAGCAACACTGGAGCTTCAGAAGGAGCTCCCGAGATCTAACACAAGAGTTTCTGCTCTTCTTTTTTAGCAGAAAGTCTCTCTGCAGGGCTCTGTGACACACTACCCATCATCAACAAGGACATGGCCCTTGGTTCCTTCCCTGTGCACTGGTCTCAACCAGAAACATACGGTTTCCAAGCACCTGTCTGTTGCCCACAGCTGGTCTTGCTTCATGCTGGGTGTCGGGAAGCAGCAGGAGATTTTCTGGGATGTCACACCCAGCACCTCATCTCTGGGCCTGAGGTGGAGACCGTGAGACGAAGCCACTAGGTGTCACCATCACCCAGGGCACCCGCAGCCCTGCCAGAGCTGAGCATGGGCCGACTCACTGCACCTCCCAGCTGGCGCAGGGGCTAGGTGTCCAGACCAGGAGCTTCCTCCGCACTCCATCCCTCACACTGGGGCCCGCGCAGGGTGCGGAGCAAGGTGCTGGAGGGCAGAGCCACGGGCCATACCCCCGCAGCGGGCACTTACCCCACTTCCTCAGATACGGGCAGCACCGAGACACCTGTTGCATCCGGTGAGCAAGGGCCAGACATCCAACGCCACCTCCAGAAAGTCTCCCTCAAAACAACAGCTCTACCTTTGAGCTCAACCACACAACCAGGACACTTTCCGGCCTGAGGAAGGGCACAAACTTTGCAGGACACCCCTCAACACCGCTGGGTACCCCAGCTGCACCCCACAGTACAGCCAGCAGCGCAACAAGGTTTGCTTTTGAGGATGCAGAGGAAATGAGACAGCTGAAGCCACACGCAGGGCGGCTTTGTCTGACAGCGCTACTTTGACCCGACTATATGCCTTTTTCAGATGACTCGGTGTCCCAGGGTTCTCATCCTGCTCTCCAGAGTTGGGCTCCCTTCCTGTGCCCTGTCCTGGCACTAAATGTGACGTACAACCCTGACCCAGCTGCACAAGAAGCAGAGGCAGGAGCAGCCGTGGGCAGCAAACCCACACATAGGGAGCTGAGCACACACAGGGACCCCAGCTCACCTGGGGAGGGGGATTCGACAGAGAAATGCCAGGAAGAGGGGGAAAAGCAAGGCTGCCTGCCCCGGCACCTTGCCCCAGGGCTGCCCTCTGCCAGCAGAGATGCAGAGCATCACCCAGCGCTCCTGCAGGGTTATAAATACCAGGCCCAGCACGCAGCGAGCTTGGCTCTATATTTAAACTCCGGCTGAGGTCACTTCCTCTTCCCAGCAGCTCCCGCCAGCCCCCACTCCGCTGCCTCCCCTATTTGCATGCCATCGTGACTAAGGCACATCGGGGTTTAAGGTCAGAGGCGAAACGGCCACGCATCTGGCCTCGCAGGAAATTCCACCCTGGGAAACCCTTCACCCTCCCCGGGGCCGGCCACATTGGGCAGCAGAGATCCCACCGTGGCACCGGGCCCCTGCGCTGGGCTGGAGAGAGGGAGGGACCCAGAGGAGAGGGAACCCCATGCTCCCCCCACCTGGTTTTACCATCAGAGCCTGGGCTCTCACCACTCCGGAGCGGGGTTTCCCCTCTGCGCACCCTGAAAGGGCAGCCTCTCCACCTCCTCACCACGCTTCGCTTCCCCGCAGCCTCCTCCGCATCTCAAGCTGAAATTCCCCACCTTCTCCTACTCAGGGGGTGCAGAGGCACGGCCTTCCCCAGAGACCTACCCCAAGTCCCAGGGGCTACCCCACAGTTCCCTGAGCTCCTCCAGAAACACTGTGATCTAACCCTGACCCAGGCCTCCAACCACCCCACGAGAAACAGGCAGAAAAAGGCAAAAATTGCCCTGTCTCACTAACTGCAGCCCTCCACACTCAACTCTAGTTACACCATTACTCAAAAACCAGAACATAGCAAAAAGAAGTTACTGCATCAACAAAGACTGAGGTACAAAGGAGGGGGGAAGAGCGCTAAGGCTACCTAGAGGGAGAAGCGGAGATAACGGATCTTTAGGAAGCAGGGTAACTGATATAAGCAGGGTAATGATATAAGCAAATTAGCTGTGGGGTTTGAAGTAGAAGTAGTTGGTGACGCTCACATGGTATCTATTTGGTTTCAAAGTTCTCGGCCATCTGCATCACCAAGACGATTTGCAAGTCTCCGAGCTAGCATGGGACACGCCGGGAACATCTCTGAAGACCAACAGCCAGAAAGTTTCCCGTACGCAGTCTTGGCATGCCGGCCAAATGCCTCTTCCTCTCCCTCATCCCACGGATTCTGGAGAGGAAATCTGCAACGGAGCAGGGGTGCTAAGGCAGCCCTATAATCCCTGGGGAAGCAAGCCTGACAGAGAACTGCAGGGAAGCATCACTGCTACGAAAGGACGGGCAGCACAGAGCCAGCCAGCAGAGAGGGACACAGATGTCCAGCTCCTCTGGCTGGCAACAGGGTGTTTGCCATCCTCTTGGGCACACGAACACCGCATTCTGACTCCTGGCTCATGCCTGTGCCCTCCAAGGCTGTGCCCCTACGACAACAGGAACCCGAAGCTACAGCAGGCACCACGATCACATTACAGGCCAGGAAGGAAGAAGGCACTTTAAGCAGTGAAAGAAAGTCGCTTTAAACAGCCTCCACACCGATACCTCAGCCACTGCAATTAGCACCCCTACACCCCAAACGTCCCGTTCCCAAAGACACATCCTGCCTGGCACGTGTCGGGGTCAACGCAGCCCAGCGGCCGGTGGCCACACCAGGGCTGGCCGTGGGCTGTAAGGTGAGGGCAGCAAGCAGCCTGGACGAAGGCAGAGGTCCTCCCTCACCTTGTCAAAGGAAATCAAGGCTCAGCGGGGCCCTGCCTCTCTGCGTTTGTCTTCACCACAGGTATGTTGCAGCAAAACAGCAGCGACTGGCAGGTTTGGAGGCTGCTGCTGCCCTGCAGCTCCCTGCTGCCTAACCAAGGAGCTCCTCCACCTGTCCAGGGGACCTCCTGCTCTGCATGCCCCGCCACTGGCAGGCAGAGGGTTAATGATGCCCAGGGAACTGCAGACAGCCTCCTCCTTGCCCTCTCGGGAACAATGGGGCCATTGTGGGAGGCCAGGCAAGTGTGGGCAGATCCCTGGGACTGGCAGTTACCCACTGGGTGGGTCGAGACTCCTCCTCCTTCGCTCAGGTAGGAGGAGAGCATTGGCTTCCATGGGCCCTAGAAGAGAACAGGGCCAACCCAGCCGCAGGAAAGCCATGCCTGGTGGCCCTGCCGAGCAACCTCACTCCCACCAATTTGTCTGGGTACAAAATGCAGTCAGACAGCCACAGGCGCAGAGCTGCCAGCCGACACCAGCATGCAGCCACCCAGACTGCGAGTGGCTGCCGAGCACCACCGGCGCTGCCAGCACCACAGCTGGGTCTCCCAGCAGGACCAGCTGCGTGCTTGGGATGTGCTGCAGCGGGACCGGAACAGGAGGAATCAAGGTTTTCTCACCCCAAAGTCATGTTTCAATGGCGGGTGCAAGTACTGACCTGGGACCAAGAGCTTCTGGGAAAACCAAGAACTCCTGGCCTTGACACACAGGAGAGCAATAAGAATGCGGCTGTGTTCAGGGGTATGACAGTGACGGTTCCCAAGCCTCCACAGTCTGAAACTGTGATGAATAAGCAAGGGAGCAAGCAGCTCCAACGTACTCCCACTCTCCTACAGATTTGCATCTTCTGGCCCCAGCACGTCAGTGCAAAGAGAACGCGAGATGCTCCCAATCCACACCCCCAAGACACAGCGCTGATCCCTGACACAGCAGCAGCGTGGCTGGGGAGTCCTACACCAAGGCACTCTGTCACACTCCCAGACCTTCCAGCAGAGCCTCATGCCCCCCTGGGCACGGGAACAGGGTACACAACAACAAACTCGGCTCACTGAAGTGTACACTCAGCACGCACAAAACCCTTGGCCAGGAACAGCCCGAGTTACAGCCTCCACATGCTGCCTCCAGCATCAGATGCAGCTCCAGCTGGTCCTCAGGAGCGTAGCACTGCAATCGGGAGCTTAAAACAGCCTGTACGGCTTGGCACTGCCTCCCCGGCCCCCCTCGTGCGATGCTGCAGAGTGCAGCTCCGAACACCTGGGTAAGTCCAAGTTTCAGCAAGGGGAAGGTGCAGCTCAAGTGCCCGCTGCGTGTGGTGCTATGCACAACCACTGCAGCTCGAACCCTACGGACTGACTGTCACATGGACGTGTGGGAGGCGTGTCCTGTTCCACTCAGCACGGCAGCTTCTTCCCTCGTCTCACAACTAGACTCGATCTCCCCATTTTCAGGAGCACCACCAGAGGCCAGCACAATTCTCTGAACTGGCAGCACCAGCTCTGCCAGCAGTTCCCACCTCTGTTTAGTTTTTACCCCGTCTCCCGGTGTCCCGCACTCCCTCAGGAGCGCTGCTGCTCCCTCATTTTCCCAGAGCCAGGCTGACGAGCAGCCTGAGCATCTCACGCAGCTCCCTCGGGCTGCACCCCAGGTCCTGCTTTCAGAACTGGAGCCTTCTCCCCTGCAACTCCCAGATAACTATTCTGTCATTTCTTCACATTTCCCACCTGAGGGCATTGCTTTCTTCCTTGCCCCCAGATCACGCTCTCCTGCTGCTGTTACTCAGCTCCGCCAAGCCCCCTTAAAGACACGCTGTACAAGTTAAATACAACACTGTTTCGGGTCCCAAATAGGAGGCTGGCTGCTCTCAAAGAAAGGGCTACAAATAGATCTGTCAACATAAACGTGCCGTGCTCCCTGCTTTGCTGCCAGCTCAATCCAACAAACCAGCACAGCCCGCAGATGGATTTTGCTCTTCCCTAAGTACTCGAGCAAAAGGGCCCGAGACGAGGGCAGGTAAAAACAGGCAACGGATCTGACAGGGCAGGGTTTCGTCCATGTATCGTTATAAGACAGCATGCCTGAAAGAAAACACAATCTCTCCTTCCAACAAGGGAAAGGAACAATCTGGGTAACCTCTGGCAAGAGGAGAAGGAAAAAAAATAAAAGGAAAAAAAAAAAAATCAGGGCAAGAGGGACAAAACAATCTTTGTCCTCATTTTGCTGGTCACGCAAGCACAGGGCAGCCTCAGTACCCGCTGCCCCGGCTTGGATAGCGAGTAATAAGCACGACCGGCCCAGTTTCAGCGAGGCTTATGGACACCAGGGTCTATGGTCCAGGGAGAGTCGTGTCTCTGCGCTCGATAAAGAGGTAGAGCATAGATGGGATTTCCAGACTACGCTGATAATCGGCTCACAGAAACCAGATAGGACAGCACACCCTCAGAGGTCACCGTCCGGCTCCACAACCTTTACTTCGGAGGCTGCTCCTTTAAACGTGGCTCCAGAGACCACACAAGGGTTAAACCTGCCTATAAATATCTGTTCTCAGCAGGGCTGCTGCTCTGAACCCTCCAGCCATCTGTTCTAGCTTTCCCCCATCTAAGACTAACATCTGAAACAGGCTCACAATTCTTCGGAGCGCTCCCAAAAATAGCCCAGTGCCGTGGCTCAGCCCCATCGCCAGCGAGCGCAGGAGCGCATCTGCCTGCACCGGCACCAGCCCGGAGCTGTGCGAATACGAACACGTCTGTGATGGTTGTGTTTGCCCCCACGCCGTCGGGGGGTGTGCCTGTGGAGCCCCATGAATCCGCGCCAGCGTGTTCGCACCGGTATGGACCTGCATCTGCCCGCGTGTGCACGTCTGTGCCGGTGCGTGGGCGTGAGAGAACGTGGAAGCCTCTGACCCATGGATGCGATGGCCGCCCTGCTGTGCCCTCTGCCCCAGCAGGACACGGCCAGGCACCTCTCCCGCTGCTCAGCCCCAGCATGAACCGGGTTGTCCTGCGAGGTCTCGCTGTCCCCCGGCCCCGGGGGGAATCCATCCATTCATCCTGCCCTACAGCACAGCCAGGAAGGGAGAACACGGGTTCTCTCGTTCAACGCTTGGCTCAGCAAATCCAGCAACCCCACCTCCAGGCACCAGAACCTCAGTGCGAAAGCAAGTAAAGCCTGATCTGCATGAGGCCAGAGACATGCCACCCTGCTCAAATCCAGCTGGGGCTTGCAGGATTTCCTCAAGGACTCCATGGAGAGAGATGGGGCAAGGCTCCTGCTGCCGACACAACAGCATTCTGGAGCAGAGTGGGCTCCAAGTCTCTCACAGCTCTTTCCAGATATCAAAGACTGGGTCGGTAGGTCCACCCTTCCAACTGCCGAGGCCATTAGCCTCACTCCAGGCAGGCAAATCCAGGAGACAATGATCATCTTCAGGCTCACAAGGCAAAAAGGGAAACGAGCTGTCTGCTCCCAAATCCGGACATGCTGTCCTGGAGCAGACTGTCCTCCTGCGCATCCTCAGGGCGCAGCGTTGCCCACCTGCCCTGTGCCAAGCACAGCTCATACTCACACACCCATTACTCAGTGGGGACCGTCACAAAGCTTAGCCCCAGCTCCTGGCCCTGCCGACACCACATCATAGGGCGATGTGCACGCAGAGTCACAGGGAGAGATGCCCGGAGTCCATCCTCCACGCAGCAACGACAGCCCGAGGATCAGACAGGTTCTCATCCGTAACTAGTTTTACAAGAGTGATTTTCCCTTCCAGGCCAAGTAAAACTATAGACAAAGTCCCAAACACAACACTGCTGGCTGAGGGACAGGGCAGTCTGAGGGCGCTAGGTTTCTGCCAGTCGCAAAGTCCCACACGAGGTGGTGGGAACGGCTGCCACAATGCAGCACATGCAGGGACACACCTCCCCGACCAACGCACAGAGAGCCCACGGGTGAGAAATAGGGTGGGGGCTCTCTCAAGACCATACTTGCATATGTAGGCTGGCAGAAGGGACCGAGGCTGCCGCACCAAAGTGCTGTGCCACTGAAGGGTCGCTCAGCGTTTCCTGGAGAGCATTCCAAAGGGAATTCGGCAGGCAGGAAGGTGGAAGGGCAGAAAGTACATAGCCCACAGTGTTGCTCAGGGTTTGCCAAGCTGCCCAGTCCCTTGCACCCCTCCGATGTACTCACGATAGCCAGCTAGCTACAAGCAAGAACTACAAGCAAGACTTTCCGAGAAGTCTAAAATGCAGGTACACCTTACAACTCGGGTGACAATGTAAATGGAAAGAGCTTGAAATTCCAGCTCTTCGCTTCAGGCTTTGGCGGGGAGATGTACTGGGAAACAGCCTCAGCAGATTGAGTCAACAGAGCTATACTCTATTTCTGACAGCAGGAAAAAAACCCGATTGATCTAGGTATTGATTTGATGCAGGAGTTTGTGTTTGTTTAGAAGTTTGCCCGTGGGTCAGGCCCTGTTACAAGCGTCTTTCCTGGTGATGAGGTTAAAAGGAGCCTGTGCCAAACTCTGGTCACCTGCCTGGGGAGCAGAATGTAAGCAGGTGTGGAAGTTAAGTAGCCCCCTTGGGGGTTTTTCCCTCCTCCACTCCCCCAACATTGAAAAATATCTTGTTGGGTGGAGGAGCACCACAAACAGCTGTGAGGCAGCACCCACATTTTGAGGAGTACAGTGCAATTAAGGGTGTAAACGGGGGGCTGAAGGCCAGGCAGTGTGTCAGAGGGTTCAGATAATGAGGTGGAAAGGATTTAAACAGCAGATCCCTGTCAGGATTATTTTTTCCCCTCCCTTTCTTTCAGAAAGAGCAACGGGATATCAGGACCCCCACAGGTTTGCAACCCAATAAGGCAAGGGCCCAAGCACCAGGAAATGACACTGACCAGGACGACACGGAACTGACAACTCTAGCTTCTTTCTTTCCCGCAAAAGCAGAAGCAGGTACGTACCAGGATCGAGCCGGTACCCGCAGACACAGACAACCTCCAAAAGCACCACACACAAACAGCTTTTGTACCCGCTCAGGCCCCCAGTGCTCTCCACCTTTGGTGGAAAATAACCGCTTCCAGCCCCCGGCCACGAGTGCCAGCAATCCACAGGTCACTCTAAGCTACTACATTCCCTTCCAAACCCTTCCTTCTCCTGTCCCGGACATTTGCTGAGCAAACGACTGCGAATAAGTTTAAGGAAAAAGGGTGGCTACATGAGGCGCGGTTATTCTATTCGAGACACTTGGGTGTTGCTACAGAGCTCTCCTCTTCCCACACCTCCTCAACCCCTTGGGCACAAGCTCTCAAGAGACAGGGAAGGGAAGGGAAGAGAAGTGAGGACAGGTTGAGGACTAGGCACAAATGAATGCAGGAGACACATCCCCAGCAGCTACCTCCTGACCTCAGAGCTCCTTACCTTAGTGCCCAGCAAACGTGCAGCATCCATTACCCCCTACTCATTTCCAGCCCCACAAATCCCTGCCAACAAACACCAGATCCCAGCAGTGCTTCTCACTTTTCCTCACCGCTTCTGTCCTGCTATCACAGCTCCTGCACCAGCCGCAGATGCGTGCACACTGCAGCGTTTTCATAGCCGCCTCCAGCGGTGCGGCACAGGCAGGGCACCGACCGCCGGGGGAGAGGTGGGGGCACCGCTCCGAGCGCAGGGAGACATCTTCTAGGGGCTGAGATAGCTATCGCTCCCCACGTGACGTGTGGCAGAGAGGCTCGGCCTCACCAGGAGCTCGCAGACACCTTTCCCCACTGCGCTCTCAAACCTCTTTATGCACCTTTACGTACCCTTCGTTTCAACGAAGCAAAATATTCTGGAGGATTTATTTTGCCTTTTATGTTTCTTAGCCCATCACATCCCTTCCTGCTAAAATAAAAAGGAGTAAATCAATTTCTCCCCTTCCCTGCCTTTGCTGCCTTGGAAGTGCGTCTCGCAACTGAGCAGTGATATATGAGGGAGGAAGCACCAAACGAGCGCAGATCAGCACGGGTATCCTCAGATACCCGCGTGGCTCTCAGCAGCCAGCCACCCACTCCCCCTCACACAGCCCTCTTGCTGAAGCACACAGAAGCCAGAGTCAGGCTGGAGCATTCGCTGCATTTCATACATCTGAAATAGCAAAGAAATCAACATACGAATTAAGAAAATCTGTCACCAAAATCAACCAGTCGATTTGCATCTGAAAACTGCTCTCGCCCAAGGAGCCTCCTTTGTTGGCTCTGTAAATGTAACCCCTGTGAGATGCCACACACTTGGGTGCCAATGACCCCCGACACAGCGAGGTCCCACAGCCTCTCACACAGCTCAGGCTGGTACACGGGCTCGCATGGGACAGAGCTGGCAGCACTGGGATCGCACCTCAGCCCCTGTGCCTTCTCCCCTCCACCCTGGGAACGGGTCACGAGGCCACCCGCAGAAGCTGGATGCAAAGGGAGCAAAGATGTTGATGGCCAAGCCAGAGGCCACAGTGCAGAAAACCACCCCCTAAACGACACGGTGTTGGGCCATTCACACAGGGGGGTTCTTGGCTCCCAACTTCCCAGAGGAGGAGCCAGCCCAGGGACACATTTCAACCGGCCACACCTGAGCCACGGCGGCATTTATAAACACTGGGCAACAACACCTGGCTTCTCAGCTCCCATCCTCCCAGGCCCGGCCCTGTCCTTTGTCCCTCCATCTAACTGCCCATGGGAGAGTGAAGGCTGCCGTGGAAGGCCTGGGCGCAGTGGGCAGCTGCCCCCGCTCCTAGGCAGCATCACCGCGGGTGAAACCCGGCTGCCATCCTGCAGCTTCTCCCCTGAGACCGATTCTGAAAATAAAAACCAGCTTCCACTTGTCCTGGCCCCGAGAGACAAGGAGGCAGAAAGAGGTTTGTTGTCAATACATTAAACTGTCGCTAAGTGAAGGAGAAAAAAAATCCGGGGGGAAGGGGGGAGAACGAGGGAGGGGACAAAACCGCATTTTTACTTCTGGTGGCCAGCCAGCTGACTGACTCAGCCAGTTTGGTCGCCTGCCATACAGATTTAAAAACAAAACCAAGCTCTTGGAGAGGGGAGAGAAGGGGATTGGGATGAATGTGCTTTTTTGTTGCGTGTCGAGCAAATCCTAGAGCAGTCAAAGATGTGTTTTTGGAAAATGGCTTCCCTGCCACATGGTGCCCAGGGCCTCAGCGCAGGGCAAGGTGCAGCAGGGGTCTGCCACCACCACGCTGCCGGGGCCAGGCTCCAAAAGAAATGCCGTGAAAGCCTGAGACTCCAAGGCTGTCCCCAGAGCTGGTTCCCTCCAGCCGTCTCCAGGGCTAGAGACAGTGGTCTAGGTCCCCAGGCAGGTGCCATCTACCAGTATGACCAGGGCAAGGGTGACCAGCTGCCTCCGAGCGTCCTGCGTCTGCCGGGAAGAGAGCTGTGCCTGCTCCCTACCTTGGCCTGCTCCTGCCAGAGGAATGTGCACAGGAGGTGGGAGGAGCAGGGAAGAGGCTGTTTTGAAATACCAGCTCCCGTTTTTATTTATCTGGATCCCACAGCGCCCATGGCACGGTGGCCACTCGTAACGAGCGCTTTCTGTTCCCGAAGCGCTGTGCAAACACGACCACGCGCTCCCCACGCCCTGCGCGGCAACGCGACGCGCTGGCAGGCTCCGCGCGGCACCAGACACGCCGAGCTCGCCGCCCCGCGCCAGCCCGGCGCTTCCACACAACTGGATGGTCGTGAAATCGTATGTGAACAAGCCGTACTTGGCACTCCACAGCTGCAGCAGGCATTACAAACACGAGCCGGCGGAGCCTCGTGAGCCTCCCACGCAGCGATCTCCCATAGAAACTGGCTGGCCTCCCTGGAGATTAATCCCCGGCTCGCTGCAGGGAGGCAGACAGAATAAGTTACCTAAGGAGCCGAGGACAGGTAAGCGCAAACCCTGCAGCTCTCACTCCTGCTCCAAGACAGTGGAAAGGGCGCACAGAAAACCCAAGGCCTTGCCCAGCCACCAGCAAAGCCACAAAGAAAACCTGTGCCCCTTTGGCTCCCAGTGCCCAGCACAGACACCACCAAGAGCCTGGCCTGCTGGCAGCACCGCGCTGGCCTCGCCGGGGCTCCGAGAGCGGTGCTGACATGCACCCACCCCACACGCAGGGGCAGCAGGAGCCGGGCTCCCCAGGCATCACCGGGGAGCTGCCGCTGCTGGCACCAGTGTGGGCAGGAGGCAGGGGACTGATGCAAGGAGAGCTGCCCAGCCAGACGGGACCCTCGGGCTGTCCCCAGCCCTCAGCCCGGGGGAAGAGGCTGGCCCCACCGCCAGAGATGTTTCTGATTTGAGCAGAAGGAGCAAGACGCGGGACTGGGGGCAGGGGAGGGGAGCAATGGGTAGAGGTTTGCAGCGGAGCTAAAAGGGGAGATTTAGTAACTGTCGGAAAAAAATGGCTGCTTTATTGCAGGCAGCTTGTAAACCCTGGAGCCTGAAGGTCTGGGAGTAATTTCTGCCTCCCACGTGCTGGGCTCAGTTTGTGCGGGGGGTCAGAGGGCAGCGCTTTTCCAAAGCATTCTGGGAAAGACGCCAACTGGAGCAAGCTGCTAAACACCGCTCCTGCGGCAGGGCTGCGGCGCCTTAACCCTTCGTGGGGACATCCCTCCCCTCCATCCCTCCCGCCCAGGGAGGGTGGATGCTGCGGACCCAGCCGGGTCAGCCTCCCCGAGCCCAGCCCACATACCTGCCTCAGCCATGCTGCTGTCCCCTCCCCCCGCAGCCTGCAGGCACCAAGTCCTACAATCATGGAACAGTCTGGGATGGAAGGGACCTTAAAGCCTCCCCGGTGCCACCCCCTACCCTGGGCAGGGACACCTCCCACCAGACTGGGTTGCTCCAAGCCCCCTCCAACCTGCCCTTGAACCCCCTCCAGGGATGGGGCAGCCACAGCTTCTCTGGGCAACCTGGGCCAAGCTGAACCCCCCCACTCTCTCAAGTGTGTCCTCACCGCAGAAGGGCTCCAGCCCTCCCAGCATCTCCACGGCCTCCTCTGGCCCCACTCCAACAGGTCCATGTCCTGCAGTTGGTGGCCCTAGAGTGAGAGGCATCACTGCAGGGGGGTGGCCCCAGAGCAGAGGGACAGAATTCCCACCACCACCACCCTGCCGGCCACGCTGCTGGGGATGCAGCCCAGGATGCCAGTGGCTTTCTGGGCTGCAAGTCACAACCAGAGGCACTGACCGGGGCACCCGCGGGAAAGAACACTCCCATATGTGCTCCTGGCACCCCTTCTCCGCTCAGGGAAGTGTATCTTCCCAGTGAGCGCTCCCTCTGCCTCCACTCATCTGTGCTTTGTTCCTAGGGTAGCACCATGCCCTGCTGATCTCCTGGGGGAGGCAGCGACCAGCCTCCACCTGGCACCTTCTGCTTCTCCCCAGCATCAGGTAAACACCAGGACCTACCAGGCTTGCCTCGGGCTGCCGGTGATGCTTCCGTTCCCCGGGGGGACTTTAAAGGCTGCCTACCAGGGCTCCCTTATCTCCTCAGCCCCCGCCTGCCAGGCTCTGGGTCTGGCAGGCTGGGGCAGCCATGGCTCTGCTCTCTCCCCGCTGCGACACGGCGGCTCTGGATCACCTGTGCAGGCGAGAGCATGGCTTCCTGCAGCATTTCAGCTTCCTCTCCCAGGGATGTGTGTGAGTGTTTCTGGCCTGCAGCCCAGCCCTGCTGCCCCCACCCCACCGAGTATCCGCCAGCACACAAAGAGGAAGGGCGCTCAGTTCTGTTTCTCGGCGGCATCTCTCATCTTCCTCTCAGATGCAAGCCCCATCTTTCCCTCGCTTCATCATCTCCTTCGTGCTCAGCGAGGAGGAGGGGCTGCGGTTACTGCCCAGGCAAACAGGAGACCCGAGCGCTCGACTCGGGTCAGATCCTCCCTGGGCTCTTCCCTCCGTGCAGCAGCACCGGTCCTGCTGGCACACCGAAAGCATGGCGATGGCGCGCCGAGGCCCTTCTATGGTGACACCACAGAGTCTTGGCCCTGCCTGGCCCTCGCTGCTCGCCATCAGCCTGGCCCCATGGCTCCCACCTCTATCCCACGTCCCTCACAGCCGCTCAGAGAACTTCACTGGCTCCTTCGGTGGCAGCCTCCTGTTCATCCAAGGCCTGGCGCGGGCAAGGACCGCAGCTGGACTAACGGGGTTGGGGCAGACCCTACTGTCAACCAAGTGCATGCCGAGCAATGCCCTTCCGTAACACCATACTTCCCCCGAACTGGCAGAGGGAGCTGGCTGTGCCTCTGCCCCCCTCCCACCACAAAGACGGTCACAGCACAGAAGACGATCCCTCTCCCTCCAAACACAGACTTGTGCCTTCTTGTCTAAATCCCTTTGAATTGCGCTCACATCTTTCTGATCCAGGTACAAAACGGCAAGTTTCCCCACCGGCTTCGTTTATTCCGTCTTTCCAAGCTCCTGTTTTCATGTCCCACCTGCAATCCCTCCAGCTCCTTCCAAACCTGCCTTTACAGTCAGAGCTGCTGAATCCTCTTTCATCCTCTACCATCTCTTCTGACTAATCCACATACCTCAGCCCTCCTTCTGGGCTTTCCCTGAGATCACAGCCCGGCGTTGCCTTCATGCTCCCAGCTACAGCTTCACCAGTTTCAGGAGAAAAGGAGTTTGCTACACCTCCCCCATGCCTTCTCCATTAAATCCTTCCGCTCCATCCCTCCCAGCTCCTCCACTCTCGCCTTCAGAGAAGCCCCCGTGCCATAAGCACGGGCTGTGCAGCCAGGGCATTTGGTGACTGTCCTGTTGGGGTGGCTTGGGGCAAAGATCTCCCCTCAGGCTACCACCACCCTTTCTGGTGCCAAACACAGAGGGGAACCTGGCGCAGCAGCACCGCGATGCTGAAGCCACAAGAGATGCCACTGTGCAGGGTGCTTCCTGCTGCCAAGACAGCAGGACTACCAAAGCCTGGGGTTGGCTCTCAGGAGGCAGAAATCCCCAGCCCTGCTGCTCCTGCACCCCAGGCGCACACCATCCCTCTGCTCGGCCACAGCGGAAAGAGACAGACCTCCCTTTTCCCCGAAGGGGCCAGAGGAATACCTGGAATAGCAAACTGTGCCCCCCACAGCCACGCCGGACAGACCTGAGCCAGACAGCAGAGTGAAGCATCCTGCTCCAGCAGCAGGACCAGCCGCCCAGGGCTGACCTAGCTGCATCTGCTCCAGCCAAACGGCTCTGAGATTTTCTGCCCCAGACTCCGCGCCTGCCTGTGGCCCCAGGCGCCGGCTGGAGACCTGCCAAGGAGAAGGCTGCCTGTTTGAATCACCAGCCAGAACGGGGTAAGCATCACCTTTAATAAGCCTTTCCCCTCCATCAGGCACCCTGTGTTTTTTTTCAGCCACGGTCTTGAGAGACGGAAGGCTGCCAGCCAGCACCGGGGAAGCCACCATTTCAAGGTCCTGCGAAGAAGTCCGTAGGAGCAGAAGGGAGGTTTGGTGGGGTATGCGGGGGGTGACGCGAGGAGCAGGCTGTTTGCTGGGAAGCTGCTGCCGCTTGCCAGGCGGCAGTGGGGGAGGAGGCAGCAGATGTCCGCAGACAGCATTTGCCGAGAGCCTGCAGCGCTCCAGAGCCCAGCCAGGGGAGGAAGGCGGCGGCTGGTGCCACCGCTGCTGCATTGTAATTGACCAGGACAAACGCCACAGTCTGCCGAGAAACCCTACGCTGCCTTTCCCTCCCATCACTGCTGCTGCTGCGGCAATGGGAAGCGGGGGTCTCAGGACCCCAGCTCAGGATCAGAGAAAGACCTCGGGATGACCATCAAGAGACCTCAAACACGGGAGGAAAAAGCCCTGCTGTGAAGACTGCAAGACCCTTCTTCTTCCCTGGGAAGCAGTGGTGGCTGCAAACCCCAGGGCAGCTGTCGCACCGGGGCCGAGTCTGGCTACCGGGGCCTGGGCGAGGGCAGTGGGCTACAGCCCAGGAGCTGCCTTTAGCCCTGGCACACACAACAGCCGGGCACCAACAGACAGAGCCCAGGCAAGTGCTTGAGGATGGACTCACAGCAGAAGGAGGAGCCCAGGAGCCCTGGCTGCAGCCTCCCACTTTGGGTGCTGGGGCATGAGCCCACGTTGCCCCTCCCTCTGTGCAAACAGGGCCACCACGGCGGGCAGCCAGCAAGCCCAAGCCCAGCCATCCTCATTGGGTGTGAGGTGCCACGGGGTTCAGAGGCAGCCCACGTGGCTCCCGTTTCCTGCCTCTGGGGCAAAGGGGGTTGGCTTCCTCCCCACTCCACCGCAGTGAGGCCAATCAGGGGAGCTCTGCATCCAGCAGCACCCCACAAACACCCCACAGGTTTTGTCCTGCACCTGGGATGCAGGGAGCCAGGCAACGTCACTCCAATGAGACAGATGGGAGCACCTTAGAGAGCTGGTCCCCTGTCACTGGAACACCTGAGGGCAGCAGCAGGTCCTGGGCAAGCACCATCCTCCCATCAGACACCATCCTGACCACACGACCTTCTCTATCCAGCCCATTCAAAAGCGCCTTCAAACCCCCAGAAAAAATGGCACTTGCCCATTTGGGATGGGAAGGAACTGACTTCAGCCAGAGGGGTCTTTGGCTCATTAAGCGGCACCACCCTCAGGCCTGTTGTTCAGATCAAATCAAGCAGTTCCTGTGCTTCTCCTACAGCATACTGAGACGCAGTCTGGCACTTGGGTCCACTTGAGTCCTCTTAAAATAAAAATTAATTGATATGCAAATCAGATGAGGCATTTGACTAGTCCACTGGCCAAGGGCGATGCACAGATTCCCCGCCGTTTCACGCTATGATCCCATCTCCCCCATGCCTCTCCTCCTTCCCAAGCCCAGGGCCAGCCGTTAGCCCCAGCTCTCTAGAGCAGGGAGGACCTTGTGAGTCCTTCTGAGACCATCTTGAGCCTCGTCCCCTCCTGGCAGGAGGACTGCGGGGCTCTCACCTCAAGTTGAGCCTGAGCCTGCTTCGTGGGACAACTGAGCTGCTCCGGGCACGTCACCATCTGTGCCCAGCAAGGGAGGCAAGAGGATGGCAAGAGAAGCAAGAGCCTGGCCTCCTGGCCTGTTTGCTATTAGGATTTTTCCATCAGTTTCCCAGAGAGATTGATTCTTTGCACACTCCCGATAGCTTTTCCAAATCTACTGCAAACAACAACCACAGCCCCAGCCACGGCACCACCCGCAGCCACAACAGCCACAGGCCAAACTCGGACACGGCAGCAAATCCAACACGCTCAGGATCAGGTCGCGGACGAAGTGCAATTCTAAAACATGCCATCACTCTTGGACACCATCACCTCTCCTCTCTCCCCTTCCAACCAACCAACCATCGACTACAGATCTCCTTGTCTGCAAACTTGTTCCAGCCTGAGGTTGGGCGGCACAATTAACCTCTCCATCTGGCTGCAACGAGGCAAACACAAAGCTCGGCATCACCCAGACAGGGATCACCAACAAGATCTGTCCATACCAGCACCGGAAAAATAACCGGAGCCCTTAAAAAGAAGCCTAAAACCTACTAAAGCAAGTAATACATTTTAAATAGACTAGAACTTTGTGAAATTACTTTCGACTAAAAGGCATAATAAACTAAGTGACAAACATTTGCCACCAGTGGCTGAGACTCTTGGAATATTCCAAAGGCGCTGCGCAGGGTGGGAAAGCGTCACTTACAAGTGAGGTCCGCTAACACTCAGGCACGTAAATCACTCTTCTCACTAAAATAACACACACACCTGCAAAACCAGGGCTAAAACTACATTTATAGCAAAATATTTGTAAGCAGCAGGACACCTCTTTGCTGAAGTTTCTGCTTAAGGCAAAGTAACTCCTCTTCGACCAAACATTTACAACTTCAGCTCGTGAAACTGACTTTCAATGAGCAAAACCAGGTTTGGGGTTTGGGAGGGGGTTTTGTTTGCTTGTCTTTGTTTCTTTTTGAAACGGGCTCCAAAGCAGATTCAAACACTGAATACTGTGACTGTGATTTTTTTTTTTTTTTTTTTTTTTTCAAGAGAGCAGGGAGCAAAACTCACACTGACTCTGCAATGCAGGTGGGCAGCCTGGGCAGGCGGTCGCTGAGCAGCGACCTGCGGAAATGTTAGGGGAGGAAAGGTGCTACCGAGCGAATTGCAGCCACGCTGCTGCACTTGTCTGTTCTTCCTCAGGTTTGTCCTGTTCTTGCAGCAAAGACAACAAACAGGGCTTTGGACTTTTCTCTTGCAGTGTCAGGTTCACATGAAACAGGATTCCTCACTGACAATTAAGAAATTAATTAGAGAGTACAGAAAACATCCACCTCAGCCACTCTAAAACAGATATACACAGATGGCATCACAGAAATAAATAACAACAGCAAAAAGGTTTTAACTATTTCTTGAACGCTTTTTCTGAGAATGAGGTGGGACAGGGAAGCTCATCTCTGCAAGAAGCCGGTGGGAGAAGCTGCCCTCGTATTCGCCAGCGGCAGAGCAAAGGCGCTTGGCCTCAGCTGTCAAACGTGATCTCGGCTTCTGTCCGTGAACCCTGAGAAAGGAAAGGGGATGTTTCACTCATTTTCCAGGTGGAGGAGGGGACACAGCCCCAGGAAGGTGCTTTCTCCTGCCCAGTGCAGCAGAAAGCTGGGGATGGGTGGAGTGACGACAAAAAGGGAGAGGAGGGCACGGTTCTGGTGCCCGCATCCCACGCCGAGGGCTGCCAGCCCTGCACGGGCTGCCAAATCAAATAGCTCTCCAGAGCCACGCTTCTGACAGGTGGAACAGGCAAAGCCCTCAAAGCGGGACTGGCGCGAGGCTCCTTCCACCCAGGGCCATCGCTGCCCACATCTGACGCTCATCCACCACGACTGGCAGCAGCTGATGCCTACAGATCGCACAGAAACCTCCATCCCTCTGCTGGAGAATCTCCATAGCTCCCCAGGCCCCTGCAGCTTTACTGGCTCCAACCAAGTCCCCGGTCACACTCCCCGCAGATGCCTTTGTACCATTGGAAAGGGACCTGGGACACTGTGAGGAGCAGCCTGCACCCCCAGCGCCTCTCTGGTTGGGAGATGAGTGATGCCATGGGTGGGCTCTGCTGAGGGAAAGCAGACAAACACAAGGGTAGACCTTTGGCACCTCCCCAAGGGAGTCTTGACCCAAAACCAAAGGCTCTCAGCTCCCTTCTCAGCACCGTCCTTATCAAGGGAAGGCAGGCAAGTCGCAGATTATCCTCTTACCATAACACAGCTGCTCAGACAAAGGGGCAAATTAAACAAGACTGTCCCCTTCAGCTCAAATGTTGGGCTGAGGGCACCTGTGTTCCTACATCCCTGTGCCCACCGGCATCCTGCCATCCCCCGAGGTGGGGGGACCACCAGCCCACCATCCGGTGGCCATCCCTCCCATGAGCCTTTCAGACCAACACGCAGCACATCCATGTGCAGGAACCTCCACCTGCAACCACAGTAGTAATAAAAACACTGCCATCCAGAAAAAGCACAATTAGCAAAGACTAAACAGCTGGTAGCTATGACAGCACAGCTGGGAGGGAAGACGCAAACCACCATCACCACCTCCCCAAAGAAGAGTGGTCGCTGCCTGCCTGTGCCCGTCGCGCACCCTCCAAGAGCCGGACGTGCCCCACCACCGTCCCCAGCTCCGGCAGGAGGCACCAAGCTCACTCGTCCCCATCACTAGAAAGTGTATACACCACAGTACGCAAAATCCTTCCTGTCTTCTTTTCCAAACCCATCTCGCCCCCTCTCAACTGGGACCCCCTCATAAAAATAAGAAGAGACAGGCCTTTCCTGGCATTTCCTTTTTCTGAAAAGGCTGTAAAATTTTCCAAGTGTAGCCAGAGCCAGAGCAAAGTTTGTCAGGAGCTCAGCTCATTAGGCGGCTGCTCAAGGAGCCCCGCGGGAGGCGCAGGCTGCATAATTCAAAACAGCTTGGACCCTGGAAAAGAAAATAGAAACCAGGCTGGGAGAGCGAGGGGGGTAGCTCCAGCTCCGGCGTAACCCCAGCTCTGGGAGCACCCCATCTGCGGGGCTGCAGAGGAGCCCCGGCCCCAGCCAGAGCGCTGCGGCCAGCCCGAGAGGAGCTGGCACGAGCCGGAGGAAATTCCAAGCCTGTTGCTTCTGGCAGCCGCACCGGGCCCTGGCTAGGACCTCGGCAACCTGGAAACCGGCTACTCAGCAATTTTCTTGCCATCCAGAGGGCTTGTTCTGAACCACAGTTTCGCTTCCCCCTCCCTGCATCGCAGCCCAAGAGGCAGGGAACACCAGAGGCAAAAAACCCCCTTTGCTCAAAGGCTGTCGTGACCGAAGCCCCCCCAAACTGCTCCGCTCTGGGACAGCGGTCGGGAGCTGCTGCTGTTTCCCCCGTTGCATCTGGGGGCGGAGAGAGCAGAGGAAACTTGTTTGGACCAGCCCTAGGTCTCCCGGTTCCTTTTGCTCCTTGCCAGAGAAAAGTTCAAACAAGGCTGCGCGGAGGCAGGACAGAGGCAGCTTTCAGCCCAGCCGAACTGCGCGCTCGAGGCTTGCCTGCAGCCGGACCCGCTCCGCTCGGCTCTTGTCGACCCCGTCCTCTGCTGCAGACCGGTGCTGGAACAAATCCTGCCGAGGAAGTGGTGAAAGCTCTGGTGCTGCAGGGGTTTCCACAGCCTTGGCCAGCGTGCCTTCGGGAAGAGTCGCCCAGAGATGCCGCCCTTGCTCCCAGTTACTGCCCGTTGGAGCTCCCCATCCCATTACTCACCACCTCAAGCCCACAGACCGCTGGGGCTGCAGGAGACCTACGGCATGGCTACTCAGGACCCTCGCAACCACCTTTTTAGAAGCCAGCATCCTTCACCGACTGCAGCCTCACACCGTGCCTTTCCCAAGACGACAGGAGCCCAGCCCAGCGTAACAACAGAACAAAGCAATAATCATTCCACCCACTGTCGAAACCCCTTCCCATCTGAAGGGGAGCACAACCGCTCACCGATACTCAGCTGTTCTGCAACATCTTTCTTCCAAAGAGGATTTTAAGAAAACATTTTCTAATAGCAAGACTGCAATGCTCCACAGAGTCTGCAGAACCAGGCAACGAATGCATGCCCTATCACGCAGTTACCAAGCCCTGGGTGGCAAGCCAAGGAAGACCGACCGTGAAGTCAACTTCAGGAGGGGAAACATTGCAAGCAGAGAGAAATAGCTTCCTGTAACTTAAACCCTTAGGAGAAACCGGGGTCCAGCCTCCAAACAAGGGTACAGCGCTCTGGGAGAATGGCATTTCTCTGCAGAGCACACATCGGACAAGGATCACAGTGCTCCTTGGAAAACCGGACACTTGACCCACCACCCAAGGACGCTGTTTGCTTTAACAACACCAGTCATAGCTTTCTAAGTTACGGTTTTCTCTGCTGGGCAAATCCCGGAAGGGAGACACTCTGGGACTGGAAAGCTCACAGAGGCACCGAGCATTGAGGACACTTCAGGAAAGAAGCTCCTGACCTCCAGCTTCTTGGGGGGCTGGAAAAGCTGCCGTATGCCCAGGCTCAAATAGCAGGCCGAGACCCAAAGAGGCAGCTGAGTAGAAGCAGAGCGATGAGCAGGAATTGGGAATCTTGGCTTCTGTCCCTAGCTCTGCCCCATATTCCCTTCCTGTCTTTGGTTAAGTCATTTCCTTTCACTTTTCCTCCCAGCCTCTATTTTGGAGGCGAAAAAAACCAAGCCCTTGCTTCTGCAGAGCGCTCAAAACCTCCCTGGCCTGTGACAGCGCAGAGCATCGCTCCCAGCAGAGGCTGCAGGACATGCAGCGCGCAGGAGCCACGCCGCTCGCACAGGCAGAGCCCAGCTCTTCCTCCGCTCACACCTCCCAGAGCTCAGAGCCCGAGAACAGTCAGTGCCGCACAGCATCTTCTACACAAACCAAATCCCGGCCCGTTCCTCGCCTTGACCACTGCAGTGAGCAGCTGAGCAAGGAGAAGGAAAGCTGCTCAGCTGAGCTGTGACAGACACAGCATCGCCCTGGACAGCCCCTGCAAGGAGGTGGCCCTCGAACCAGCAGCCACAAGGAGAGACGAGGGATGATACAGCAACGAGAGAAGCAAGGTTAAAAGGGGGGAAAAAAACCCAAAGCCAACCCAACAAGCAGTCCGAAGGGGCAGGCTGGAACAGAGGTGCCTGAGAGCACAGCCCTCCTGCTCCGGAGCAGATCTGTCCTGTGGCCTCCCACATGCTCGAGGGAGAGAGAAGACCAGTAGGCACAGGCAAGAACAAGGAGCACTCTGTGGCTTCGCTCGGTATTTCAGGCCATCTCTCACACAGGAGGAGCTCTGCTTCGCTTTCCAAGTCTCGCCCTCTCTGGCACGGATCACAGACCTGGCTCCTGGCCCAGGCCTTGGCTCCAGCAGAGCTCCTCACCAAACAGGGTGACGCCCCACCTCTGGGCACAGGCACAGCCCCGTCTTAAAGCCATCTTGAGGCCATTACCCCAGCACCGGAGGAGGCTCCATCATCCCCTCACTGGGATCCAAGGCATCCCAAGTCGCAGCTGAGAAAAAACAAGCCCCAAACCTCGCTCCTTCTCTCGGTGGAAGCAAAACCCAGCGACAAAGCGCTGTTTTCTCCAGTGGCTCCAGCCAACGCCAGGAGAGGATCTGCCCGCATCAGGGAAGTGCAGTCTCCCAAAGACACCCAAGGCCTTGTTCCTCTGCCTACAGCTGTCTGGAGAGATGCAGCAGGACAAAACGCCAGGCAAAGGCCCTGCCTTCCCATCGCTGGCAGCACAGAGGTGCCAGAAACCACTGCCTGATGCTCCCAACTGGTGATCCAGCGTGGACACTGGGATACAGGGAAACAACTTGTGCCCAGACACCAGTAGCTGCCGAAGAACCAGCTGAGCAAGTGGGAAGCGGGTCTCACCCCAGCAAGGGCAGAACGGGTTCCCACTTGGCTCTTCAGGGTGCTGCAGCCCATCATCCTCACGCCACCTTCTCCAGCAGAGGGGTGGCATCAAGACAACCCTGCCCATCCAGGAGCTGCATGTCTCCCGACAGCCCATCCCATACCCTGGGAGAGGGACAGCAAAAGCACAATCTGGGAAAGGAGGTCGGAGTCCAAGTAAACTGGACTTGGAGCTGGTAAGGATGCCCATCAGCAAGTTTCTAAGGCTCGGTGCAGGGTTTGGATCACAATGCTGAGATGTCCCTGCTCCTTCTCCTGCCTCACCGGGGACCAGCCTGGCCAGGGCAGTGACAAGCTGGGCTCTGCTGGCCCAGGATGCAGGGAGCACGCAGGGCTCCTGGCAAATCGTCCCTGCATAGCGTGGCTCTCCCTTAAATCAAAAGCAGGTGCCAGTGACACTAACTGCTTCCTCTACTTTGGCTCCTGCCGAGCACAGCCCTGTGGCAACAGCCAACACCACCGCAAACCAGTTGCAATTAGAGAAAAATCCATCACCCTCTCCACCTTTGGGTTTCAAAGAGAATTGGGTAGGGAGAAAACAAAACCAGCTCCTCGTTCCCAGGAAGGGCCCGGAGCCAAGCAGATGACCTGAAACAGGCACCACGGAAGAAGGAAGGGTGCCTCTCCTCCACACCACATGGTCCAGCTGGTGCTGCCTCCCGAGAAGAGGCAGAGGGAAGGCAAAATACAGCAACAGAAACCATCCCCACAGCCTCCGGTACTAGCTCCTGGGTTCTTCCTGGGTACTTCCACTCAGGGCTGCCGGGGGCGGTGCTCGCGGAAGGGAAGCCAAACCAGGGGAGCAAAGACCGTCCTGCCGGATGGCAGCACGCAACTTCGAAACAGGAGTCGGGAAGAACCAAGGAATCTCGTTTGGGCCTTCCTCAGCCTCAGCCCCACACGGGGATGCTGGAAATACACAACCGAGAAGGATGCTTCCTTGGTCCCTGGCTCCCAGACGCTCCCGCACCTCCTGGAAACATGGAACCATTCACAAGACCACCAGAAAACATGTTTCCCGGTCGGCATCTTCCTGGGAAGGAAGGAGAGCCGAGTGACACTGAGTCCTGACCTGCATTAGATTTTGATTTGCCAGTAGAGTCATGCTGGCAATCCTCCTAGCACTTCGCTGATGCAGCTTAAATAACACTGACAAAATATTGCCGCGTCTGTACATCATATCGCTATGATACCTCTGTCCTTCACTCTATCACATATCTATGCGTCTGTGTACCACATTTCCTGCTAAAAATGCCAAAAGAAGTCACAAACCTGGCACAAATTTCCTGTGCTCCCCCTCATCCAGTGCGCTGGCGCGACGCTGGGTCTTTGCCAAAAGAGCAACAGCAGAAGGAAAATGACATTTGCAGGGCAAGCTCCGTGCTCCTGCTCAGCTACGGGGGGTGGCCGGAGACTGGGCAGGAGGCAGCAGAAGGAGGCCAGGAGCAGGCTCAAAGGTGGAGCAGAACCTCGACGCACCCCCAGACAGGAACAGCAAACTTGTGCTTTTCCACAGGGGGCTTACTCCCCCAGAAGAGGCTGCTTGGGAGATCTGTCCATCAGGGTGTTCAAAACTGGATGGAGCCCTAAGAAATTAAGGGCCACCCCTGGGAAACGGCTAGACCCAAGCAGCTGAAAACCAATCGTAGCTGCTGGAACACACAACCAGTGCCAGCACAAGCACATCTGGACCACGGGGGAAACAGACGCATCCCCAAGGGCTTCAACAGCTCAACAGTTTCGCTCTCAGCAGCAGCCGAGCCCAACACAATCACCCAAGACAGCAAAGGCTGTCCCGATGTCAACGCCGAACTGGACACTGCGCTGAGAAGAGACGGGGCACGGCAAACAATCCCAGGACCCATCTTTTACTTGGGACTCTGCAACCAGTGGCAGATGACTGGGTAAGCTATGAAGAGCAATGCTTCTGGAGCAGTACAAAACAGCCAGTATGGAGGAGGTGATGCCAGCTGGGTGGCCGACACGATGCGAAAGTCAAAGGTTGAGTTGAGCTTGGATGCTGGGGACTCCAAGGCGGCACAAGCAAGGTCCACAGCTCCACGGGCTTGTCTGTTAGCCTGGAGCTGAAGTGCAAGTCCAGCACAGCCCAGGCCAGTGAGCTCAGCACTTCCAGCTCTGCCATGGCCCAGCCACTTCACCCAGGGGTCTGTCCCCTCTGTCACACAGCGGCCAGAGCAACACAGTGAGGGGCAAAAAGGTGGAGGGCTTTAAAGTACAAAAGAAACTATCTAACTCTAACTTTCTTCACCTGAACAACCAGGGTTTCAAGTTTCTGAGCAAGCCTTCCTTTAGCTGCTGTGTTTTATTCTTTCCAGCGGAGGGGTCTGGAAAGAGGAAAGGAACTTTTAGGGGTAGGGCCACATAATAACACCTACGACGTTACACTACAGAAAGTGCCAAACACTGCTAAATGCATTTTCTAGGTAACAAAGATGCAGGTCAGGGTGGTGGAGAGGCACTGATCACACCACCTGCCCAGCTAAAATGGCAAACCCCATGTTAAAAAACGGAAAGGTTCTAGAGCGTTTAGGGCGTGAATGCTCTGGAAAAGGTCCTCGATGGAACAGACACTTGCTGTAGAGACAGCACCCCGATACACCATCTTTCTACCAAAGAGAAAGAGACAATCAGGCAACGACGTCGACCTGGTGATTTCTGCACTAGTACCAGCCTTGGGTGTGTATATACCCACGTGCAGCAACCAGCCTCGGCTCCTCACAGGCACCGGAGCCAAAGCAGGTCTTGCTTCAGCACTGCCACAGACTCGCCATGCGACCTTGGGGAAATCACTTCCTCCATGACTCACTTTTCTTATCCCTCCTGCTGCCAAAGTAGCAAAACAAGGTGCACACACATCCTTTCACAGAGACCTGGCGACTGAGCTGCGTGTCGTTACCGCGTGCCTGGCATGAAGCAGCCTCTGGGCCGGATAATGAGCGGTAGCCACGTTTGCAGCGTGGATCCCGCAGGTCAGGAGCACGCAGCTACATCTCCTGCAGCCCTGCTCGGTGGGGACGCACCACAGCCAGAGGTGCGCGGTCCTCTCTGTGGTGCCACGCTGTCGGCAGCCCTTCGCCTGGCACAGCCAGGACACAACCGTGTGACACCACAGCCCGACACCCTGTCACACAGTGCTGCCCCCAAGGCGCGCAGACGCCGCACACAACAACACAGCAGCCTGCCCTGTCATGCAGCATTACTTATGTGTTCAGATATGCATCCTTCTCACATTTCTACTCCAGCAAGTGGTTGCTAGCAGAGCAGGGCTAGGACAAGTTCACCACCTGCTAAAGACACGTTCCTAATACAATGCGGGGAAGGTTTTGTTACACGGGTTCCTTTCTGTGTTCAAGGAAAGCATATACATGCGGTGCTTCCCCCCTTTTTCCTCCAAGCCAACTGCATGCCTGGTTCACCTCCAGGAGTCCATCGAGTAGGACACTGCACAGAGAGGGGAAAGGTCTCCCCGACACTTAGGATGGGCTCCGGCAGGAGCGTTCACTCAAACCCCCATGAGAAATGCGGCGAGTCCAGCTACAGGAACCCCAGTTCCAGCCTTCCCTGAGGCTCTAACAGCACCCACAACGTCTTGCCAAATCCAGAGCAGCCCGGGTAAAACCGGGCAAACACAAATAACTTATTTGCCTCTACAGCAGAGCCCCACTCGAGGCTCCTTGGGCCTCGAGGAATTACCGGGGTGGTGGCGGTGGGTGACAAGGATCCGGGAAGAGAGGTCCCCGAAGCCCACGAGCCAGGGGCTATGTCCGGGACGCACCCGGGAGCAGCGGGAGCGCTGACAGCACACACCGGCCCCCGGCGGCGGCGGGCCGGAGCGGACCCGCCTGGGGAGCGGCTGGCCGGGGCCGTCTCCCCCCCGCCGCCCCCCGGGAGCCGCAGCGCGGCGGGACGCGCCCGGCGGAGAGCCCCGGGGCGGGGGGCGGCGCGGAGCCCCGGCCCCCCGCGGCGGAACAATGGGGCGGCGGCCGGCGGGGCACTCACCTCGGCGGCGGCGGCGGCTCAGGGCAGGCCGGGCGAGCCCGCCGAGACGGCGCGGCGCGGCTCCGCGGGCTGCTGAGGGCCGGCCGGCGGCGCGGGGCCGGCGGTGCGGGGCGCGCTCATGGCTCGGCCGCCCGCCGCGGGGCGCGGGGCCGGGGCCGGCGGCGGCGCTGCCGGCGGAGCCCCCTGCCCCGCCGCGCCGCTCCTTCCGCCGGCAGCAGCGGCGGCGGCTCCAGCCCGCGCCCGCCGGCGGGGGTGGGCGTCCGGCGGCGGGCCCCGGCTGCCCGCCCGGCCCCGGGCCGCGGGCGGCTTCCCCGCGCTGCGGCGGGCTGCGGTGCCGGCGGGCGCGGCGGGGCGGGCGCGGGCGGGGACGCCGTGGCGGGGGGCGAGGCGCTGCGCGGCGAGTGCTCCTTTCTCCGCCGGAGCCTGAATAATCATTTGGAGAAACGGGATCATTCACTTTCCTCCGAGCGCCGAGCCAGGCGCTGCCCTGTCAAAATAAAAGCCCCGCGCGCTGATTCACCGCCTCCTCCGCGCCGGCCGCCCAGCGGCCTGACGGGGACCAGCACCGGCCACCGCTCGCCCCGGGCCGCCCGCCGCCCCCGGAGGGACGAGGCCGTTTCCCCGGCAGCCGCCGCCGGGAGACAGGGGTGTCGCGCAGCCGGCCGCGCCGCACGCGGGGCCCCGCACAAGCCTGCCACTGCGGAACCGTGTCCCGCGGCAGCACCGGGACTTGTCCCGCCCAGCGTCTCCCTGCCCGGCACCATCACCCGAAACATCGGCCCGGGCGAAGCTCCACCAGCCTCCGGTTCTGGCCCTGCTGCCGCCCTGCCTGTCCTGCTCTTGAGCCTGGCTGCGCCGGGGGGATGGGGGAGATCCCACACCTGAGCCACCCTCTGCCACATCTCCCCGAGCTAGCACGCCAGATGCGGAGGGGCTGGTCCCTACATCTGGGACAGGCAGCGTGATACTGTCTTTACCAACAAGTTTTCCACACGTTAACCACCCTCTTCCCCCAAGTAAGGCCCTCCGTCAACTGCCACACCAGGATGGGGGTGACAGGATCAGGGAGAGGCAGGCAAGATGACTGGGGACAGTAGGGTGCAGGCTCAGCTGGGAACAGTATCCACCTCAAATTCACCATTTGCTCCAGCTGGGCAGCAGGAGTCCCCCCACCCACTTCGGGAGCTGCGGCTGGGCCAGGGGCTGCTGCTGGATGCAGCTGGGAGAGGACACAGCTGGGCTCGCTGGCTGCCCGTGCTCTGTGCCCACGCCCCCCCGGCAGGCAGAAGGGAGCCGCACAAGTGCACACGCACATCAGGCTATTAAGCCGGTCCACCCGTTTCTGGATGATGCCAGCAGCATCCTAACCAGGATGTGTCACCTTCCTGCCTGCAGCGCACTAACTGCTCAGGGGTGGGCCGGAGGCAGGGACCACTTGGCAGCATCTCTGAGCAGTGCAGAGCTAAAGGGGATGCAGGGACAAGCGATCCATCTCCGCTGATGGGAAGCGACAGCCCTGACTAAAATGGAAGCACACCTTGCCCTCCCGCAGCCACCGTCAGGGCCGGACCCCGGGGACCCCAGTCACTCGCCCTCCTTTGGCTCGGGGTGAGGAAGTCAGTCTGCCCCTGGGGAGCAGAGGCAGAAGAGGTGGCAGGGAGCGGAGACAGAAACACACTGGCTGCTCCCAAACCCAAACAGAAAGGTTGGGACATTCCTCTTTGAAGGCACCTCTCTGCCCCCAGCACAGGGTGGCTTTGCCCCGCTGCAGAACTGCCTGGGGAAAGCAGCTGGGGCTGGAGCAAAGAGGAGGGACAGATGCCCTGGGTTTCCCCCCCAAGGGACCGCAGGCTGTGCAGGTGGGCAGTCACTGGGAACCCCTTTGCAAAAAGCAGCATCGACCATCATTTGCTTACACCAGCCACACAACGGTACCCTGATGTACCCCTCCCAGGGACCGGGGTGCAGTGAGGCCGTACATCTCCCCACCTCCCCGGTGAGCTCCCGAGCATCTCATCAGCAAGCAGTGACATAGTTTCATGTTTTCATCCTTCCTAGTAGCAGCACTGGGCTCGTGTCCCTGCAGACAGCACGCACAGGCGCAGTGGGTTAAAACCGGTGCCCAACCACCGCTGTCTGGCACAACAGCTGGGTGCTAGGGGCAGCCTGACAGCTCCTGCCCTCCAGCCACGTCTGGGGACGTGCAGAGCCAACTCTGCTCCAGGTCCTCTGGCTACCTCTCCCTCCTGCTCCTTCCCCATGGCCTCCTAGGCCTTCTACATCACAGCCCCTCGCATCTCTCCCAGCCTGCGCACATGAAAGTGGCAGAGCAAGACCGGGAAAGGTCAGCGGGAGGACCAGCCGCTGCCGGCTCAGCGCTGAGCCTCTGTCTTTAATTAACATCTGCCGGGCTAGCTGCCCTCCCTACACTTGACTCCGACTCCCAGTCTCCCCTTCCCTCCTCTATCATTACGCCCACGCTAGGAGAGATGGGGAGGGGAGGAGACGGGGAAGCAGAGTCCTCGGAGCTTCTCAAAGCCTTCCTCTGCCACCAGCACAGCAACGGCAGCAGCTCATCTCAGGAGCTGCCTGGTACATCAGCACGTTAGTGAGCGCCTGGCCAAGATGCCCAGACTGGCTGTTACCTGCCCCTCCCTTGCACAGGGCTTTCCTGCCTCTGGGACACAAAACATCCGCCCAGGAAATCTAAGGTCTCCCTTCCAAACTAGTCAAGGACCAAGAGGACCAAGGACCAATCTGTGACCACAACTCCAGCCCAGAATTGGGACCAGCCACCCAGAAGAGCCTGACACGTTCCAAGTCTGTGGGATGCAGAGGATACCAGGATACAGGTTCAGAAGGATCAGCCTCCTCCCATCACGCTTTCACTGATGAGGACATCTGGAGAACAAGGAAGTTGGGTCCCAAGCCTCCTCCAAGGCTCTGGGACTCGTTCATTCCAGTTGCCTCTGCAGAACGCCAACACTAACCCCAAGCTCAGACCTTTGTGAGACCCCTGTGGGCAAGGCCCTTGTTACACTTATGAATATGATTAATTAGGTCCAATTAACTATACTGGAATTAATGATGCGGCTCACAGTTAGCTGGAGCTGCTTCTTTGCGAAGCGTTTCCCCAGTGGCTCACTTCAGTCCCAGACCAACCCCTAGCTGAGGCCCCAGAGATGGAAGCGTGCAGATGAATTGGGATGAAGAAACGTGCCCGGGGCTGCAAAACACCCGTTTCAGGAGCAGCCCTTCGCTTTGCTGACCTACAGAGCAGGGAGCTGGGGGCGTTAAATCCACAGGCCTGGCACACAGACTCACCCTGTGCTCCCCTAGAAAGGCAAAGGTCCAGCCAGGAGAGGGAAGAGGCTACGCTACTGCTGCAGAGGGAGCCTCTGGCCTAAAAACATCTTTCAAGCTCTCCCCGTGCTACCCTCGGTCCTGCACATCCCAACACGCTCCTGGCCACAGTGCCCTCCTCTCCCCTCGGACACTGGCATGGATCCTACCCCACAGCCTCACAAGTCCCTGCCGTGCCTCCATCTCCCTCGGGCTGTGCCGTGAGGTCTCAATCCCACCTCTGTTTTGACAGTTCCACAAAGCCATCACTCAGGAAAAGGGGAAAAACTCCAAGCCAGGAGAGGCCCCAGGCCTGTGCCCAGCCCTGCAGGCAGCCGGGGAAGGAAGAATGGGCTCCCTCATTGCACGTCGCTGGAGTTTGAGCAGGGCAGGCGCCAGCAGCGGGCAGCTGTGAGGAGCCTGCGCTACCTCTGCAGCCGCCAGGCAGCCTGTGCCGCAGGCCAGTCGGACCTGGGCAGAGCCAGGAGTGCCCAGCACGGCTTCTCTGCTCCTTTCAAATGGGATCCCAGCCCGTTTTCCCCACACCAACTTATTAACCATCACATCTCCAGCAGGCCAAGGCCATTCACCCACTGCAGCCAGAAGGAACTGGGGAGCTCAAAGACGACACGTGAAGCGAGGCAGCCGGCAGCCACGGCGTCCTGCTCAGCATCTCACACCAGGCCCTGGCCCCCCTCCGTATGCTGGGATTTTCCTATGCTGCAGCCCTAAAGGCAGAACACAGCCCGCGTTGGTATACCGGAGAATTTAGTCAAGCCGAGCTGTCCTCTTCCCAAATGGAAATAAACCATTGCAGCCCCAGCACAGCTGCCACACCAGCGTCTTGCAAAGACAAACTCCTGACACAGCTCCAGGATCACAAAGACACCGAGGTGCGGGATCCTGGATGCTATTCCCGCAGTGCCAGACACACTCGTAATGCCTGTGCAAATGCAGGCACGACGCAGCTCTACGAGCCTTCTTCCCTTCTTGTGACTCCCACATACTCTTAATGCCAGCCTCATCCTCCCACCACCTCCAGTGCTCCAGGGAAAGCCATCCTCCCACCACCTCCCCCCTCCAGGGGAAGTCATCCCTGGTCCCACAAAGCCCTGATGCCGCCAGGATACTAGCACAGGCGATGAGCTCCACTGCGCCCACTGCAGCCTGGCCTCGGGTAGCCCCTGCTCCAGGCTCCAGCTGAATTCGGGCTGCTCTTTGCCCAGGGCCCTGCAGATGCATTTGCTTTTGCTGTCTCTGGTCTGGGTGCATCGCTGCTGCCCAGAGCAGATCCCGGCAAGCAGCAGGCCCCGAAAAGGCGGGGGTTTACCGGTGCTGGAGCCGGGAGGGAGCTTCTGCCCCAGCCACCGCGCAGGGCCAGCAGAGCCGGAGCCCCCCCGGCCGCTGCCAGCGGGTCAAAGCCCGGCGCCTGCGGGGCGCAAGGGGTTAAAGTATTTAGCGAGGCCACCAGCGCGATAAATGCGAATCCGGCGCCTCCCACCGCCACCCGGGGCCGGCCGGGGATGGGAGGGGACGGTGGCGGGGGGGGGGGCGGGCGACAAGGAAGGGGGGGGGGGGACGGGGGACCCTTATCCTGATACGGCGCCTTCTCCCGAGTGCGGGTTTGGAAAAACTGAGCAGGCAGGGCTGGCGCTGGAGCGGCAGCGCCGCGGTGACACAAAGCCCGCAGATCCCTCGCCGAAAGGACGGGCGGGCGGGGCGACGCGGGCAGGGGGCGGCGGGGATCCCCGCTCCCCCCGCAGCCGCCACGTTCCCCTTCCCCGAGCCGTTCCCCGCCGGCTGCGAGGGGTTTGGGGTCTGGTCAAACGGGCCGCCGTGGCCCTCGCCTGCCATCGCGGACCCCCGCAGCAGCCTGGGCATGTGCCACGCACACGGGCAGATCCTCACGCGTAGGCGCCGGTGGCGGGTGCCGGAGAGGGTGCCGGGGCAGACACGCTCCCCGGGGGCACGCCACCGGCAGCAGGAGGGGAGCACGGCAGAGGGGTGCCAGTCCCACAGTTCGCTGCCGACACCCCATCGGACAATCCGGGGTGCGTCGTGGCGGGGACAGCGAGTCAAGGAAAGAGCAAGAACAGCTTTGGCTGTCCCAGCTACTACAGTCTTAGAGCCAGGCTGAACTTGGAACGGAGCAATCCCCCCCTCTGATTTATTTATCCGGTGTCTTCATCTCCAGAGGATTCCTGGGGGCTCGGTCGCTGCAGACCTGTGTCAGTGAGGGGCAGCGCAGAGATCAGGGGAGTTTTTAGGGTGGTCACAAGCCTGACACAAATTCAATTTTAGTCAATGTCTCTTAGCATTTGGGGTCACTCAAAATCACTGCTTTGTAAATGGGGTCATAACAGCAAAAGTTAGCGAGCTGCTGCCTTGCGCCATCTGCCAGCACAACAAGGATTTGTTTGGCCAGTAGCCTGGACCAAGCACTTGCCGCCCCCATCCCCACACATGCTGTCCCCCGAGACATGCTGTACCGTGGTGTGCAACACCTCAGCCACGCAGATCTCCAGCTGGGGGAAAAGCCTCTCCCCCGGCATCTCAGGGGCAGACCCGCTCTGCAGAAGCGGGGAGCCCGGCCCGCAGGGCTGACCCCCCTGCATCACCACCCAGCTGTCTGGCCAGACCCTGCTGTCCCACATGCCACAGACTCTACGTGTGTGTTCAGGCTCTGCTCCCACTTCTCCCTTAATTTTCACCCAGCCCTTGCTCATCTGCACCCCTGTCTCCAAAAATATGCATGCAAATGATCAGAGGCTGGAGCCCCTCTGCTGTGAGGGGGGGGCTGAGAGAGTTGGGGGAACTCAGCCTGGAGAAGAGAAGGCTCCGGGGAGACCTTAGAGCCCCTTCCAGTCCCTAAAGGGGCTCCAGGAAAGCTGGGGAAGGACCCTTGATCAGGGAGGGGATCCATAGGAGGAGGAGGGATGGTTTTAAACTGACAGAGGGGAGATTTAGAGTAGATATTAGGAAGAAATTCTCTGCTGCGAGGGTGGGGAGACATGGGCCCAGGTTGCCCAGAGAAGTTGTGGATGCCCCATCCCTGGAAACATTCCAGTCGGGCTGGATGTGGCTCTGAGCAACATGATGTAGTTGGAGACGTCGCTGCCCACGGCAGGGGGCTGGACGAGGTGGCCTTTGACGGTCCCTTCGCGCCCGACAGTGACGCCCACTCTCCAGTGACGCCAATTCCCACAGCTCTGATGTGCCCGCCGCAGCGGCCCCGGGATGCGGCACAAGAGCAGCTCCTCCTTGCCCCCTGACGCGTTCGTCTCTGTCCCTGTCCGGTCCCTCTCCCGCCCCGTGCCCCTGCGATCCCACCCCCCGGGCCCCCTCCGGGAGGTGCGGGCCGAGGCGCGCTGCGGGGCGGGGCGCGGCGGCGCCACCTGGCGGCGCGGGCGGCGCACGGTGCGGGCTCCCGGGAGCGGGGGGTGCCTGGCGGAGAGAGGAGGCCCTTCCCCGGGCCCCCGCTCACACCCCGGCCCGGGAACGCAGAGTCGCTCCCCCCGCAGGCGGGTTTCCCCCCCCCCGCGCCCCGGGCGGAGATACACCGGGCAGAAACACGAGAGAACACATTGCCGTTTGCATTTGCCCCGTTTTCTCTCTGCCATGATGCAAAGGAGACGCGGGGCTGTGCATGACAGAATAGCAGCATGTGCACAGCAGAAGGGGATGTTTTAATTAAGAGGAAAAGGGAGAAACTGTGGTTCCACTGGAACA
>JAOTQQ010000010.1:7768213-7792548 GCA_026546715.1 Gallinago undulata | reverse complement strand
CGGGAGCGGGGGGTGCCTGGCGGAGAGAGGAGGCCCTTCCCCGGGCCCCCGCTCACACCCCGGCCCGGGAACGCGGAGTCGCTCCCCCCGCAGGCGGGTTTCCCCTCCCCCGCGCCCCGGGCGGAGATACACCGGGCAGAAACACGAGAGAACACATTGCCGTTTGCATTTGCCCCGTTTTCGCTCTGCGATGATGCAAAGGAGACGCAGGGCTGTGCATAACAGAATAGCGGCATGTGCACAGCAGAAGGGGATGTTTTAATTAAGAGGAAAAGGGAGAAACTGTGGTTCCACTGGAACATGCCAAAGGGAGCGTTAGCATCCAGGCGCAGAAGTGGGGAAATGGATTTCCGCAGTGTGCGATACGTCCTCACATGAAAAGCTGAACGCACCCTCCATCCCCACCAGCAGAGTGGCTTACAGGTGGCACCTGAACCGTTAAATCACACAGCCCTTCATGAATATCTGCGTAAAGGGCTCCGTAATGCACTTGACAGCTGCCCTTTACACAGTGTGGACACCGAGAGACAAGCACCAAAATCCTCTCCCAGATGGAAGGAACACAAGGGACTGCGGGGAGTCATGTTTGCCAGAACACCAAATGCAGGGGTTGGCTCGGCCACAGGTATGGAGGTCAGATGGACACCGAGGTGCTCAGCCAGGACAAACACCCAGATTCAGAGGGGTACAGGTGGAGGGAGGCTGCCGAAGCCCCGCTGTCTCTCAGGCAGCATGACTGCAGCATGAAGCAGCCCAGCTGCCACAGCCCCAAAACGCCAATGCACAGTTACTTAAGGAACAAAGAAGCCAACAAGTGACAATTCGTTAAGATGCAGCATCACAATTGTTTCCCACTTTCTGTGAACAGTCTAAATCTACCAGGCCAAAGCACAATGTTCTCAGCCAAAGGCGTCAAGAAGGTGACCATGTGAGAGCCTGGAGCAGTGTCTCCTCCCTTCCCATCTTTCAGCCATAATGCAGACCCGGCACCAGCTTGGGCTTTGCAGAAACAGGCAGGAAAACCCCTCAGCTACAACAAGGAGCACGGTGTGCACCACCCTGGGTCTGCTTCCTGGGCCTCCAGAGACAACACGGACTCACAGCAAGAGAGACCCATGGGGACCCAAGGGTGTCCAGGACCCCCTTTCATAGCTGCAGGACACAGAAAACGCCAAGCTAATGACCGCATAAGCATAATTACTTCATCCAGTCCCTAACAGGTTTGCCGTATTCCCCCAACTCCTCCCTCTAACCACTGCCTTCATCCCTGTTAGCAGGGGATCCCTGCAAGCTTCCCCATCCTCTAACAGCCACAGTTCTGTGTCCAAGCTGGAAAAGGGGAAAGAGACAGGGGAAAAGGGAAAAAGGAGTTTTTCCAGAAGCCAATGAAATTCAACTGTGAACATAGTTCCCATGGTAACAGCAGGATCCAGGGGAAGAAAAGGGAATGTAAATTGGATTATCAAGGGGATGAACAGGGAGGGACCAACGAACCAGTTGCATCCACCAGCCCAGCCAGGCTGCTCAACCACCACCTTCACCGTGGGCCCAAGGAACAAATCCCTTCCTCGAACACCCACCCAGAGCTGCCCGTGTGGCAGCTCACCCAGCAAGGAGAGGTCCCTGTAGCACACCAGGGCTCGCGGAGGCCACTGCGGGAGTTCCACCACCTTTCCCAGCCCAGAAACTTTCCCCAGAGCGGAGCAGCCACCCTATAATTGATGTGATATATTACTTTCACTGTCTGACATCCTAACCATAAATGAGGAGGCGGCTCAAAAATGCCCCGAACATAAAGAAAAATATAAAAGTCACACAGAAGTAACTCACAAGACCCAAGATTTATGCTCCTCCACCCACAGGGGAAACAGAGTACTCCTCCGTGACATTCTAGCAAGGACTTGCACTTTGCAGAGTGAATACTGTGAAATCAAGGTGGCTTTCAGTAAAGCCAGGAGAAGCACAGGAACTTGCATCAGATGGATTTAAACCAGCAGCAGAATTCCCTGTTCCAGCCTGAGAAAGGACCACAGCCCCTGGGCTGCTGCCAGACCTGGCACTGCTGCACCTGCTCCCGCACACTCTGTCTGCCGGCACTTCCCAGCCTGGAAAGGGTTAAGCCTCAAAAGCAGCTTCTGGGGTTTTGCTACTCCTTTTCTGCTCTGTTATATTTTCTCAAAGAGAGAGATCAGCTGCCTGGATCTGGCTTGACCCCACGGCACAGCCCACAGCAGCCCTCACTGCAGCACCGGGTGCCAGCATGGGGAGGAGGCATGGGAGGGACACAGGGATATGCTGTGCTGGAGCCCCTTTGGAGACAGGCATGAATATTTCATCATGACAGGGAGAGGATGCTTCAGCAGCACCCTGCAGATATGGATTTGCTAGGGTGCTGTGCAGGACACAAAAAGGACAGAGCCCAGGTCAACGCTCTCCAACCCCCAGGGACCCACCGAGAAGTCTCCCAAGGGTGAAGGGACCTCCTCTGCCCACCCTGCAGGCTGAGGAGCCGCAGGTGGTGCCAGCAGCTCCTGCACAAGCCTGGCAGAGATGTCCCAGCAGAGAAAGCTGGACCTTGGCCTGATGTGGGCCGGGGTAGAGGGACAGCCCTGTCCGTGCCTAGCACATCCCAAGGATGGTAACGCCCTCTCAGAACAATGCACTGGCCCCAAAACACAAGATCTAACCAGCCAGCCATTCCTAACGGGACCCAAGGTATCAAGAAAAGCACAACATCCAACTGGAACCAGACAAGACAACTTCAGGAGAGCTGGACAGCATTTGGCACAAAGCGTACAGGTGCCCTTTGATTCAGGCACTCCCTCCATTCAAAAGGAGAGGGAGGTTTGAGATCCCTGGTTTGACTCTCCGCAGTATGTGGAGCAGGTCCTGCCTAAGAGTCTCTGAAAGCCTGGCATAAAGACAACACTTGTGTCTCCAGAGCACACGGAGAGGGCGGAAGGAAAACGGACTGAACAGCACGACACAGCACTGCTTGAGGCAGGGCTTGGCTCATCTCCGAAACTCTCAAGCACAATCTAACAGCAAAATTACCAGGGCTACAGCATCAAAGCATGTTCCCACCAGCAATCCTGCATGAAAGGAATGGCCAGGAGCCCTTGTTCAAGTCCCCCAAAATCCAACCATGCAGAGGTGATGCCGACAGGAGGAAAGAGCAAGATCTGAGCAAGGGGAGCCCATGGAGGACCGTGGCTCTGGAAGTTAATTGAGACAAAGCTGCCACACTTTTCTTGAACATGAATTTGAGTGGGAGGTGTTTGTTACTGCCAATACATTTTCCCTCATACACAGTTCTTCCACATGAGGTTGAACCGTTAAGCATTGACAGTGCATCTGTTAAGATTGGCTCTAGAAACCAAATGTTCTTGAAAATAAAGAGAGAAACATGCTGTGCTTGCCCTTCATTTCCCAGCCATCCAGCTCCCAGTACCGTGAGGAGAAGCCGCATGGAGCAGCCCATGTGCACAGGGATGGCTCGAGAGTGGCCAAGAAAGGTACAGCCGAGGAACAGTGAGAAATTCCCCAAGGATGGCGAGACTCAGGGAAAGGGCAGCATGACAATGTCAGGCTTGTTTCTGCTGACAATATGAGACTTCAAAAAAAGGTCCCACAGGAGATCTGGGAGAAGGAGTCTTCCCAATATTTCCAATTTCTCTCCTACTTGGTATTTTCTTTTTACATTTCTGTCCTACCTCCCTTGGCAGCTGCCTTGGGCTTAGGGCAAACGGTGAGCCTGCTTCTTCAGAAAGATCCTGCGCCCAGCAGAGAGCACTGGGATCACCACAGACTACAAGCACTGGAAGAGGACATCCCTGCAAACAGAGGAAGATGATCTTCCTCCAAGGTCACAAAATCTTTCCTTCACAGGAAGAAGGAAAAAAAAAAAAAAAGCCAAAGCAGCCTCCTCACTTGACTCCCTTTAATTAGTAACCATCTGGTTTTGAGAAGAGCTGTCAGCCGATGTAGAGCATTTGGCAAGCATCCTCCACTGCTGCTCTCCTAACTTCAGATCTTCTTGGAAATGCTCTAAGCCCCGAGATTCCAAAAGGAAATGAAAAGAAAAGCAAAAGAGAGAGGGCACAAGCGAAGTGGAAGAGCAAGGATGCAATGTGACCGAGTGGACAGAGCCAGACATTCCCCAGTTCCACTTCCAGGTTGGGGAGCAAACTGTGAAGGCTGCTGCCCCTCCAACAGCCAGGAAACCCCTGCCCTGGCAGCCACGGGAGGGACCACATCACCTCGACCACTGTATTTCAAACAAGCCGGTACAAATCCCTCGACATTTTCTGGAAGTCAGGCTGCTCAATTCAGTGACCTACCCAAATTCCAACTTAAGCAGTGGCTTTCTGTCTTCCTACATTCCCTCCCTCGCTGTAATTTCTCCCGTGTCCCACCCAACCACTGTGTGGCGACACCATGTGCCTGCAGTTACCGGTGCTGCTCCAGCACGGTGTTCATCCACTGGGCAGACACGGACAATCTCACAAACCAAACTCATCATGCTCTGTGGACGAGAGCTGTGATGCTCTTCCTCAAGTTTTGCCCTGGTTCTGCCTGATGCCACACTCAAATAGAGGGGTGCTGTTCTCCATCGAGAAACCCACAGGTGGGAAGGGAGCGTTTCACCAAGCTCGTGGAGGGAGCAAGGAGGGACCGTAACCCTTCTGCTCAGCTCAAGTCCTCAGGCTCTGCCATCACAAGCCCTTTTGCTCTTTTCCAGGGAGCAGCCATGCTGGAAGCGAAGCCGGGGGCTGCTGCATTTTGCGAGCGCTGCCTCCTCATTAACATTCAGCACAAGGCTCAAGCAGCTTTTAGATTACTCCTTCCTGACTCTGGGACCTCGTGCGCGAGTCAGAGCCTTGCACATTTGCTTCTCCTGATCCCTGCGAGCCCGCAACACATGGCAAACTACATTTTGAACAGTTGCCTTAATTTCTGTGTGCAGACAACCTACTTCTGGCTTTTATGAAGAAACTGAGTCATCTTCTGCTCCCCCAAACAGCATCGCGCACACAGGGACCACCACTCGCTTTTCTTACAGACCTGCTCTGATTTTGTGATGCCCTCAGATTGTGCAGTACCCTCTTGTAAGCAGGTACAGCAGACCCCTATGCTCACCCCTTCTTGTTCATTTCCACCCCACTTCAGCTTCCCACAAAGCACGTGCAGGAGTCCTTTTCCAGACCCATGGCAATGGTACAGGCACAGCTGAAGGAGAGGAGGATCCCATTAAACACATCAATTCCCTGCTACAAACAGGGCAGATATCATTTCCCAATGCATTTCTGCAGATCTGTCCTATGTGGCAAAGGAGCCTGAGATCCAAACCTACAACATCCTCCCATTAAACCTGCCCTGACATCCACCAGCCTGTCAGCACAGCAGAGCTGTAACCTCATTGACTCCTGACCCGTGAGTAAAAAGCAAGCTTATTAGAGCTTCTGAAACCACCAGGGACCTGCACCTGATTAACATTCTCACACATTTCCAGGGGGGCAGATGAGCAGGTTTCAGCTGCCCTGATCTGCACGGAGCTGAGAGATTCTCACTTTTCAAATGTCTCAGGAGCTGTGCAGAATTTGGAGTTGCCTGAGATGCCTACCCACTCCCAGGGCAGTGGGAGCTCAGGAACCCTCTTACATCAGCTTTTTTTTTAAGAGGATGTGTGCTGGTCTGGCACACTTGGGACTAGAAATCCCCAGGCAGAGAACAGGAAGGCCCCAGGCAGGTGAAACACACATGGGTCATCAGGCCTGGACCATCCTCCCATGAGCCTCGACACAGCCAATTTACACCAAAGGACCAAAAGCTGTGGATACCCCTCCTCTTTTCAGCTTCCCAACCTCAACAGGGGAAAACAAAGCTTTTTCTTTACACTCTACGCTCCGCTTCAAGCCCCAGGAACCTCTGCACAATACTTCCATCTTCCTTCTCCAAAGCCTTTCTTCCTTGTCTATTAGCATTATGCAAAGTGCCCAACTGCCAACGCCAATGAGACTTCAGGCACAAATCCATCTATTTCTCCCCTCCAGCTCTTAATTAACATGTGGACTTTAATTACATTTCCCATTTTCACAACAAAATATGTCTCTCTCCTCCACCTGCCCCTCCCCAAGATCATTATGAGAGTTTTAATAATAATCATCGTCATCCGTCTCCCCCAAGAGTGAGGTGAGGGGCACCCGCTCCATCTCCCCAAGCTGCCCCATCCCACCAAACCCCCAGTCACTCAGTCCTTGGAGCCCTGGTCCCCTTCCAAGGAGAGGGGTGGAAGCATTGCTAACAGGTTGGTATGACATATTGCCAGGGCAGGATGGTGCCCGCAGGCTTTGGCTGCAGTGAAAGACATCACAATTCAAGGATGGACATGGAAACAAAGATAAATCGGGCAGGTATTAGGGATTCTCTTGCTTTTCAAAGGTAAAGGTGCCTTTGCCTCCTGCCAAAGCTGCTCTGTCCTCACTAGGAAGTTTTGCAGTAACACTCAGCTGGGTCACAGACTGATGCAGTAAAAAAAAAAAAGGGGAAAACTTTCTGACAAACCTCCCCGTTCTCCCTGATCCAGCCACTAGAAAAGCCTTACTAAATCACAAAGCATCCATTTCCGAGGAGAAAGTGAAAATGGAGAAATTCTTCCCTATCCAGCCAGATGGGAGCGGGCAAGAAGCGGACAGAATGTACTGGAACCGGGACATTGGTGCAGTCAGGCTTTTGTGGAGCTCAGGTGTTTGTCTGAAGGTAACTCAAACTGGTACCAGTCTCCTTACAAGCCCAGGAACATCACCCAGATGCAATATATCACAGCAGGGAGACCAAGTCCTGTACAACATCAACCTTGATTTGCAAACTTGGAATCAGCTCTCAGACTGACTGTTTTATCTGAATGGTCAAAATTCACCAGTCAGCTGGTGGCTTTATCCAGTTACAGAGGTCTGGGAAATTGTACTTAGGTATTACTTTACACTTTCAGTGCTCCTCGAAGACAGTCTCTAGCCCTCCTGGCAGCAAACGGTAAGGAAATACCAAACTAAGTATCAGGCTATGCAATATTTGCTTTAGTTTGCCGGAAGGCAGCGAGCTGCCCACCTCTCCCAGTGCTGAGTGCTGAAGAATTAGCAATATTTCACAGAGCAGAGGTGACATCAGGCTCTTGGGACAGAGACAATAACATAAGAGCAGCACCGAGGCAACTGCAACACAAAGGGGATATAGGAAGGACTGAAAGTATGGCCCAGACAGAGTCTACAAGGCAAGGACCGAGTGATCCCAACGTGTTGCGAAGCACGTGGTACGTAACTTGGGTGGAAAGACGAGCTGGCAGCAGAGCTCCGTGGGGCAGTGAGCACCCCACGAACATGGACAGCATCGCTGCTGCTCACAAAAACCCGCATCCCTCCCCACAAAGCAGCCATGTAAGAAAAACCAAGTAATTGCCTGAGAAGAGTGTGTCGATAAGCACAGCAGAAGGGAGACGATGTCCCTTTAAATGTGACTAAAGTGTTGTCAATGGATCTGCCATGGTAGAGGAGTTAATCCCCCCCCAGCCCCTCTCAGCCACTGTGATGGGATAATTAGATGCGAGGGCTCAGTGCAGATGATGCTCCAGTTGCTTAGCAACTAATGGTTTCCATGGAAACGGCAAAGCACAGCCTTCGGAGCAGTAAGTGAGCAGTGCAGCAGGGCAGGGAAAGATGCCTTAAACTCCTGCACTGATCCTCTCCTCCAGAATCACTCGGAGGCCTTGAGGTATTAGGGGAGCGAGAAGGGGGTGCCTTAAAGATACAACATCCTTGTTTCAAGCAGCAGTAAAAAGAAAAGGGTTTTTTTTTAGGCTAAACTTTCAATCACATGGTCTCCCTGATCTCAGTGCCCCTCCGCAGAGGCTCTTAGGCAAAGGCTTGTGCCCTGATACATGGGTCCTCCTGCCAAGAGCAGCTGAACGTGATTCCAGCATCAGTTCTCGCAGCCAGGGGCTGAGAGGTGAACACACACACTAATGTGCTGAGATTTTCAGCACTGTCCCATAAGATGCCATGTACAGGCATCTAGCCTGGCCCTGAACCAGCAGGCAAGAGGTTTTCTCTCAATTCTGCAGCACATACAAAAGCAACAGTGGCTATAAAACACCAAGAGCCTTGCCAGAATAGCAAAAATCAGATTTGTTAACCTTAGCCCAAGCCCGTCATCTGGTACTTCCTGCAACACGACCAATTTCTACAGCTTTATGACTGCCACTCCCTGCAGCGAGTCAGCATCCCGCTGCTCCCCCGCACCGCAGCCAGGACCTGCCCCTCTCCTTGCTGAGCAGGGTACGTGCTGCCCATGCAGCAGCACCGCTGCCGTCTTGTCATCTCCCGTGCTGAGCAGGGACAAGCTCTCTTTGTATTTTGATAAGGAAGCTCTGGAACACCCAGGTGGGGCTGCTGGTTCAGTATTAGGTGGTATTCACCCCCCTCGCAGGATGCAGGAACAGCATCGCTGCCTGCTTCCCAATGATAGCCTTACAAGTTAAAGCTTTGCAAATGCCTCAAGCCTTGGTGGCACAGAAGAGGGTACAGACGCTCATGCCACAGAGATAAGCCTCTGCTCTCCCACCCTCCCTCATGACAAGAGGCATCCCCAGCAGAGACAGCAGCAGAGCGGGTGCCACGGGCACTGGCTGCAGATCACGCACGCACTGCTCTGCTTTTCCCCTTTCCACCCGTGAGGAGACCAGCAGCATGTGCTCCGCTCCACTGGGTGCTCTCTCTTCTGAGCAAAAAGCATGTAAACATGGAGAATAGGGCAAACCCCTCCCTCCAGCAGCAGCCGAACCAGGAGGGGGCACATACTGCTGGCGAGTGGCAGCTGGATCAGGTGCCAGGACCCCCACGGGGTCAGTCAAAGCCACCGACCCTGAGATGCTCTGCAGCTCCTTCCTCCCCTGCCTGCAAACCCAGGGGGTGCCGGCTGCAACACTCAGGAGGGATGGAGCATCCCCTCAGCCACCCTGCGCTGACAGCAAATTCAGCCGCAAGTGAGGTCTCCTTCTCCCTGGAGCCTTGTCCTCATCCACCTGGCGCTTCAGGAAGGTACGGGAGCAGAGTCACCAAAAAAGTTGTGGAGCATTTCAAACTCTGTCCCCTATGGCTTTCAAAGGGGGAAATCAAAGGGAAGCGCCGTGCTTTGTTCCACGGGGGAGCGGCAGGAAAGGTGAGCGGCGGCAAGCCCGGCAGAACCGGTCGCTTCAATCGTCCGCCAACTCACCTTTGAAGTGGTTTTAAAAATCAGGGAGGAGGGGCAGAGACCTGAGTTCAGCTCTTTTACTGCAGCTTCACAGAATTTGAGGATGTGGGGGGTAAGAGGCTGCCTTTCCCCCACCAGAAAAGTAGCATATCTGTTCAGAGCGAATAGAACATGGCTAATAGAAAAGGCTGTGTTACTCATCAAGTACATGCCAAGTCCTCATGTCCCATAGAGGCTATGAGCAGCTACGATGGCAGCAGCATCTGCCTACAGTACCGACAGGGACAGATGGGGATCCACAGGATTAATCAGGTGCAGCCCCTGTGGAGCCACCGACTCCCCCCAGTAACAGAAAGGTCTGGTTTTAACCCCAGCCTGTGCAAAGCCTGAGAGCTCTTTCTATGTTATAGCCACAGCATCAGCCCTTGCACAGGGAACCAAAGCAATGCCACCCAGCCGGAACGGCACTGTGCGAGGACAGGACAGACCCTACCGTACACCCCGTGCTGGGGAGAGGAGGAAAAGTACCAATTACTTAACTGGAAATTAATCTGTACCACAGAATATATACATATATATATATGTATGTATGTATAAAGAACACAGTTGATTGGCATGACCATTCCCCACAAGCCCACTGAACCCGCTTCTATACAAACACCGCCAGCTGAGCAAAGCCAAGACAAGAGGTGACACCCTCCTGTCACCACAGACAATCGGATGTCACTTCGTACAAATACCAAGCTTTCGGGGGCTGTGGAACTCACAAGCCATTCGAGCCAGACTTGAATAACAACTCTGAGTCAGAAGCCAAGTTACAGAGCTCCCCTCTCTTTAGGGCAGAGAATGAACTCAAATCCAACATCTTTCAGAACCAGAAGCAAATCCAGTTTCTCTGCTTGCCGAAGAGACCTCTCACCACACATCACGCACACACAAGGCTGGGAGCCCGGCTGAAGACATCTGAATGCACACACAGACCTCAGACACCCTGAGAAGCAATTGAGTGTGCTCACAGTTATGTCTCAAATCTGTAATATATCTTTTCAGTCTTGGTTTGCAAACATGTCTTAATCTAAAACACCAGGACACAGGAATCAGTACAGATAGAGAACTGCAACTGCCCCTCGACCGCATCCTTACAAAGCTTCCCTGGAGTTCTTGTGGTTACAAGGTGTGTGGGAATAGGTGAGACCAGTTTGCAGCAAAACTATCCCATCAATTGCCTTCCATACCGGTAACACTCACTTGAGAAGAGCTGGCTTTGAAGAATCCAGATGTCCTGAGCCGAGACACCTCCAGCTTGTTGCTCCTCTACGTTTTCAGCTCCATTCATGATGCTTACAGAGGGGCTGGCTTTGACCTCCTGCACGTCAGCAGATTCCCTTCCAACTTCTGTTTCACCTTCCGAAGCTAGAGGGGGACCCAAAAATGAGATGGGTTTAGGAGACAAGTGTGAACTGCCGGTTAAACCATAGGGCATAAGGAATCGGCAGCCTTAGACAAACTGACTCTCTTAGTCTGATGAAGATCCCATTCACCTGGGAGAGTGGAGGAAGAAGCCAGAGCTCAGGGGTTATGATGCTTTCACCCAGAATACACAGGATATAAACTGATGGGATTAGGATTCAGCAAATGAACCGCCAAAGGCAAAATTAAGACCTTTTAACCTTTTCCTAACGTTAAGGGAAAGGTCAGTGATTGCAAACATATATATTTAAAACATTCTTAGGCTTTAAGCTGGAAACCAACACTTCTGCTCCCAGTTTTGCTTCATTGCATGGACTGGGCAGACCACAGGGCCCATTTCCCCGCTTCCCCTGTTCATATAAGAGCAGCGCCTCAAATCTCTACCAGTAGGAAGTAAATGTTATCACAAAGGGGAAATGCTTTCCATCCCTGCAGCAGGGGAAGCAAATATTAGCAAGATCTTTTCACACCTTTTTTTGAGGAGGGTCTAAGTAGAACCGCTCAGAGCTTCTCGGGGTGGAGGACTATATTATATCAAGTTATATCCTCTCCCTCCCCATCAGTTACTTACCAGTTCCACCGATAGGCACAGCCTCCAAGGAGGACACAGGAACCTGGGAAAAGATGGGAGAAAGGAATCTCTAATCAGCTGCAGGTGGCTGCTGCCGGCAGCCTGAGCTCTGCAGGTGTTTCTCATCTCCCTCATTGCTCTGGAGCAGCTTTTGCTGGTGGATACCCCCCACCCAGCCCCGGGGCATTGGCCCTAAACCAGCCACAGGTGAATTCAGTGGCTGCCTGCAAAATGCCAGCTCACACGGCCTCTTGTGGCCGAGCCTTCACTCCTGTTGTCCTCTGCCAGGGTGCTCCTGGAAAGCAGCACAGGAAAGTGGGTCCTTCCCAGGGACGACTCCATCCCCAAATATCCCGCTGTCTTTTTTCTGTTCACAACGGTGCCTTGCACGCTGCCCTGCTTGCTTTTCCAAGAAGAACAAGCAGGTCAAGATGCTCCATCTGCACTCAGGGTCCAGCTGTTCCCCCCCCCTCCCCAAAATACTTACGTGGTTCCAAGATGATTAACATAACTGCATCCAGTCTGGCGCTCCTGTGCGAGCTTGTTGGTGAAGTCCCAAAGGTTAGGTGGGTAGGTGAGGCGTCAGTTGAGGGTGCTTGCAGATAATCACCGGTTTAATGAATTACTCTGCCTCAGCTGATGCCTGCCCCACTGTGGGAGAGTTTTGCTCCAGATAGGAAGGGGAAAGCGACTTGGTGGTGCGACAGGTCAAGTGATATGTGGTAAATTATTAATCTATAGTAGCTGGATTGTTTGCAACACATTTCAAGTCAAACACCGGGCTCCGGTTTCAGGAAGGGGAAGAGATTTTGATTGGGCACGCTCTGGCTTTTTTGAGGAAAGCAGCCAACGAGCAGGTCCTGGGCACACCTGAGGAACCTGGCAGGGAACACATCGTCTACACTAAAGACTGAACTTTGTCACACCAGGGTGGGAAAAGCTACGTGACTAGTAGTCCGCATCTAGCAAAAGCCAAGCTGTGCTGGCTGGACAGTTGTGAAATGCCCAACAAGTGCACAGGGTACAAACTAAACTGCTGTGCCTGCCTTGACTCAAGAGGCAAAACTCAGAGATCCTCCTCTGCCCTTTGAAAGTTACCTTTGCAAGAAAAACTTGATTTGCTGTCTGATGTATTTGTCAGCAGCCCGTCGCAAGAGATGCAAATAGGCCAAGGGTGAGAACAGCAGCAGCCAACAGCGCAGCGACATCTGGCCCAAAGCGCTGCAGAACAAGCCCACGGTGGGGAGAAGCACTTTCTTTCATCACGCAGGGAAAAAAACCCACATAACCCAAAGCCAAACTTTTGGTGCAAGGGGAAAGGAATTCACTTTCAAGCTGAGATTGCCCCAACATCGTGACGCTAATGTTATGGCGCAATCGTTGCCAGCAATTGCTAAAACCAGCCTCTTTTCGTCCATCTCCCAGCAACTCCCTGACGTATTCCTCCACTATGAGTGTAACCTGCGTCCTCCTACAAAATGCTCAATGTATGTAGAGTCTGAGACCTCATTGCCTGCTGGTGCCAAGCCAGGGCTTGGATTTTGGTTTAAGGCCACTCCATTTCCAGCCATGCCACCCATCTCCCCTGACCCCCGAGCAGAGGAGCGGTGGTGGGTGGGGAAAGGGGGTGAAGATGTCCTACACCCATCCCGTAACAGCACAAACCACACAGCTTCATTTGAAATACCTGTGACAGATTAGGCTGGAGCTGCGTGTGAAAGACAGTGAAAGAAACACAACCAGTTCAGGAAGGTGCCGAACTCAGATTGCGTCTGCGGGCTGCACAAAAAGTTTCTGTGAGACACTGAGAGCACACCCAATATCTGCCCAACCTGGCTCCTTTTCCCCCTCCATGGCACCCCCTCGGTGTTTTGCCTGGGCTGAGCTAAAGCAGTTTCCAGCCTTAAAACCCTCCCTGGTACCTGCAAACACATCCTGAGTGCTCCCCACATCCCTCAGAGATCCTTCCTGCTTCCAGAGGCATCCAGGTTCTCGGGCCAGGGAAGTCCAGGGTAGATCGTAGGTAACACTGATTTTATCAGAAACACAGAAAAATAAGAAGTTAGCCTAACAAACACAGGAATGGCTCATTTCCTGAGGCTCTAGCAAAGTAAACAGGCAGAAAACAGAGCCTGTGTGCTGCCACCTATCCTATTCTCAATCAGCTCACTTACCCCATCAGTATGGACCATTTACTCACTGGAAAGGGCTTTAATAGGTATTTAGAAGTGTGAAACAGAGACCAGCCTTTCACCCACCTGTGTGACCCCTTTTAAAATAAAAAATAAAGAAACGAAGTCTCTCGGCACACAAAGCCCTTCCAGCTCGTGGGATTCTTTGTCCCCCCTCACAGATCCCGCTGCGCTCTGCACCCGGGGGTTGCTTCGCCACGCGCAGAAAATGTACTTGAGTTTCCAAAACAAGTTGTTTTGGGAAAGCCTGCATTTAAAAAAGGGCCTTGAGGACTGGGATATGGCAGAGGAGCTCAAACTCTTCGTCACTACCGAAGAGTTTCTGAAAGGTAAGGGCTGCGGGGGGATTGATTGGTTTGGCTTCCCCTTTAAAAGGTTCCCATGTCTAAAATGCAGGTGAAAATTGTAGAATCTGGTAAATAGTAAGTTCCGGTCTCAAAGTTAACAAAAGGCCCATTTTCTTTATGTTTCAATGTGATCAGATCCAATTAGAAGTGTCTGCAATTAGGTATGAAGTCAGTAGGAAGCTCACAGAGAATGATGTTCACACAAAAATGCTCTTTGTGGTGTCCCTGGGCCCCCGCACCGCCAGCTCCTGACCAGACCCCTCACATGCTGCTGTGCTGAGCTGAGCCCTGGGACACGGTGGCAGATGCTGAGGACAAGTGTGGGAGCTGGTGCCACCTCCAGAGGCTGGTGGTGCTTCAGGGAACGGCTGGGGAAAGGGGCTTTTCTCTCTCCAGCCAGAATCTCTGCGTCCAGATGGGAGTTTTTTGAATCTTACTGAGGGAAAGTCGAGGCCTGTCTCTCAAGGACAAGGATGTAATTACACGGCTGTGCTTCCAGACACACTCCCCGCCAAAAACAACCTTTTGGGTAAACTTGGGAAAAGAGCACTGAAGGGAGTAATTTACACTCTTCTGGCTTCGTGGGGGAAAGACAAAGTACAATGTGAGAGCTGAGCACTGTTGTTCGGGCTGGTCACAGCGGCACAAGACCATGCAGACACACACACTGTATGCTAAACAGGGAATAAAATGCTATTTGGAGGGATGAGAAGGCAACTGGGGACCTTTGCCTTGGGATTTGCATTGTGTTAGAGCTTCTCCAAGCTGCCTCTGGACAGCAGGGTCCAGAAACAGTCCCCAGGTAGGACCATGGGCTGACGTTTCTCCTTTTCCTTAGTACCTGGGGATCGGCCCCACCTGTGGACGTGGGTGAAGCCCAGCCTGGTCTGCCCCATCCCCAGCAACCCTGGCCCAGCCCTGGCCGGATCCCACAGCCCTGTGGCCTCAGCTGCTGGTGCTGTGGAAGCCTCCTCTCCAAAGACATCCCAGGATGACACCGACCCAGACTGCTCCGAGGAGGATGCACCGTCAGCCACCAGCAAGACTGGGAAGGTACAAAAAGGGAACCCCCCTGGGCAGTCCAGAGCACTACATGTGCTTAACAATGCCTCCCGTTTCAGCAGGGGTCGGTCAATGCCTGGAGCCCTCTGACAAACAGGCTGAGAGTATGAAGCGCGGGGCAGGAGACTGAAATTTGGCCTATAAAGTCTATAAGCTTTCTATATGCTCTCTGCCAGACCCACCGTGCCCCAGAACAAAGCAGCTTATCCCTGCCCCTCGTTTCGCTCAGGGCTAATATCTCCACGTCCTTTTTCTCCTTCTTCTCCCCAGCTCACTAAGGGAGAAGACACTTTGCGTGTGGACATCCCAGTTCCTCAGGAGACACCGATACCTTGGAAATCTGTGGTTCTCAGACCCCAGAGTGTGAAGCTCAAATGCTCCAGGCAGACGAGCACCAAAATCAAGGGATGCTGGCCCCGTCCTCCCCTGAATTACTGCATCCTCATCACCCTCGCTCTGGGCAACAGCGCAAGTGGCAGCCTGAGCGTACAGCAGATCTACCAGTTCACACGGTACCCACTCCTGCCATTCTCCACCCAGCTCCTAGCGCAGAATGAAGGGAAGAGGGACAACGAAGGGGACAGGAGTCCCTGATCTTCTATTGGGGAGCAGGGATGTGGCAGCCAGGACCTGTCTTCTGGCCTTAGCTCTGCCTTTGGCTCAAGATGCCACTAAGAAAATTGCTTCCCCTCTCTGTCAACACCCCAACCCAGAAGCCTCAAGACCTGGCATTGTAGTTTTATCTTACCCTTCTTAGAAACAACACACGTCCTTACACCACAGGAGTCAGGGAGAACCTTCTCCACCTCCCCTTGCTCATATACTCTGTATTTTGTCATTTGTCACAGCCTCAAATTCTTTCAGCTCAGGACAAATCTTTTCTTTCTGCAGGCAGCACTTCCCATTTTTCCAAACAGCCCCAGAGGGGTGGAAAAGCACCATCCGACACAACCTGTGCTTCAGCAGCTGCTTCGAGAAAAGCACTGGCTTCGTGTGCGGCAAAGGGAACCGCAAGTCCTGCCTGTGGAAGCTGACTCCAGAAGGACGCAGAAAGTTTCAGGAGGAAGCCCAGGCTCTGCCCAAAGAGGCTCTTGACCTGGTGCGCCAAAGCATGAGCGAGCCGGGTACGCTTCAGGCCAAAAGGCAGAGGGAGTCAGACTGTACAAGGTTCCGGGGCGGGGGAAATGGGTGGGCACCCAAGGCAGTATGTGGTGACCAGCACGGTGTCTGGGAGCAACACTGGGTGTGGGAGATGCTACCAGACCCTCAGAGATCCCTGTAGTGATACGCCCAAAGTAGGGCTTGATCAGCAGGCCCTTCTGTGATGAAACCAGCACAGTGAGAGAAACAAACCAGGTTACATTAAACCTCAGAGCCTTCTCCTCAGTCTCATGCTGCTCAGGAAAACGGTACCTCTCAGCTCAATGGAAGCAAGAACTGAGATTGTAGCATCAGTGCCCGCAGTCATTATGGTCTGCGTGACCATAATGCGTGACAACCTCTCTCTCTCTCTCTGTTTTGCAGGTCTCATGAGATCCCTGTTTGGGCTGTGATTCTTTCTGGCTCCCTGCTTCTGAAAACATGTATTATGTCTTTTCAAACCAAGCTGGTTTTCTGGGATGCTGACGCAGGGAGCCTCCCAAGAATTGTGTGTGGAACTTATGAGCATCATGACATAGGGGCTGAAATTTAGAAGGGGGTGGGGGGGAGAAAGATGACCAGTCTCACTTCCTTCAGTAAGGGTCGGGAGGGACCTTAAAGCCAGTGGACACCTCCCACCAACCCAGGTTGCTCCAAGCCCTGTCCAACCTGGCCTTGAACCCCTCCAGGGATGGGGCAGCCACAGCTTCTCTGGGCAACCTGGGCCAGGGTCTCTCTACCCCCCCAGCAAAAAATTTCCTCTCGAGATCTCATCTCAATCTCCCCTCTTCCAGTGTCAGCCCTTCCCCCTCATCCCATGGCTCCCCTCCCTGATCAAGGGCCCTTCTCCAGCTTTCATAGAGCCCCTTGAGGGACTGGAAGGGACTCAAAGGTCTCCCAGGAGCCTTCTCTTCTCCAGGCTGACACACACACACACACACCCCAGCTCTCTCAGCCTGTCCTCCCAGTATCAACATGGCCTCTCCTGGCCCCACTCCAACAAGTCCGCGTTCTTCTGAGGTTAGTGCCCCGAGAGCTGGAGGCAGCACTGCTGGGGGTTGTCCCCAGAACGGAGCAGAGGGACAGAATCCCCCACTTCACCCTACTGGCCACGCTGCTGTGGATGCAGCACAGCGTGCGGGGGCTTTCTGGGCTGCCAGCACATGATGTTGGCTTGTGTGGAGCTTCTCATCCACCAACACCCCCAAGTCCTTCTCCTCAGGGTTGCTCTACATCTGTTCCCCACCCAGCCTGTATTTGTGCTTGAGATTTCCCTGACCAATATGCAGGACCTTGCACTTGGCCTTGTTGGACTTCATGAGGTTTGCAGAGGCCCATCTCTCCAGCCTGTCCAGGTCCCTCTGGGTAGTAATGTTACAACACTGATCTGGAGGGTTCTTCCAGCCACCCACTTCACTCACCTGGGGAGCTGCAGGTCTCTGTCTCCATCCCACGAGCACCTGTATGGGACAGCAGAAGGGGATGGTCTGAGATAATCTGCTGGTCTAGAAGTGGACACCTTGCAGAGGGCATCTCTTTGAGTTTGGAGATTGAATCTTGGGAAAGCTTGTAGAAGATGGAGAAAAGCTGCAGACATCAGCATGAAGGAGGTCAGAAATCACCATCGGGAAGCAAAAAGGGGCTTTGGGGTAATGCCTTGTCCTTTTCTTTCCAGCCAGGGGCAATCACACCAGGGCTGGACCCCAAGAGAGACTAATCCTGTGCTCACGGATCAGTGGGATCTGCCATCTTACATCTCTCTGGGCAAAATAATTTTCTGGCCAAGGGTTGTCCACAACCTGCCACTGCATAGAGGGACCATGAGACCCTCCAGAAAGCCCATCCTGTGTTTTCAGACTGTTGGTCTCATTAGAAATTGCTCCAGAAACTCACAATTTTGGCTCTCGGCTAGTGCTTCAACTTGCCTCCCAGGGACCCTCTGCTGACGCAGGGACCTCTACAAGGGGACTGTGATCAACCTTCTGGTGCCCAGGGACCTACCCTTGGCTGCTGGCATCAAGCTGAAAATATTTTATGACTAATAACTTGCTCCTCTCAGTCCCCCAGCTGCTCCCCTGGACCTGCAAGAGAGGAAGGCAGGAGGCTGGTTCTTGAGGAGAGCAGGCTCTGTCAGGTCACCCTGATGAGTGGTTTAGTGCACATAAGTGGGGATATGGCTTTGCTGCAGACGTTGCACAGCCCGGAGCTGAAGATCACGCACACACGTGTCACAGAGGGGCCATGAGAGTCCAGGTCTGCAGGGGCACCCTGTGGCGGTGGCAGTGGGAGAAGAAAGCCAGACTTGGTACAGTCTGTGTCCATCCTTGGAGCAGGAAACAGAGACAGGTCAGAGCTCAGTTGCAAATGAGTTATTGCCCGGCAGAGATTGCCCGGCAAAAGCAGTGGTGTAAACCAGAGCACAGACAGTGCTTTAAACAGCTGCCATCCAAACTTGAAAGCAGTTCCGGCAGTTTTCATCAGAAACAGCCTTTACTTTGTGTCTCTTCAGCAGGTGCAGAGATCTCCCATCTGATAACTCCTGTTAGGTGTCTGGTTTAGAGCACTTCCTCACGTGTTGTGATATCGTACATCCTTTATCTCAAGGTAAAACAGCTGCATATTGATAGTCTGGGTTGAGAGGTTGAGATTATTCGTGGTTGGTAATTGTTACTGTGGCTTTTAACAACTAAATAGACATTAGAGCAGGCTTCCCTAATCTGTCTACAAGGTATCTCAAGCTGGATGAGCAAACCCATTTTACATATATATGAACACATCGTGACTTTATTTTCCTTTCTCTAGGCATCTCTCATTGCATCCCACTCAGTTTCCCATTTTATTGAAAAGCTTAAATTTCAGAACTGAGCTCTATCTGCACCCCTCCTCTAATTTGCTTAGTTGTCTGCCTCTCTATTTTGGACTCTCACTCTGTACAAGCACAGCTGGAACTCGGTTTCAGCTCTCATCATCTTAAGAAACTTTATGTCATGGCACTGATTTTGGCAATAGTGCAATGGCAAGAGTCAATGGCTTCTCATTTTTATTTGCCTTCTGCCTTTACCCTCTATCAATAAGGAAACAAATGAAAACAAACCCAAGGAGACACAAAGTAATTTAGGTTGGAAGGGACCTCTGGAGGTCATCTACTCCAACGGGCTGATCAAAGCAGGTCAAGTAAGACCAGAATGCTTGAGCCTTGAGGCAATTTCCTTAGCTTGTTTTAATATTTGATCATCCTCATCATAAAAAAACGACTTCCTTACATTTTACCAGTAAGTCTCATGTTGCAGCTTGTGCCTGTTGCCTCTTACCCAACCAAGGTGCATCTCCAAGAAGATGCCATAGGGACAGAAAAATATAGGAAGGACATTGAGCTCCAAATATTCATTGAGCTCCTGAAAATATTCAAAAGCCAATGTCCTGCGCAATGGGCTCCAAGTGGCCATCCTTGAGCATGGGGGGGTGGACCAGATGACATCTAGAGGTGCCTTCCAGCCTCAGTTAGTCTCTGCTTCTATGACTCTGTACAGAGCATGTGACATCTGTAACCAGAGGTGTCAAAGTCTAGAAAGGCAGACTGTAGCTATGTGTTTCAATTTTCAGTTCCTCTCTGCTGTTTAATCACTTGCAAACATGGTGATGGTGTTGAAGAAGAGGAGCTGTGTGATATAGAGGCACAGAAATCTTCCTTAGTCCTCTGAGTTGGGGAAGTATTGACCACTGAACAAGATGTCTGTCAGAAAACAATTCTTGGGTTTTTGGAAAAGTCATTCTAATGCCTTGTCTGTATCACTTTATTCCATAATTCTGATTGTGCTCGAAGAAATAAGGGAGATTGAATTTAAATGTCCTCAGAAGGCATCATTAAAGCATGGGTACATTTTTTTCCTGCTTTTTCTGCCCAGAGTTCATTACACTTGTCCTGACCTTGACCTCCGATCCTTCATTCATGACCTGCATTTGCTGCCCTGGGAAATGCTCGTGCTGCTGGAGGATTAAGATGATGTTTAGGATACTTCTACCTCCTGTCATCTGATGTGTGATCCTGCTGTGTGATGGCAGATACACAGACTGTGTGGCTTCAAGAAGCAAAGGAAACAGAGATCAACATGCAAACCAAAGCAGTGCAGCAGAATTACCCAGGGTGTCCTACACAGGACCTCAGGTAAGAGCCCTGGGAATCTAGGATTTTAGGTATTTTAATATCAGTTATTTTGTGTGTGTGAATAATCTGGAATGTACCGCAAAATGGAAACCATTTCATCTGGAGAATTAAGTGTTAAGTTATAATTATGATTTTTTTTTTATATGCTAACTACATTTGCATTACTTTTTTTTTATCAATGTAATTTTATAATACACAGTTTCTTTCTGAGGCTAAAACCTGAACTTTAAACATCTGACTCCGTGGTTATTCCAGAAGGTTGCACCTGTGTTTTGAACCTGAATCTTAAAGCAAGTCCTATGAAAATCTGAAATAAGATTGCAAAATGTTTGAGAGAGAGAGACCAGTATTCCTTGTTTCAGTGAGTTTGTCTCTTACCATCAGTTGTCATTTAGCCAAGGCAAGAGCAAAGACTATATTTTACAAGAAGAAATGTGTGGCTTAATAATATTGCAAGGCTTTAATATGGTAGAGTTCTCCTCTCACTCAGGTGCAAAACATGTTTAGGAACATAAACTCCAGTGACACAAGTAGATTTCATATTTTCTCTTCCAGATTGCAGGGAAGGCTGTTCTTACAGTTGTCAGCTTTCTTTGTGGCCTGTACCGCATGTGCCACTTCTGGCTCTGCTGTAATGATGCAGAAGAACATCAGAAAGAGGAGCTGGAGAGTTTATTAGAGAAAGAAGTAATGAAACACATGGAAGACAAGAAGAAAGACAAAGCAGATAATGGAAGAGAAAAAACTTTCTCTCCAGTAAGTGAATACTAATTTCTGGGAAAATGTAGATTTCAGAGATGCAGCGAAAAACATAAAGGAAGCTGTGGAGTCTTTCATTAAAATGGAGATGGGAGACAACAAGCAGTTGAACAAAGTGTGCCTCTCATCTCCACAACAGAACCAACTGCAGAAACCAGCACTTAGTTCTGAAGAGGTGGCAGCTACTCCTGCTGAAGGGGCCAGAGCAGGTGCCGATGCACCAACACCAGGATGCTCAATCTGCCCATCCTGGGGTTGCTGGGGAAAGCACCTACCTTGTTCCCATCTCAGTCCTCCTCGTCCACCACAGCAGGTCTGGCTGTTACGGAGCAATCAAAAGTTGGATTTATAATCCTGTTCTACAGCTACAATCATCGAGCCAACAGGTACCATCAGATGTAACTGGTCACCTTATTATCCCTCTTCCTATTTCCTTGCAATCATTTTGTTTCTCATTCAACTTTCTTTTTTTCACCCCCGTATCAGGTTCTGGTCCTAGTTTTGCTATATCTGTACTCCAAACTGGTAGTTCTAACTCCATTACCTGGACAATCTTGGCCACTCAGGCTTTGTCCTTTCATAAAGCAAGGAAGAAGTAAGCAAAGAAGGAGGAAACATCTTCAGGCCTTAAAAGGCAGAAGAAATGTGAGCTGGTCCTTCCTGAACGTGGTGCTGGTTTTCACTGTTCCTGCTTGCAAGGGATCAATTAGTCTCTGTAATTGCAATAAAACTCTCTAAGCACAAGTCAAGTGTCAGTTTCTGTACCACCATTAAAGGGTGCCCACATGCTCCATTCATCCTCAAGTGAAGCAGCCTCCTGGGAGGTAGGGCAGCCAGCTAGAATGAGGGGAAGAAGCAAGTGTGACCTGTGTCTCTGGGGAATTTCCCTGGGGAAATGGGGAATGAGCGTTGACCAGCAGCGTGCACACCTGGCCTTAGAATTTGAAACTCAGTGCTACTGGGTTTTTTCTGCCTCAGCAGAGCTCTGCTCCCTCTGTTGCACACCAAGAATTTGGAGGCTGCTGCTGTTCTTTCAAGATGTATTTGTGTTAATGAAGTTCTACAGGATGGTGGGGGGACAATGAGCTTCTCCACCTGTTTTCACAAAGCCAATCCGTGGATGAGGATCAATGAGAGCCATGGCCAATGCTGTAATGGAGCTTTAGACAAAATCACGTATAATGTACCTCAGAGAGGGATCCAAGACCCAAGCCTGAGCTGCAGTGGAACTCCAGGAACCTAAATGGAGCTCCTGAAGCTTAAATGGAGTTCCAAGGTATGTGGATTGAAGCCCCAACCTGGGAAAGTTCCTCACTGCTCAGCTGTCAATCAGCCCTGAATCCTGTGGGATCAGAGACCCCAGACTGTCGAGTGGAAACATTTTCAGGAGAGCCAGCAGAGCCCAAGCTCAAGCTTTAGCTTCATTTCCCCAAGCACTTCTAGTCCCATCTCACTTACCAGAATGACCAAAATCTGGAACCTGGCACAAAAACAAAGAATGCTGGAACAACAGGGAAATACTTCAAAATCTCAACCTTTGGATAATACCTAAACACTGTTCCTTGATCAGAGCAGAGTCTCCTGACATGGTGAGCAGCAAACGTTTCTTGTCTACCCTGCTCTGCTCCCGCCATTTGAACCCACAGACTCAGAAACCAGTCTCGCACCAGAACTAACCCAGTAAGGGCACTTTGGGTTTCTCAGCCGGCTGTTGGTTACAGGCATTTGCCGCGGTTTCATTCTTTCTCACCCTGGCAGTAAGTACTGGGGCATGACCTTCAGGACAATGGGCTATGCCACAGAGAGACTGCCAGGGTCAGATGAAGACCCTGCAGAAATTTTCTGTCATTTCATGCAGTCTGTGATACCTTGCTCAGCCTCCAAATGCCAACAGGGAGATGCCCAGGTCACCACTAGGATGTGTGTTGTATCTGCTTGACCTGCATGGGCGTCTAAATTCAGATGCCATGAGTCCTGGTTTGAGGTTAAACAGAAACATTTTTCTTTTCAGAAATTTCACTTGTCAGCTAAGCCTCTTCTAACTCTCTGAAATTAATGGCATGTTTTTCAGTGTCTGCTTCTAGCAGATGAGGTCTGACGTTCACAGTGAATACCAAGGGATGGTGTGCAGAGAGGCTCCTGCTTACACTTCTTGCTCTAACAGCCAAGGTCCACTCGCTTTGTTGTATACTAAGGTGGAGGGTGGGAAGCAGAAGAGCGTAGAAGGGTCCCACCTGCAGGGAGGAGGGGGCAGGAGAGGTGACCCAAACCTGGCCAAGGGTGTGTTCCATCCCACCTGCCTCATGCTCAGTACAAAAGCTGAGGGATCAAAAGGGTCAGCTTCTTTCGGCAGCCGCCAGTGTCCAGGGAGGACTCTGTCTGTCCATCTGCCTTTGATCCCAACCTGTGTGTTCCTGAACCCAGGCCTTGAATCCAGTTCCCATTTGTCTCTGAGTCCAGTCTGGACTTTCCCAGTACCTGCCAGTGACGTGATTGTCATGGCCGGGAAGCTCTGCTCTGAGACAGGAGGTGGCAAGGAAGAGTGTTTATCACCTGAAGGCTGATGTCTTGGCGGATTTCACTTTCACATCCTCATGCACCTGGCTCAGTAAATTCCAGCAAACCCTTCTGCTGTTTTCCTTTGATTCCCAGCAAACCAAGCATGAGGACTGACAAGGAGAGCAAGGCTGAGTAAAGTTCTTACCAAATGGAGCTGCATTCCCTTACCACAAGGACCTCAGACAGCCTGTCCCACTGTCTTGACACCACTGAGAACAAAATGGGGCCACCAGCTGGAGTTTCAGGTACACGTGATTGAACACGGAGATTTCTAGAGGGGAGAGAAAGGCAGAAGCCAAGCTGATAACTGAGGGGTACAGTTTCCCAGTGACTGAGATCTTAGTTGTACTCAGTAATCTTTGTTATGATGGGATTTTGCAATGACAATGTAAGTCCACCCTTCACATATGAGCCACTCAGCCATTTTCTCTGATATTGACCTACAAATAATTTTGGGAAACTCTTTTTTCAGAGTAAGTCTCAAGTTTCCAGAACTGAAGCTGAGACGTTCTGGCTGCAGTGAAGAATAAATTTTATGAGATCATTCAAGCCGGACCAGAACTCTGGGAACTGTTTCACCAGTGAAACTGTGCAGTCACTGCCAGGGACAGAGGCAGAAGAAAAGTCACGTCTTGGCCTCTTGACTGTGTCTTTCCATTCCGTGGGCTTGTTTTTTGTGACCACAAGACCAAAAAAATCTCACTGTAACTAGACAGGGCTGTATGAAGTGTGTTTTGCTCAAAACTGAACCAGAGACCAAGTCGTTCCCTTTCAGGAAGCCCTGCTTGCAAGCTGCTGAGCAGAGCACACCCTCCCTTCTGTGG
>JAOTQQ010000010.1:7738459-7766015 GCA_026546715.1 Gallinago undulata | reverse complement strand
CTCCAGTGCTAACCTTTAACACACCCTGAAAAAACAAGCACTCCTTAAACTAGAGAAGAGCCTCCCTCTTGTACCAGAGCACACAACAGCATTCTGTCCAGAGATAGGCTTGAAAGCATCAGTTTCTCACCAGTTTTTTTGCCTCTGTTCACAGGAGACGGAAGGGAAAGGCAATGTGCACACAGGTAATCCTCCCAGCTTCAGGCTCACTTGATTCCTCCCATACCGAAAACTCCTGGTGTGTAAATGGAGGGGCAATAATGTAAAGAAATTTTAAAGCAGTTAAAGCATAACTGCGAGGTGCTCACTCTATCTGATACTTGACATACTAGAGAAGACTACACTTCTATGTTATGAAAACTGCTAGTGCTGCTGTTCAGGGTGTGATCTCCCATGGCCGTAACCAAGGCAGCATGGCTGCTTTTGCTGACAAGAGCCCAGAGTTTATATTTCTGGGCAGGGCGAGCTGCAGGGATGGGGAAGAAGGAACACTTTTCCCCATCTCCAGCTCAGGCCAAACGCATTCTTCTCCCAACTTGTAGGAGCAAAACCTCCATGGCTAACGGAGGAAGAAGAGGATGGGAGTACACAAGAAATTGGACCTTCGTACGAGGAATTTCTCAAACAAAGTGAGTGGGCTGTGCACGTTTTGGTGACCCTTACACTCTGTGCTAAAGAGCCAAAGGTGATCCCACTGAAACATTCCCGCTGAACAAAACCATTTTTCCAGAGGAGAAGCAGAAGCTGAAGAAGCTGCCAGCCAAGCGGGTAGGAGCCAACTTTGACCATACCTGTCAGACGGGCGAGAGCTGGCTACCCTCCTTCGGGCGGGTTTGGAACCACGGCAGGCGCTGGCAGTCCCGGTAAGGCTCGTCACAGCCGGACAGTGGCCAGGGGGGGTGGTCCTTCCAGCTGAGCTTCTCACAGAGTGGGATCTGGGGGGACTTGTCCCACTGGTGCCGTGTAACATGATATAAACATGTCAGCTACGGAGAGAGCTCACCAGGAGACTGGGGAAATGCCACCTTGTAAGGCTCTGCTCTAACACTGCACACGGTGCTGTCGTGTGACACTAGGCAGCGCTCGTTACCTCTGAAGGCCGCTGCTTTCTCACTTCTATGCTGTCTTTCAGGCATCAGTTTAGAACAGAGTCGGGGGAAAAGAAGAAGAACAGGTGATGGGGAGAGGAGGACTGAGGAAACCGAGCTGTGGCTGCTGTGGAAGGCGGACTGTAGAGCAGCAGCTTTGTCGGTGCTGCTGCCACGTTTTGTGCTGTTATTTAATAAACGCATGTGGATGTGCTTGTCCCCTGGAAGGCAGGGACCACAGCACTGTCAGGTAAAGCTATGCTGGGGGTGTCGCAGCAGATATCCCTGTACCTAACACTCAGGATTTCTGAACTCTTAAGCTACACCAAGGCAGAGCTTGCAGTGAGAAGCACATGCTGACAAGTTCTGCGCTGATGTGTAGTATGGCATCCAGTAAAGAAATAAGATTTTGAGAAATAAACCTTTTTTTTTTCTTTTAAAATTACCTTAGTAGACCAGCTCCTTTCAGACACAGGGCCTGCTACTGATGATAAGGCCTGATGTTTTCATTCTAATTTATGTGACTTTTGCTCGTTCTGCCTCACCTCAAGGATGACTCATGAGTCCTCAGTAGAAGAAAGGCCTAAAGACCTTTGCTGTGAGCAGCTCTTACCTTTAATTTCAATAAAATACTTACAGCCTTATTTAGAGCTGCTTTTCTACGCTTCCCCCCTAGGCTCTGACCTGAGAGATGCTGCTGCCATGTACGCACAGGGATCTGCGGGCACAGCGTGGGTAGAGTTTCAATAAATGATGGAAGTACCCCACTAGCACCTTCCCTATGTACACTGCAGGACATAGCCTTACATTTTCCTCCTGTTAGAGCCGAATACAGTTCAACATTGCTGGCTGCTGTAGGTGACGCAAAACTTTCTCCCCTTTCTGCAACATAAAAGCACACTCTTGGTACATTTTTTTAAGACAGTTTAAGTACAAAAAGTGGCTGGTGGAGGAGGACAGCTGTGACCTATCCAGAATCTACTCCAATCCCATCAGTAACAAAACGTACACATTCTTGTAAAAGCAAGAAACATTTTGATAATTTTATTGTGTGCCTTTACATATGACACGTGGGTGAGGAGGTCACTGGAGAACCTGCAAAGCAAGAAGTCCCGAATCAGAGAAACAGGTCAAAGCAAACGCTCCCAAAGCTCTGCTCTAACAGAACACGGTGCCTTCGGGCAGCAGGGGGGACTCTGCCCAGGGACCCCCAGCCCAGAGCAGGAAATCACACACGGCTTTCCTTATTCCATAGGCAACACGGGCAAAAATCGCAAATTGCTCTTAAATTTTGGAAAATCACTGTTTCCAGTAACGCCACCCAGAAAGTCGCTCAGAGCGCAACATCCAGAGCCTGGAGGAAGCATCCGTTAACGGCCTGAAGCCCTTTGTTGGCCCCTGACAAAGCCCAACCCCATGTCTCACCTTTCCTAGGCGTCCTCTCCGGCCACAGGCGCATCTCCGCCCTTTGTGTTTCTGGTGTAGATCACCTGGGCTCGGTGCTTGGACACCAGCTTGATCAAACCTACAAAAAAAAAAAAAAAGGCAATTATTTAAATGTGTGCGTACTGGAGGACACTGGGGATGTTGCGCTGCCTCCCAAAGCACAGACCAGAAGCCATGCGATAGGAAATACCAGAGTACCCAACACTACATGCTTATATGAGGCTTTTGTTCAGGTCTGGCAGTAGTTACATCACAACCCATCTTTCTGGCAGTATTTTATTAGCACAGCAACGCCACTAAAGGCAGTGGAGCCTCTGCTCCTTCCACTGGAGCCCTCCGGAAACCCAAGCTATGGCAACAACACATCAAAAATACACCAGCTTCTGTACTTCAGATGCAGCATGAAATCCCTAGGTGATCAAGAAAACAATAGCTTTTGACAACAGTTTTGAGTTTTCACCTTTGCTGAGCAGCTCCTGGAGGGCAGCCCTTGCCAGGGAGCCGCGAATCTTCAGTCTCTCGGAGACAACTGCTGGTGTGATGAGCTTGTAGTTGGGCACTTCTTTACACAGTTTGTCATAGGTGGCCTTGTCAAACAGGACAAGGTTGTTCAACTTGTCTCTCACTTTTCCCTTGGACCACTTCTACTCGAAAAGAGGAAAAAAACCAACCCACTAAGCCACCTTCCAAGCAGTAACAAAAGATAGAACAAAAAACGTGCACCAGCCAGTATCTCTGTATCCCATCCCACATTAAAGGACGGGAGATGCACGAGATGTCTTTGTAAATGCACACGATGTAGATAATAATACCTGCACTACCTCCGAAGAAAAAAAGAGAAGCCTTTTTCTACTCGGATTTAACACCCTCATGTGCAGTGCACTGGCCGAGGGAGAGCGAGCTCCTCCAACACGATGGCAACCCCCGGCATCACCAGAAGCACCCCCACGCCCGCTCCCCAGGCCTGAGGAGCCCCCCCCCGGCCTCTCCCACCCCCCTCCGCGGTGCCCGGCCCCGCAGTGCCACCCCACGTCCGGTTTCCATGGCGGGATCGGGACCTGCCGCTAGCCGGGCCGACACCTACCTTCTTCTTGGCTTTACCGCCGGATTTGTTGACGGGGTCCTTGTCCTTTTTGGTGGACTTACCCGCGTCCTTCTTCTTCTTGTCGTCTTTGGGCGGCTGCGGAGGTGGAAAGAAGGGAGAAGGACGGGAAGGTGAGCGGCGGAGGACGGGGACACCCCCCCCGGACCCTCCTCGGAGTCTCCCGCCCTCGGGAACGCCCGCCCCGTCCCATCCCGGCGCTCACCATGCTGCAGCAGCTGCTCCCCCAAGATGTCGGCCGAGAAAGGAAGCGCCTGGCGCGAGGTGCAGGGAAGCCCCGTGGCCTGAGGGACGGATTCCGGGGCATGGCGTGACGTCACTTCCGGGGGGCAGGGCGGGCCGGGCCGGGCCGTCGGCGCCATGGCGATCTTCAGCGTCTACGTGGTGAACAAGGCGGGCGGCCTCATCTACCAGCTGGACCACTACGCGCCCCGCGCCGACACCGAGAAGACGTTCAGCTTCCCCCTCGACCTCGTCCTGCGCCCGCACGATGAGCGCGTCGTCGTCGCCTTCGGGCAGCGCGACGGCATCCGCGGTGCGGCGGGCGGGGAGGGCTGGGCCTCCTGACAGACAGACAGACCGACCCTGACTGACACACTGACTGACTGACTGACTTCTCGCTGTCCCCGCAGTGGGCCACGCCGTGCTGGCCATCAACGGCGCCGAGGTGAACGGGCGCTTCACAGCAGACGGGAAGGACGTGCTGGAGTTCCTGAGCAACCCCGCCAACTACCCAGTGTCCATCCGCTTCGGCCGCCACCGCCTCTCCTCCAACGAGAAGCTGATGCTGGCCTCCATGTTCCACTCGTGAGGCGGGGCAGGAGGCAAGGGGATGCGGGTTTAGGGGACGGGGGTGGCAGGGGGTGCTGAGAAACGTCTCCCCACAGGCTCTTTGCCATCGGGTCGCAGCTGTCCCCTGAGGCAGGGAGCTCCGGGATTGAGATGCTGGAGACTGACACCTTCAAGCTGCACTGCTTCCAGACGCTGACAGGTACCGTCCAGCCCCAAGCACCCGGCCCTGTTCTGCTGTGCCAGGGCTCAGCTTTCCTCATGCTCCTGTCATTATGGCTCCAGGGATCAAATTCGTGGTTCTTGCTGACCCGAGGCAGGCAGGGATAGACTCCCTTCTCCGCAAGATCTATGAGATTTACTCTGACTTTGCTCTGAAGAATCCTTTCTACTCCCTGGAGATGCCAATCAGGTAAGGAAAAAGCTCAGTTTCAAGAATGCAGCCCCAGCCCGCCCTCACTTTCTCCCTGCACAGCAAGAAATGCCCACAGCCCTTCGGTGAAGCAGTAGAGCAGACCCTGAGGGAATCAGCCGGTGTAGGGAGGGGACACTGACCTGTGCCTTGTCCAGTGTGGCTCTGCTGGGGACGTGGGAAGTGCTCTTCCTCGGCACAGTCCCTGCTCTCCTAACGTGACCCCACAGCCCACACAGGCAGCACCAGCCAAGCAAAGACTGACAGCAGTCCAGTTGCTGCCTCCTGACTTACGGAATCTCGCCTTGAAGGATGCAGGGCCAAAGGATGTGGAGATCCTGTCTTTGTTAGCATGTTTCATAGGTAAAGCCATGCCCTTTCTGCTTTTCTGGCTGTTTCAGATGCGAATTGTTTGACCAGAACTTGAAACTTGCTCTGGAGGTGGCGGAGAAAGCAGGACCCTTTGGACCCGGATCGTAGGGAAAGCCTCAGCTACTGCACGGCTTCTCTCCTCCCCAGCTGGCCTCTCCCGGAGCTCTCCCCTCCACAGCAGAGACTATGTATCCCCAAAACATGCTTCGTTACCTCCCAAGATCCCAGCTGCTCCCCTTTGTTGTGAAATTTACCTTAAACAGACTGGTTCCTGTTTACATTGGGCCACAGAAGCTTGTTCTGCTGCCCCCAGGTGAGGACAGACAGGGTGCGGGTCTGTGGCCTCACCACAGCTGACTCTCTTCTTTCCTCTCCAGTTTGTACATATGTATTTTTCCTGTATAGCTCTAACTTATGGTTCTGCAAGGGGTTTCTGTGTAGGAATAATAAACATTCCCCGAGGACGTGGATGGCTGCTTGTTTGCTGCTGCTGGGGCAGTTTTGCACCAGTAGCTCCTGAGGAGGACAAGGAGCGGGTTTGGGGCTTCTGCTCGTGCTGTTCCCTGTGAGACAACCACAGCCCTAGTGACACTGCTCAGTTTTTATTTACCAGATAGTAGAAGATCATAGAATTAAATACAAAATGTAATTCACTTCCATTGTTTTAATTAAGGCTGGCTACCTACTCTTGCAACTGAGCTGTTCAGCAAAGCACCTGTGTGCAGGTTCTTCATGAGCTGAACTTGCCTATTCCGGGACCCTAAAGCTGTAAATCTTTTGGGGAAAAAACAAGAATATTCAACAAAATTCCAGTTAAAAACCTGAGTGTAGTTATTGCAGAGAGCGCTGGGCCTGGCTCTCAGTGGGGGCTCCACTCAGAGGTAGCCAGGTCCCTCCCTGCAGCCCTGAGAGACACAGCTCAACTGAAAACATCCCAGACTGTACTGAAAAAACCAAAAGCCAATACCAGAAACAGGGGTTTTCAGGAAACCCAGTGGCAGTTGCAATACCTGCTGCCAGCTCAGTTTTCTGTCTGGTTCCCTGCGAGCAGCTGTGGCAGCAGCTGCCTCTCTCGCTAATCATTAACGGTGCGTGCGGAGAGCACAGCAGGTGGGACGGGCTCGGCAGACAGAGCTTCTCTAAATGGTCCCAACACACCAAAAATTTCTTGGAAACCTGCCTAATTCCTAAGCGCTGCCACGGTCCCTGCACCCCCCTCCCCACCGCTGAGCCCGGGCAACACTACAGCCGCACTGCTCAAATCAACTGCGAGGCTGAACCACCATCATCATCCTCGCTCGCTGCTCTGCCACCATTGCGGGGCTGGGAGCACCGGGATGGGGCAGACGCTTGCTGCAGCACCCCTGGAAAACAGGGATGAACTGGTAATTAACGGGCAAGAGAAACAGTCAGGACAAAACAAAAGGTGACAGTGGCTGGAGCCGGTCCTTTCAGAGCAAGTTCAGTGGAGAAGCCGCGGAGCCCACTTGCTTCACCAACTGCACTGTGAGGAGGAGGTACAGTGAAATCATCGCAGCTGTAAATGAGCTGAATTATCACATTTTGAGGGGAAAAAAAAAAAAGTGATGGGTAGCAGGATATGCCCTGGGGCACCTGACAGTGGGTGAGACACTGAGAGACTTTTATCGAGGTTGCAGCAATAGGTAACTCACTCCTAGGCCAGTTAAAGCTGACACAGGCTGCGCTCACATCGGTGCAGGAGCATCCCCGATGCCACGTGGCTCATCCTCAGTCAGCCTTCTTGGGGACCCGGCCCATCTTGGTGCGGATGTTCCGCAGGAGGAAGAAAGCCACGGTGCTGGCGGTGCAGGTGATTTCGGCCACCCAGAAGGCAGTGGCCCAGCTGTAGTGCTTGGCGATGGTGCTGAAGGGCAGCCCAGCCAGAAAGCCCCCCACTGCAAGGAAAAACAGAAAAATAGCAACGCTAAAATATCTTAATTTTATCTGCTAATACTTCCTTTTGCATGCATAAAAATTCCTGGTTTGAACTTAAAGCACAAGCAAAAGCCCATTGGGGCAGCAGGAAGCTTCCCTGAGGCTCCCAGCTCAGCTCCCTCTGCTCCTTGGTGCCTTCCCACCACCCAGGGGCCAGACCACGCTTCATCCAGAGCACACCCGGGTTCTGTTTGTGTTTGGATAAAAGGGCAGTACTCACCGTTGGCCATGAGGGCCACTATGGCGTGGGAGGTGCCGCAGAGATTGGCAGGGGCACTTTCATTGGCAATAACCCCAAAGAGGGCTATGGGCCCGTAGGAGGAGAACCCAAACACGGCTCCCAGCATCAGGATCCACAGCTGTCGAAACAAGATCGGGTCAGAAAGGGGATCTGGGCACCTCACCCCTGTCAGTCAGCGGCTGCTGACAGATCTCGGGCCCCAAGCGCGGGGTTGTGACATTTTCAGGCTGAGGGCAGAGCTCAGACAGCCCAGCTCCGCCGCAACCCCCATCAGCCAGCACGAGCCCTCCTCTCTCCTGTGGTTCTGTCCCCTGTGCCCTGCACATACAGTACATGCTGCTTTGCTAGAAAAAAACAGAACTTCCACGAGAGATGGGCAACAAGCCTGTGAAATCACAGGAGAATGCTGTGAATCTGGGTCCTTGTAAAAATGATCCTGGAGACTCACTAAAAGTGTTTCTCATTTTAGATGCAAGCGGCCGATCGGAGCTTCGTTATTTGTGAGCAGCCACTATCAGATCTGTGTGACCAAACACACACAAAATCATTCAACAAGACCCAACAGGCTGAACGTCAGCATTAGTTTATTCTCTAAGAAATTTCCCGGGCTCAGAATTTATCAGTTGCTTGTGAAAGGACACAAAGGGCAGGGAACGTGACGGTCTAAAGATTGCAGCATGCTTTTTGCCCAATAAACACCATTTCAGGATGCCTAGAAGGAAGTAGGTGCCATCTCATTGTCCAGAAGGCAACAAACACAAAGAGTTAGGAAACCACTTGCCAGAGTTAAGCGGGAACATCCTCGTTCCTCCCGACCTCACTCATGAGACCCCTGAACCAGCTGCATTTTACCTGACAAACGTCCTCAGAACCTTCTACACTAGAACTTAAACATTCTATATTCAGGCTTTTCACGTCAGTCAGTGTGATCAGATGATGAGAGTAAAAGGTTTCTTTTACAAAACTTACAGTAATCTTCTCAAAGCCCTGGTTCTAAGTTCTGGGGTGCTACCAGCCTCCCAGGAGAGGGGAAGGGCAGATCAGCGAAAGCAGAAACAGGCAGAGGGAGGAAAAAAAAAGGCAAGGCAGAAACCTCATGTTCTTTTAGGCCTGTAAGATCAGCTAGAGGTTGCAAGGCTATAGTCCAGAAGTGATTTTCCTGAAGAAGAAAAAAAGGAAAAGGAGAAAAGAGGTTTCATTTGTTCAGCAATCATTTGGGCAGAAGCAAGTCACGCCTACACTACGGCTGCCTGAGCCAGTGGAGGCGGCAGCGACAGTCCACACCAGACTCAGCTTCTCTGCAGCACAAACAAAGGGAATCCAAACCTACAGCTCTTGGGAAAGGCGAAGGGAACAGCCACGCTCCCTACCATCACACTCCTCACCACTAAAGGGCTGTCCCTACAGCTCCCAGCGACATTACCTTGGGAGAGTCGCCCGTCACCGTGACACGGAAGAGGAACATGGACACGCACATCCCGGCCATCATGGAGAGCAGCAGCGCGTGTCGAGGGTTCCCGTAGCTTGACAGACCCACCTGTAACATGGGAAGGGAAACTGAGGGTCAGGAATTCTCATTTTATGCTGGGAGTAACTAACGCTGTCCACACAGCCCAGTCGGAAACACGGACAGCACAGCGAAAGCACAGCTTTTAGCAAAGCCTCTTGGTTTGGTAAGGGCTGCCCGCAGTCAAACTGTGCTAAACAAGCAGCTCTTAGTGACGAATGATGCTTCTGTAATCAACAGCGCCCTATTTCCACCCCAAATTTGCCTTCAGAGCCCACCACTGGGTTTTAACATAGGGGTTTTTTTCAGGCAGAAGACAAGTGCCAACAACCAGATCTCTTTTTGTGCACGGAAATCCGGAGAGCTGACAAATCCAGCAGATCAAACACCTCAGACCCAAGAGGCAAGTCGTGATCTCTAACATTGGCACGCCTTTCCCAGCACATTCACAAAGAAAGCCAAAAGCAAATGTAGAAATTCAGAAGTGGCTCAAATGGATGCCATGTCAACTGCCCACCATGGCGGAAGGCCTGGATCACTTACTCTCGCTACCGCTCTGTCAGAAAGGTACCCAGCAGCAATGCTTCCCACCAGGCCCCCGATCTCCAGGGCGCTCATGTAGGAACTACCTGGAATGCAGGTGAAGCAAAGAAGAGGTTGTCAGGTTCAGTCACAACATGCTTTAGACCATGCTCAACCGCTGTCAACTCCCCCTGAGCCCAGAGTGGCTCTGCTGCAGAAGACCCTGCGGCTCATCCCAGTCCAGGAGGCCCCTGGCACAAGAAGGCACCAGGGCAGGCAATGACTGTGGCAGCAAGACAGTTCAGTAACTACATGGATCTAAACAGACAGGCAGGAGGTGAGCAAAGTCCCTCAGATGGAGGTGCCTGTGTCCTTGTGCTGTATCCAGTCGAGCACAGCTTTGCATCTTACCCACAAGCATGGATTGTCCCCTCTCCTGGATAAGGAAGAGCTGTCCCCAGTCGGTACAGCATGTTTTCACTCCGAAAACCACCAGGTAGCCCGTGGAGAGCACCCAGAGGTACGGAGAGAGCAGCAGCTCTGTCAAAGTGCTGTTGTCACTGGAGGAGCCTGTTGGGAAGATGAGGAGGAATGTTATTACTGCCTGAGCTCAGATACTGAACCACAGCGGCGCTGCGGACATGCTGCAAGCAGGATTCAGGACATCCTTACAAAGGAGATACTCAGAGTTAGTGGGAGTGACTGGCTCTACTTCTCCCTTGTTCTGGGTTTGCTGTGATTTCAGATTCTTTTCTGTCAATTTATTCCACCTTCATTACAGATTTCAAAAAGAACAATCCAAGCACTACTCCCAGTAACCCTCTGCATTGCGGTTGCCAATAAACCCTTTGCAAAGCCTGTTTGTGAAAGGATCTGCTTCTCCAGATTTCACAGTAACGCTTTTGAGCTCTGCCCGTGGGAGCCACGACACCGACCCAAACACAGGTGCTGACGTTCAGGTGATACCTTTGTTTTCACATCGGCCGTCCCAGAATGCCTCCAAACCCACCCTTCCCAGAGACGCTCTGGGGAACCAACGCTGGGGGCTGTGCACAATGAGGTCCAGCCCAGCAGCGCAGGCACCACAGGACAGTGTGGAAGGTGGGCTGAGCTTCCTTTGAAACCCTACAGCAAAACTCTGTTGCAACCCCCTTTACTTGTTCCGCTGTCAGAGCAGCACCAGCTCAGTGGCCTGAACAAACATTTACTAACGAGATGTCCTGAGCTGGGGCAGAAAACACTGAGCAGAGTCCACCGCCAGCCAGGGGTCATGAGAAGCCACGGCGGGGTGAGGGGAGAACTGCCTGTCCCCTGCTAACGGGAAGGAGAGGAAGGTCGGGGTCGAGGAAGTGTTCCCTACTGCTGTGTTTTTCCTCTCTCTCCAGCATTACCTGAGAGACTCGCTCACAGTCTGAGCAAATAAAGCTCTGAGAAAACAAGGGCACCGTTAGGAACACATTACGCAAATGGAGAAATGATGGAGAAATGAAAAAGCCAGCCACAAGTGCCTCAGTGACGCACGCAGAATCACCAACAGAACTGATGGGGGCTGGTCTCTTCCTCTGCTGCTGCACTTTGCTGTGATGGCCTCAGGAGCCCGGACACCGGCCCCTTCCCACGAGGTTATGCTGGGGCTTGGTTTACAGGAGTTATAACAAACGCAGCACCTCCACAATTACCAGAATAAAGCTACCAAAACCAACCCCTCACAGATATCACAGTGGTCTGGGGAGGTGGAGGGACGGAGGTCTCGGCACACCGAGAGCAATGCATTTGTGCCACAACACGGAGAAGGCACCGCACCTTCCCCCGCGCTGCTGCTCACAGCGCAGCCCCATGCTCACCTTTCTTCCCTTTCTTGGCTCCTTGGTCGATGTTGGGCAGTCCAACATCTGATGGCTCATTCTTAATGAGGAGAAGGCAAACAAAAGAGACGATGACACAGATGAGGCCGGAGAAGGACAGCGTCATGCGCCAGTCGTAGTTCAGAGAGACGAGAGCAGCGACGATGGGGCCCAAGCCTCCGGCCAAGTTCATGCTCGTGGACAGGATTGCCCACCAGGTCCCGAACTGGGAAGGCTCAAACCACTGTGCAACGACAAGGAAAAGGGTATGAGATGTGAGACAGAGCAACATTCCACCTGGAATTCCTCACTCATGGCCCACGCTGTGGGTTTGGGCAATTGTAATCCAAATCTACAAAAGCTGACAGAAGGAGCACCCCCTCCCTGCTACCTCAGTCCTGCAGGGAACCCCAAACGTCAGGCGAGTGCCAGCTGCAGGAGCTGGATAGGTGCTCACGCTGTGAGCCAGCTTAGGGTCATTTCCATTTAGAGAGGCTGAAACCGAGCCGCGGGGCAGGAGAGGTGACTGTGAGAGCAGGCAGTTCCGCGTACTCACTTGCTGGGAGCAGCGTCCTCCTGGAAAGCTGTGCTGGCACCTCACCGCAGGGATGGGCAGGAGGCATGGACTAACTTTAGGGCTTGCTGTCACGTTAAGTATCGGGCACGATGGGTTCTGCATCACGCCCTGTGCTCGGGCTGGAGCCACCAAGGTGGTGGCTGTCAGCAGGAAACCCCCCCAGGGCTGCATTTGGCTTCAGAAAACAGTGTGTGCGCTGTTACCATTACTCGGGAACCCATTTCTAAGCACAGAACCATTCCAGGCACCCCTTCCCAGCCAAACACCTCACCAAAGGGCAACACAGTTGTTTGTCTCTCCTCATCCTACAAGGACTCGTGTTCTGGGGTTTTACGTCCTCCTGGAGAGGTCACCAGGCAACTCCCTCCTTCCCTTCCACCCTTGGGCAGAAATCAATCTGCTCCATTCAGGTTGCCACAAACCCCAGACGCAGCAGCTCAGACCGAGAGGCTTGACTCGTGCTGTTCTGCCGTACATCGCCCAATTTTCTACCTGAACAGCCCACGATTTGCAATTCCCGAGTTTCTGAAGTGTGCAAATGGAATTCTGCTCATTGCCCCTTGCCCGGCCGCGAACTGCCACCATGGCAGCGAGACAGGCAGAGCATTATGCACTCAAAATACCGGATTCTGCCAAAGGACAACTCTTACAGGGCAGAAGATTTGCTCTACCAAAAACGTCTCTTATCAAACCGAGCCAGAATTAAGGCATGACCACGACTGACAAACGCTTCAGTCTTTGCTAGAACAAGCAGAACCTCGTGCAGGGAAACTCGCTCCATGGGCAGAGGAGAGCCCAACTGGTGGGTTTCACCTCGAAAGAGGCAGGAATAGGTGCCGATTCCTCTGAGTTTGGGGAAAGCTTCTCCCGCACGGACTAGAGAGGAGCCGTGGGACATTCCCCATCGCCCTTCCCAGCGAACACTCACCTTCCGCAGCACCTTCCCGCAGGGTGGCCAGCCCAGCCCCTGGGCCAGGCCGTTGAGGAACCAGAGCCCGGCGAAGGCGGCGACGGTGGAGCTGCAGGAGAAGCCCACGTTGACCAGCCCCACCATCAGCAGCCCGCAGGAGAAGAGCCAGCGGGCACTCAGCTGGTCCGAGAGGACGCCACTGATGAACTTGCTGATGGCGTAGGCCGCGGACTGGCTGCTGGTGATGAGACCTGCGGCGGGCAGAGCCCCCGGGGCGCCTCAGCCGGGCGGCACGGCCACCGGCCCGGTAACGGCAGCACCGGGGGGAGCGGGGAGGGGCCCGGGGAGTGGGTCCCGGCACTCACCCAGTTCGTCCTTGCCCAGCGGCACCTCAGCCATGACGGCGGGCATGACGAAGGAGAAGGTTTTGCGGTTGAAGTAGTAGAGCGTGTACCCCACGAACATGGCCGCGAAGATCACGGCCCGGTACCGGCCGTACCCGCCGGCCGCCATCCCGCCGCGCTCCTCCGACTACGGGTCGGGACGAGACCCGGTCCCGAGAGCCCGGCGGGCGGCGACACCGGGGAGGGGACGGGACGGGACGGGACCGGAGGCCGCCCCCAGCTCCTGCCGCTGCCCCGGCCGCCACCGCCCCGCCCGGAAGCCCCGCCCCACCACTCCCATTGGTCGCCGGGCGCCGCGCCCCGCCCTCTCCCCGCCCCGCCCCCGGCGGAAGAACCGTCCAACGCCCGGAAGTGTCATCTTTATTCTGGGTTGGAGAGACCCCGATGGAGAACAGCGTCAAGGGCACAGCGACAGCCAGCGCCCGGCGGCGGTGGAGGCGGAAGGAGAATTATTTGCCCCGGTTGGGCTGTGATTGCCCCGGGCCCAGCTCGCCCCCGGCGGCTCGGACCCCGAGAGGGCCCCTCCAACCCCCACCCCATCTCTCAGTGCTCGGGGGACGGGGGGCTCCATGGGGTAGAGACCCCTCAACCACAGGGTGTGGAAAAGGGACACTGACCCCCTCCCGTCCCACCACCCCCACCCCCCCTTCTTAGCAGAGACACCACTTCAATGGACCCCCCTCCCCAGGGCGGGGGCACAGGAAGGGTCTATGGTCCCAGTGACCCCCTAAAGCTGGAGATGGTTCCAAGTTGCAAGGGTGACTAGGGTACAGAAACGGAGATGGTTCTGGGTGGACACACCCCTGCCCTTAAACACATTGAAAAAAAACAAACACAAACCAAAACCCAATTCGCTAAGTTAGTAGCAGCGAAATCCTCAGAAAGAAAAAATAAAATGTACATCTCTATCCCATTGTGCTGCCAGGCTGCTGCGTTCCAGGTACACCGTGACTAACCCGGTCCATCATAAAAACAAGAATGTAACTATGAAATAAATAGATGTTGACACCAGTGGGACTCCACGGCTGTTATAACTCATCGTTTTTCCTGTTTTCTCCTCCAGCTTCTGTTTTCTTCTCATTTTGGGACCCTGTGTAATGAAGAAAAAGCCGTTACAGGCTGTGGCATGTTTTACAGCCCAAAAAGCAGGGCCAAACCCCCCCATGTTTGTTTGGTATTTCACCAAACTCTGGCCTATGGTAGAGGGGTCGGGAGATGCTCCAAGGGCTCGTACTCGGCTCCCAGGGGCTGAGGACGCTGCTGCCCTCACCATTAGGCAGAATAAACCGGGCTGACACCTACGCACTGGCCACAGCCCACAGCAGCCGAGGCAGCAGCACATTTTAACTTGACATTAAACAGTGAAAACGTAGGAACTGCAGGGAACCCAAATTCGTATGTTCCTCTTTGCAGAATTAGCAATTCCTTTGCAATCAGTACTTCTACTATCCTTGTGCCTCCCACGGCTGTGGAGAGCAGCTCTGGGACAACGGGCACTTGCAGTGACCACGTTCCAGACCGTCAGTCGAACCTTTACTCACCGGAGTCTAATCCAGGCTCATCACCCGTTGCTGCCTTCTCAGCTGTAGGAGGTTCCTTGGCTGGACCGACGTCCTCAGGTTTGCCTGTTTAAAGCAGAAAGAAACAGCACAAGAGTTTAGGGAGAACCCAGAGGAGATTCTGCAAGGGTGAGGTTTGTGACCATGCCAGCCGTGGTGCCTTAGCAGGGCTGCAGTGACTTGCTCTCTCCGTGGCTCTCTCACAGCCAGAGAAGCACCACAGAAGTGCTCCTTATTTCTCACTGCCTCCCTCTGCCAGGCGTATGTCCCTGAAGCCCCAGGGATTCACTGCTTGCACAGACAAGTCACCTTTGGAGCCGTGACCACAAGCAGCAGCTCTCTCTGGGGCCAGGGGAACTGGCAGGGAACTCTGCTAACAAACAGCAGATTTAAAAGGACTGGGTGCTCAGAACCTCCAAGTATTGGTGCCCCAAGAAATTTTTAATTTTTTTCCTGGGGTCCATCTAAGCCACAAACCTTTCTCATCAACAACTCACTCTGCTCCTTGACACAGGACACGACCTTGAACACTTGCTGTGGACACCCAGAAGGGAACAGATGGTTTCTCTGCCTTAGGGGACAGCTAGTGGCCCAGAACAACATTGACCAACCACCCTGGGGAGTTTGTAAACACCTCCCCTTCCTGCATAGAAAAAACCCAAACAAATGCTGGGAGAAGATGACATCACTATACCTGGATTTTCCCAGCTGTTTCTGAAAACTAAGAGGAGGATCACCTGATCCTGCAGTTAACTATTGTCCTCACTTATTTATCTCCCTTTCACCCAAAGCAGGGAGACACAAGTGTTACACGTGGTAATTATACACCAGGAGTTAAATACACACTCCCCACTGCTCCTTACCTTCCTGTTTCCCCTCCGTGGGAGGGATAGTGTTCTCGGTCTCAGAGGTGGCTGTACCATTCTTGCCCGACTCTGTTTTTGTGGTGTTCTTCTCCTTTTTGGGCTTGGGTTTGGCAAACTTGGCCTTATTCAGAAGATATTGCACTTCCCTGTCCAGGGCTGCCATCTTGAGCTCTATGTCCTTGGAGAGCAGGATGGGTTTCTCCGTAGGAGAGAGCTTGTTCTGCTCAGCCAGTGTCTCGTTTTTCCAGGTCTACAGGATGCGAAGGAAGAGGTGCTTTTTGGTTCCAGGAACCACTGTACTTTCCCCACCACCGTACTCAGGGTAACACTGCTTCCCGCCACATTTCCAGCAGCTCCTGAACTACCCAGACACAGGACAAACCAAAGGAATGGAGCCCTCACAACTCAGCCTCTGCTTTTAAAAGCTGCAGCCAGACTCCTGGGCTACCCCACCACTCCTGGAGACAATGGCCCACGGGCAACACAAGAACCGTTATCCCCCCAAAGCAACCTGGGGTCGAGCTGGGCATTAGAAAACAGTGAAAAATGGTTTGCAGGGGCCACAGAAACAAGACAAGCACACCCTGTTCCACAACCCTGAGTGAAAGAACACGACCTATTCCTTTGGGCAGGAAACACACCCAAAGGCCCCCCCCCGCCCCTACTCCCCAAATCGTTTGACCCCTTATTACCGTTGTCTCATTGATGGCTTTTTCCAGTGTACTCAGTTCCACTTCTGTGAATATCTGGTCAGACTCTGGAATCATTCGGGCGCCCCTGGAAGATAAAGTTTATTTCCGCTAAACCACACAGATTGTGTCCTAACTCCACGTTTATGGCTACTGCAATCAAAACAATTACTGGCCACTGCGTGTGCCAACCATTTTACAGTTACCTCTCTTGCATCTGCAGGAAACAGAGCCCTAAATCAATCCGTGTGCTGACAGAACACAGCAGCAAATGCAGCTACCGTGAGATTAGAAAAAATGGGGAAGATAGAAAAAAACAAGGCCATTGAACGAAGAGGGTAAAATCTGCTTCTAAGTGGTGGGTCCAGCGTGGGACAGTTCCTGCCCCCGCAGTTTAAAGAGAGCTTCTATTAATGGGCTGAGCAGAACTGAGCAAGGTTTTGGGCTCTTCTTAAGAAGTGCCAGTGACTTTCAGCCCATGTTGGGTCTGGCCCCGTTCTGTGGCATCTGTGACACCATCGTCTGACTGACCCTCCTCCCCAGCAGCTCCCTCTTACTTGAGAAAAATGGTCGAGTGGTTGAGCAGACTCTCCAGGGCAGCCAAGCGTTCTGGCCACTTTCTCCTTTCCTCCACACGGAAGAAGAGATTTCTACAAAGCTTTTTCAGCTCCGAAAGCTTGTCTTTCAGCTCCTGCAAATGGGGGAGAGGGGAAAGGAGATAGGTTGCCCACTACCTAACACTGTAAACCTCAGAACTGCAGTTTTTGTTGTTCTATCAAATCTCAGATTTCAATAGACTAAAAAGAGGCACGTGGTCTCAAGAGGTTCCTGCTGAAGCTGGTGAAGAGGCACACACAGCTGGAAGAACTTCCCATTTTGTTCTGTGCATAATGCATGGAGGAAGCAAGAAACTTCCAAGAACCAGATTTTGAGGGATCAAGAGGGATCAATGTTCTCTCAGCCCACGTGCTCCCTCCCACACCAGTGACCAGTGTCCTGACCCTGTGCAGAGATACCTTTGTTGCGGCTGCGTAGCCCTCCTCCTCCATCCAACTGGAGGCCTCACTGAGCTTTTTGGAAATTTCTTCTCTCTGCTCCTCTGTCGAGACAAACTGATACTCCTCCTGATAAAGCTTGTCCTGGAAAGAACAAAGCAAGTGCTCCAATCAGCTACTACTGGAAGCATCAAATAACTGGGCCACCCGCTTGCAACTGCACTGGACTGGGAGCTTCTGGGGATGCACTGGCCCCAGAAGATTCTCATTCAACCCTCCCAGACCTGGGTTCCAACTCCTGGCATCACCAGGAGCACGATAGTGATACACCCAGTGTCTGATGGTAAAGCTGCACCAACCACACTGCTTTCACCCACGCTTTGTGTGGTGTAACATCATTTGCCTCCTCTGCACAAGTTCCTGAGAAGCTGTAGGATCTTCACAGCCCAACTGTTCCAAAACACAGGGGTAAGTGAACTAAGGGATACTGGAAACCCAGAGTTTAACATGTGGAATACCCTGGAGGAAAGGGCTCGTTTTGTATCGAGGAAACCTCCCAACTCCATGCGGGCTTGGGAGGTCTAATGACAGCAAAAAAAGTGACTGAAAGATGAAAGCCGGGCTCTTCAAACCAGCTTCCCCCCACTCGAACCACTCCCCTGCATTCGGATCAGCCAAGCTGCAAAAGACACTTCTACCTGGAATTCTCATTTCTTTACATCCTTCTCTTACCTGGGTCTCAAAGATGAATGACTCCAAGCTGTTGGCTGATTTTTCTCTTTCTTGTTTCTCTAGATCTCTGACTGTCAAGTCTTGGAGTCTGACAGGGAAAGAGAAAAGAAATCAAAGGTAGCAAGTGCCTTAGATGTGCACAACACCGTATACATCGGCCTCTGAGGACAGCAGCGCCACGGGAGCTATCACTACTCCACAGCCATTCACTTCCTCCATCGAGAGCTTTAACCAGAGACATTTCAAACGTACTTTTTCATGGAGCTCTTCAGTTCCTCCTCCAGCAGGTCAGGGACATCATTTACATCCAGCTCCATGGTGATCTCATGGACAAGCTTCTGCTTCTTGGGTGCTTTGATCTTCTTCTCTTCCTCCATTTTGGTAGCTGTGCTATCGCTGGAACTTTTGGATGATTCTTGCTCTTTCACAGTTTCTGTATTTTCTTTGGGATCCTGGAACAGGTAAAATAAATCTCAGGCAAGGGAACGGATTTGCACATTTTGCAACTTTTTTTTTTCATGGGAAAGAAGGGAAAGAAGAACGGAACCGAAGAAATTGCGCTGAAATCCCAGTCCCATTCCTTCAACCTGATGCTCACCTGAGACTCTGACTTCTCGCCTTCTTCCTTTTTCTGGGACTCTCCTTTTGGAGGGGCAGTTTCTGCGTGGCCCGCAGACTGCTGCTTCTCTTCTCCCTGCTCTTCATCTTCCGTGCTGCTTTTCTGCTCTCGTTTCTCCCCCTGCTCCTCTTTACCTGGTTCTGCCAGGCTCTCTTCTTCCTCCTGCTCCCCGCAGACAAGCAAAGGGGAAAGCAAAACAGTGTTTTTCATGGAGAAATTCTGTGCAAATGTTTCACAGAACAGGTAATTCTCTGCAAAAAACCCATATTTACAAAAATCAGCAGTCACAGTGACTGCAGCTGTTAGCGAGGGACTGTGCTGAGCTAGAATATTGAAGAGTCCTGGAAAATTAGTCCACCACTGCTGGACTTGGCAGTGACAGAGCACAAGTTTCTCTAAACGCATGCCACATGAAACTCCAGAGGAACATAGCACTCCCTGGAAATATTTGAAATCCTGATGTGGTGCCGGACACCTCCAGTTCCGCTCACGTGAACCGCTGCCCATTAGCACTCAAGCAAGATATGGGGCTCCCTCCTGCTCGCAGACACCCCAGGGCTCACCTGGACTGAGTCCGTCAGGTTCTCTCCCATTTCTGCCTTGGGGCCACCGCCCCCAAACAGGCTCGAGATGGTGTTTCCAAGTTCTGGCCATAGGAGACAAAGAATCCAGAATATTATGTACGAAAGGAGGAAGAAAGTCACCTTCAGCCCTCAGTTCTTCCCCTCACAACCATAGCGATCACCAGGCAGCTCCCGTGGTGGTATAGGTTTGCTAATACACTCCGGAAACTAATCCTTCCCTGACCTCCCTTTATGTTTTTCTGTGCACAGACACATGGAGCCTCTACCTCTGCTGGAATGAGACCTGAAACTTGGAACTTCAAGCAAAAAGCTTCAGGCTCCAACCTGTGGCTGCATTTCCCATCCCCACATCTCCCCCTTGCCTCCCAGCATACGGATTTCCAGCTCCTGTCTAGAGTGGACCTGTGCTCTAAAACCTGAGGATTGCAGAGCACAGACCAGGCACCACAACCCAGAAAGCGAGAAGCATAGAATCACAGAATCATAGGTCCATGGAATGGACTTTTAAGATCATCTAGTCAAACCATCAACCTAACTCTGATAAAAAACATCACTAAACCATGTCTCTAAGCACTATGTCAGTCCATCTTCTGAATACCTCCAGACATGGTGCCTCAACCACTTCCCTGGGCAGCCCATTCCAATGCTTAATAACCTTTTCAATGTAAAATTTTTCCGTAATATCCATCCTAAACCTTCCCTGGTGCAACTTGAGGCCAGAGAAGGGAAAATGCTGTGGATGCAGGACTTCCCTTCAGGGCATACCTCCCCAGATAGGCAGTTATGGGTGAACACAGAGGACACAGCTCCTGTTGTTCTAGTTGCAGTTTGTGCCATAGCCATCTTAGGAGCGTATGGCATTCCAGAGCTCCTGGCAGCCACTTGCAAAAGGCTTCTAGGTATTTTGGAGCTGTACCTTCCATCAGAGGCTATGGCCGACCCTTTAATCTTCACATCCCGAACCCATGGGCTTGCTCTGCTCAAAGCCATGCTCTGCTTTAGCTAACCCAACTACTGCGGGTAAAACACTGATATCCAAGTTCAGCATTTACTTGTCAGCGTTGACTCCTCCTCCAGCTTGTCTTCCACCAGGGTCTCAAACACAGATTCCACCTTGGAGAGAGGAGCAGAGATTGAGTTTTAAGTGGGGACCAGAGAGAGGGGCAGAACTGGAAAACGCAAACAACCCAGCAGGATGGTGCTTACCCGGTCAAGGCTCAGAACTCCACTCTCATCCATGTTGAAGTGAGCTTTGATGCCTTTGGATTCATAATCCGAGTGCTTCTTGAAACTGTCCCCGACTCCCTTCAGCCTCACGGTGGTGAGATTGACAGAACCAAAGACCCTGGCAACACAGGGACAAAAGCAGAGAGAAAACTTAAGTGAACGATGCTGCAGAAGAGCTAACCCCCTCCCACAGCCACCTCTGCAGGGATGGAAAACTGCACAGAGCAAGGGACCACCACGGGTCTGTTTGCTGAAGTGCACCAGACTGAGAACACGTGCTGGTGGCTAGGCAGGCTCTTCAGCTGGCCACCAGTGAAGTTTTCAGCTGGACAAACTGTGCTGCCCGCTCAGACGCTGGCCTCGACTCACCGCAGGTCATCCTGGCTGAGGAAGGAGAGGTCCCCGTAGTTGACATAGAACTCGAAGTCGTCCGTGTAGCGGTTAAAAGTGATAACTTTGCGCTGGGGGTAGGGTGCCATGCGCTGGAACAAAACCCTCTTGTTGTGCTTTAAGCTCTTGGATTTATCATCCTCCTCTACCTCACGAGTGAACTCCACCTGCATCAAAAACAGAAAACAAGATTCAGCAACCGCAAACTCCCACTGTGGCACCTTTCCTCACAGGCTTCCGCAGCGTTTGGCTGCTCCACCACAGGCAAAAGTTGGGGGACGGGCACGTATTTCCCAATGGATGTTTATATGAGCCCATAGAAACATGATGTTTCTATGTTTCTTCTTGGACACAGCACTTCTACAATCAGGCCAACATTATTCTGCTTGCTTTCTTAGATTGCCAGAGATCTCTGTAAATTCCTTGCTCAAAGGAGCCCAAAGGGTTACCTGGAACATCTCTCCCAGCACAGCCCCGTCTCCCCACACCCCACACGAGAGGCAGGAAGCCAAGGGTTACCTGAATGGGAAATACGGCGGCGTCCCGAACCACAAAAGGCTTCACCTTAAAGGCTTTGCTCAGCGCTGCAGCCTGGTAGACGGCACCCATGGCAGCAGCCTCATCCGCGTTGATGTTCTTGCCCAGTTCCTCTCTATGAAAAGTGAAAATCAACCAACGTCAGCTTTGCAGCCGCTGCTACCAACAGTGACTCATCAACAGGAGACAGACTGAAGGGGACCTCACATACTTGCCCACAGCTTTCAGTAAAACCTCCTGTACTTTGGGGACCCGCGTGGCACCGCCAACAAGAATCACCTGGTCAATTCCGTCCTAGGGATTGGAAACAGTCACCTTGAGTCCAGAGAGCAGTTGAGGAAAGCCAAGTTCAGGGCTGCATTGTGCTCCTTCCCCTGTCCCCCCAGCACACACCATGACAACATGGGGAACCTGGGGTCACATCTGCCAAACAGGGACAACATAACCACTGCCTCGTGTCACCTGAAATGTGGGACTCAGTTCACAATTAGGCAGATTGCAGTTTAATGCCAGAGAAGCCGGTGACTGGGACAGCAAGTGGGACCAGAAGAGAGGGAGATCTGGACTCTAAGGGGTGACTCAGTGCCTCACATGGAAAACCAGAGCCAAGAGATGCTCAAGGGCATCCTGGCACCCTGGAACTCAAGCACTGAACAGTGAGTCTCTCCAAAGGGCTGCAGCACATTTGGTCCAACTGCAGCCCCCAACGGCAGCACTCGGAGGAGAAGCCTGAACAGCAATAATACTGTTTCCAAGCACTTTGAGATTAAACTTCAGAAGAGAGATCAGAACCACCATCCGAGACAAAACAAAAACCCAACAAAACCCAGGAAAGATCAGGGTTCCAAACTTCCAGATGGAAAGTAAAGTTTTTAAACATAAAGAAACACCTCCTCCAAGTCCTTTGTTTGTGGTGCACAGCATAAGGAACCATGAGGGACTCCTGGCTTCAAACAGCAGCAACTCCCTGCAGCAGCCACACTGCTCTATCATGATAGCTGGCGCCTGTACTCTGAACAGCACCACTGATTGTGACATGACAGCAGCTCTGTATGCAGAGACTTCAGGCTTGTAAAAGCATTCCCAAACCTACCAGGGTCATCTCTGCGCTGCTCAGAGCCTGCTGCACCGGTCCCGGGACTCGCCGGAACAGGTCGGAGCACAAATCCTCAAATTCTTGCCTTGAGACCTTGGCCTTGAAGTCGATGTCATCTAGGAGCCCCTCAATCTGCCCAGAAAAAAACCAGCCAGAATGAAATTACTCATGGAGTGTTCTCTGAGCGAAATCTTTGCTGGATTTGCCCAGTGTGCAGAAAGCTCCAGCTTCCTTCACGCACTGAGGACCTGGCCACACTCATCAAACCCTGCCATGGCTCAGGCGGTGAGAGGATGGAACGTGGATGTAACAAACAGCTTCTCCCACCGACAGCTATTTACCAAACCTCACATGACTAACTCCATCCAGTCCCCTCGCTTAGCCACCAGTGGCATTAAATGGGCACAAGCTGAGCGACCAGCAGTGCCACCAGCACCCCTGGAACACCAGCACTGATGCTGCAGAGGGAGACGTTCCTACGTGCCTGCCCTTAACCCGCCCACGCTGAGTCCCAGAGGAGCTGGAGATCCTGGGAGAGGCCGGACCTGTGCCATGTGGTCAGCATTGGCGCTCAGGACGGTTTTCAGGCGGTTGGCCTCCTTCAGGAGTTTGGCCATGGCCCGGGGGTTCTTCCGGACGTCTTTGGAAGGGTGCTGATCATTGAAGAGTTTCGCCAAATAGTCCCGGAGACGCAGCTCCATCTCTAAACCTCCCAGAGTACGGTCAAACCTGAGCAAAAGAACAAATAGAGATGTAACAACTTAAACAGAGTTGGAAAACAAAACCTTTTTGTATTACTTCACAAACACACAGAGCAGCAAGCGATCAAAAGCAGCTGCAGTACTATCAGCTGCAATTTAATGTGAAAGAGCAACGGTTGTTCCAAAAATAACACATTATAATGAGACACAGAAAAGAAGGATTCACCACCACAACAGCCTTTGAGCAGGAAACCTCATTGTAGCCAGGGGTTGAGCAGCCAAAGGGTGGCTGCCTCATGTCCCAGGTATTTTTTGTATACAGCAGCAGAAATGTTTTGGAGTTGAAATTGCTGGGTTGGTGATTGACAGCACCCATCTCCTTACCCAGCCAACACACTGCATGTTCAGTCCTCTTTAGGAGGACACTCTGCTTTTTCAAACTGACACACTCTACTTCTTTAAGTTTATAGGAAGCAGAATTAGGCTAAAATGGCTTGTGGCTATAAAAAAAGCAAGTCTGAAGCAGATTAAATACATTGGTGACCTCCTGGGCTCCTAGAAGCTCTGAGTTACCTTCTGCACAAGGCAGTGACACCAGAATTATTACCAATCAGAGCCTTCTCGCTCCAAACATTTCCCACTCTGCCACCCAAATTACTGCACTGAAATACCACCTTTAGAAGAGACTGTAAAACAAACAGTTTCTTCTCCCGAGACCTGTGGGTTTTGTGCAACTCATTGAATTCTTACCCAATGCCCTGGATCTGCAACTGAGGTTGGGTTCCCGAGTCCTTAGTTTTCACTGTCTGATACGTAACAATAGTACAAACGGTGCTTCCTGCTCCCATGTCGTAAAACATGATGTTCTGAAAAGAGAAGCTGGGACAGTGAAGCAGAAACACCTGGGTGTCCCCCATGAGTAAGGAAAGAGCCCGACAATGTCCCAGCCTGACGCAGGCCCAGTCTGTCTGCTCCCTCGCCTGCCTTCACACCGCAGTGGCAGGACTCGTTCTTGGATCACACACAGGGGGTGTGCGGAGTCACGCTTGACACAGGCAGACAAGAAACCTTTTTCATCCATTTCATAGATCAGAAAAACAAGATTTGCTCTTTCAAAGCTTCTTCAACCTCGGAAAAATCAAGTATTTCAGAGTCAATCTTCCAACACCCTAGACAATCGCTAACGTTATTTGCCGCCGGTTCATGGGAAAGGAAGAAGCTTTACAAAAGGGGAGCTCCTGGCTACCTGCCCTCGCTCCAGGAACACTCAGGCTTCACCACGCATTCACAGAGGGTTTCACCACCTCCTCTTCCTGATGAGCACATGATAACAGAGGACACCAGTTGCCCAGCAGCGTCCCCTTCCTCAGTCAAGTCCTTTAGATTTTTATCCACAGCACTCCCTCCCCACACACAGGCATTGGCACAGGGCTCTCCACAACCCCCTGCACCTACCTGCGCCGTGGCGTTGATGTCCTTCCTCCTGAACACCCCATAATTGAGGGCCACAGCGGTGTTGTCGTTGATGAGCTGCAGCACCTTCAAGTCGGCCATGCGGGCAGCCTGCAGCACCGCCCTCCTCTCCGCCTGGTTGAAGTAGGCAGGGACCGTGACCACTGCGTCCTTGATGGGTTGCTCTGGAAGAGGTAAAGGGAACATGTTTTTCCATCACTGCAGCCAGAGCATCCCAGGTAAAGACTTGTACAGAATGTATTCAGCAGCCAGGATCATTAGGGGTGAATCTGTGTCCTCTTGACACCGAGCAGACTTTGCAGGTTGTCATAAAGCCATGTGCCCCCTGACCTCTCTTTCACACATCAGAGCACTCTCAAATTCTCTGAGGTGCCTTAGATTTCAGCAAACGTTATCTTCAGAGAGACTGACTTTATCACTGGATTACACTCACTCTCCAGAGCAAAAAGCCTTTGCATGGCTGTAGTATTACTGACCAAACAACACACAGCAAGTCAAACACAGCAACGAAATTCACCTAGTTCTCATTACTGTGGCATTTCAGTAGCAATACAGCATGGAAAACATATGGCAGTCCCTTACCTGTTTGCCAGTTTCACAAGGGAGGACAGTTTTTGCTCCTTCATGTCATTCAGCTCCATCCAGACCAATTCCAACACAGACTGCAAGTGGAGCAGTCCACCTTCCCCAGCAGTTCCCTCCCAATGTCCCTCTGCTCCACTCACACACAAGTGAGAACACACTTCACTCTTTCTCTAGAGACGGCCAGAAAGGCTTCCTCACTGCGAGGCTGGGTAGGATCAGGGGTGCCTGCGCCCAGGAATAGGATTAAGACCCCAAACTTGCATTGTATTAGAAACAAGTGATGACTTGACAGCTGCTAAGTCCTGCATACAGTCTGAAGTGCCCACTGAAGAGACCCAACGGCCTGTTTCTAAACTTCACTGGGCTTTCAAACACTTTCAGTCTCTACTCAAATCCCATAACATATGAACACACACAGATACCATAAGAAACAGGTAAATCCTTCCAACCTGCAAACTCCTCAGCCAGCCCACGTGAATAGTTCAGCACCATCCCCAGCATCTCCTCTGGAGAGTACTGTATCGTCCTATGAGAAACAGGCAGGAGAGAAAGTTACAGCAACAACTGGAGCTGGTGGCCAAAGTCCCAACCAGAAGGGACCCAGAAGCAACCACTCACTGGGACAGCTTGAAGATAACGGTCTGCCTTTTCTCATCCTTCACCAGTTCGTGCTCCGGGAAGCGGGATTGATAGAGCGCGACGTGGGGGTTATCCATACGCTTCCCCAGCAGATCCTGGAAGTACCTGAAGGCCACCTTGGGGGTCCTTATAGACTGCAGAAAAAAAAAGCACATCACCCAGTTTCACTTCTTCAGCTTTGCTGCCATCAAACCAATCTCTCCCGAGCCAAGCAGTGAAGAACTCTGGTTATGGGATTCAGGAGCATGAGACTGGGACACAAACAGCCAGTACCACACCAAGGAGATGAGAAGTACAGGACAAGAAATAGAACTTCCTCACTCAGACGTTCATTACAAAGGACCCAGCCGTGGGAGCGTACATTCTGCACACAGGAACTGCAGCTGGAGCGAGGAGTAACAGGAACTCTTACCATCCCCAGTGCACTGTCACCGAAGAGACGCTCATTCTCCTTCAAAGACACGGCCACGGGTGTTTTCCTTCGTGACTCCCTGTGCAGAAATAGAGGAATAAACCAGTCGAAAGAGGTGAACGTTTGATACAGAGTCCCCATGAGGAAGGGCAGTGTCTGCGTTTCAAAAGGATGAAGGGAAGATGCTGAGGTGTGACCTGTGGAGAGGACAACCAGACTCTGACAGGTAGCAACAGCAGCATCTCCCTTCAAGGCTGTGCTGGGCAGACTGTTATTTTTCCTGTAACACGAGAGATCTCCACAAGAGGTGGCCCATTTCTGTCCCCACACACGCATTAGCACACCAAGGTATTTCACTATGATAACTACAAAAAGCCTCTAAAGTCATCTACTGAGCTCAGTGCATGCCACCTGCTTCCAAAAGCCTCAGGAAGTGTTATCAGTTCTCTAACACGAGGCTACAACACAATGACTTGCCACAAAGGAGAAAGGCTTGCGAGCAGCTTTCTGGAATGTGCTGCTTCAGACTTAGACAAAACTAGCTTTATTTTTTTGCTTCCCTCCAGCACAGAGCAAAGCAAGACAGTTCCCTCATTCTACCAACGACTGCCAAGTTTCAGGCAGCCGGGTGAAAAATTCATCTATTCTCTCTCAGTCTAGACTCCCAGAAAACAAGGATGCTCCTGACCGTACATCCTCTCCCAGCCGCCGGTTTTTCATTCAGTGTCTTGGGGATGGGCTGCAGTGACAGCCAAGAGAAAGGAGACCTTTATCTGCTTCAAAAACGAGCTGCAGGCTAATAGACCTGCGTCTGGGTTCCCTCAAAGAGAACTGAGAATCAGGTTTCTTAACCGGACTGGTGAGAACGCAATAATGCACCCTATCATATCTGAACCACATTGGCCCCTCTGTTCCGCTCTGGGAAGATCCCCCAGGGCTGCCTCCAGCTCTGGGGTCACCAACAGCAGAAGGACATGGACCTGTTGGAGCGGGGACAGAGGAGGCCATGGAGATGCTGGGAGGGCTGGAGCCCCTCTTCTGTGAGGACAGGCTGAGAGAGTTGGGGGGGTTCAGCCTGGAGAAGAGAAGGCTCTGAGAAGACCTTAGAGCCCGTTCCAGTCCCTAAAAGGCTCCAGCAAAGCTGGGGAGGGACTCTGGATCAGGGAGGGGAACCCTGGGGGAAGGGTTTGACACTGAAAGTGGGAAGATGGAGCTGAGATGTGGGGAAGAACTTGTTTGGTGTGAGGGTGGTGAGAGCCTGGCCCAGGTTGCCCCGAGAAGC
>JAOTQQ010000010.1:7643228-7736421 GCA_026546715.1 Gallinago undulata | reverse complement strand
AGGGAGGTGGTGGAGTCTCCTTCTCTGGAGACATTCAAACCCCACCTGGACACGTTCCTGTGGGACCTGCTCTGGGTCGATCTGCTCTGGCAGGACCTGGTCTGGCAGGGGGGGTGTATTAGATGATCTCCACAGGTCCCTTTCAACCCCATGGGACTCTGTGATGGGGGGGACAGTAATGCGGGGGGGGTCCCAGTGTGCCTCATGGCAGTAGCAGTGACCTGCTCTCACCTTGGCCGCGCTGCGGAGGTGGTCGTAGTAAACCTCCTCGATGGCTTGGAAGTAGATGACGCCCTTCAGCTTCGTCTCGTGTTTATCTGCCCGAGGGAAGGAACCGGTGACGACCACGGGGCTGGGGGGCTGAGGGGATGGGTAAGTGGGACATGGCATGGGGCAGCATAGGGACTCACCCACGTAGTAGGAGAGGGTGCGCTTCATGCGGTCGAAGATGAACCAGCGCTTCTTCCAAGACTTGATCTTGCCGCCCATCTTGACCAGGTAGCCCTTGCACATCTTCTCTGTCAGGATAAGGTGGTAGCAGGTGTCCACACTGTGCCCCGAGGACTCGATGTGCAGTCGCAGGTCGAAATCCTCCTTGCGGATGGGGAGGTACCGGGTCAGGGGACGTGCCTGGAAAAGCAACGCAGCCCTGCAAAGCCTGTCGGCAGAGAGCTGTGTCTCCCCGGCACACTGGCGGGGAGCTGGATCCACCTCATGGGTCAGGCTGGGATGGGCGACCCCATTCACCCCGCACCTGGGAGAAGTGCTTCTCCCGCAGCTTGACCTCCTTCTCCACCAGCTTCTGCCGCCGTGCCGTCTCGTCCTGCAGCCGCCGTTCCAGCTGCTCCCGGCGCCGGCGCTCGTCCTCCAGTGCCTGCCGCCGCAGCTCCATCTCCCGCTCCTGCCAGCACACATGGGCATCAGCCCCGGCAACGGGGGTCTCACTGCCTGGCTGAGGTGTCCCCCAGAGCCCCCGCTCACCCGGGACTCCATCAGCCGTGACTTCTCCGTGTGCGCCTCCTTCAGCATCTTCTCCATCTCCTCGATCTTCCCGGTGTCCATCACACTGGCACTGCAAGACAGCAGCGGGAACTGCCATCCCAGCAGGAAGGACCATGGGCCACCAGCATGGCCAGCAGAGCGGGCTGGCCCTCAGCTGGGGGAACTGGACCCAGGGCTACCTGGAGATGTTGTCGGGTGAGCAGGCGGAGTTGTTGCCGGTGGAGATGCTGGTCTCCATGCTGTCCGAGCTCTCCAGGCTGAGGGTGTCATACGCGTGGTCCAGCTCCTCAGGCCGGGGCCCGGCACCGTGGGGCCGGTGGTGGTGGAGGATGGAGTGATGGATGAGCGGGGGGAAGGCGGTGGGGAAGGGGGGCTGCCCGTGCAGGGCTTCCCACTGGGACTGAGCCTCGGCTGCCGCCTTCTGCTTCAGCTCTGCCAGCCGCCGCTTCTGCTCCTCAATCACCTGCTGACCTGCGCCACGGGAAGAAGACAACGATGATGGCGGAGTACATCACGCTCAAAGCCAAAGCACAGTGGGTGAGGAGATGGTGCGGGCAGAAGACGCTGTTGGAGCCAAAGTGGGATGGCGGGAGCCACTGTCCCAACTCCCCAGTGAGCACGGCAAGCAGCATTCCCCCGCGGAAGGAGGAGGGGGTCCCAGCAGGCAAGGGGGACATGCGTCAGGCCGGGCAAAGCGTTAGCAGGTCAGGGACACGGAGGGTTGTCCCTAAGCAGATGCCGAGAGGGACCCGAGGTCCTGGGCTGGTCATGCCCCTCCTTTGTGTGGCAGAAGGTGCCAGCAAACAGCCATGCTGCTGTCTCCGGGCCGCTCGAGGCACTCCCAGCCGCCCCCCGTCTCTACCTGGTGGATCGCCCGGCTGCAAGGGCTCTGCTGGGAGCGGCTCGGCTGGAGACGCGCCGTCGGGGTCGGGAGGGAGAGAGGAGGGGAAGCAAGAGACCGTAAGAGAGGCACCGCGTCCCGCCGGAGCGCCACCGCCACGGCCCACGTGGCAGCGGGGGAAGTGTCCCCCCAGAGCCCCACCGCCCGCGGAGCTGGAGCTCACCCTTCTGCTGCAGGGCCAGCTGGCGCTTGGTCTCGATGTCCTGCAGTGTGGCCGCCAGGTTGCGGGGGAGGCTGCCCGCCGGGCTGGGGGTGCCCTGGGCGGGACAGAGGGGGTCAGCAGCGGAGACAGGGACAGGGGGTGGCACTGGGCACCCAAGAGCTGTGCCTGGGGACGTGCGATGCCCGGCTCCCCCCAGCAGCTGTACCTTAGGCGAGGAGCTGCGCCCCAGCATGGAGAGGTTGAGCTGCGAGGAGGAGGAGGTCCCGCTTTTCATCCGAGGGGCGAGGGCACCAGCGTCACCCTCCGTTTTGGCACGATAGACCTGGGCACAGAGAGAGGGAGGTGAGAGGGGCAGTGGGGGGCTGCAGAAGGCATCAGTGGGGCTGAGCATCCCCTCCCAGACCCTGCCCCAGTGTCGGTGCCATCTTGGCAGGGGTGCAGCGAGGGGAGGCAGCGGCTGCCAGCCGTGGGCCTGCTCTGCTCCTGCCCCTGCAGAGCCTGGCAGGAAGGTCCCTGCACTGCCCCGAGCCCTGAGCCCCAGCAGCTCGGAGCCGGGATTACCTGGAGAGGCTTGTGAGAGGAGTGAGCTTTAGCTGGAAGCGGAGGAGGGGAGGAAGGAGGAGAGAGAGAGGAAGAGGAGGTCTCAAAGCCAGCCATGACCTCCTGGTACCACTTCTCTAAATCGAGAGCTGGGGGCCACGCAGAGACCCCTGGAAGCTGCTGCTCCATCTGGAGAGAGACGTGGTGTGAGAGAAGAGGGAGGGCAAAACATGGCCAAAGGGATAGATGCACAGAGATAGAGAGGTTGGAGCATCCCTGCCTGGATCTGCACCCCCAGAACAGGACCCCTGGGGACCCTGCACACCCCCTGGCTGAGTCCTGGCAGCTCTGGGACCCCCTTGCTGCTCACGGGGCCAGCGAGAGCCAACAGAAGCACTGAGAGAGCACAGAGACCCCCTGCCCCACACTGCAGCAGGCAGTAAAGCAGCAGCAGAGCAGCGAGGGGTCTGCGGGTGGGTGAGAGCTCAGCCCTTCCCCTGCATCCCCATCACTGCCCAGGGAGAGAGCAGGGGCAGAGGGAGGGAAATGGGGCACAAACCTCTGCAGAGACGGAGGGAGAAGAGAGATATGGAAGAGGAGGAGGAGGAGTGGCGCAGCCTGAGGATGAAGGAGATGGCAGGGCACAGCCCAGCGGGGAAGCGGCAGGAGCACGGGGGCCACCCAGGATGCCCGAGAGCTGCTCAATGGTCACGTACTGGGCAGAGAAGCAGATTAAACCAGAAGAGGCTCCTAGCAAGGGCAAGCAGGCACAGGGCAACGAGCAGCCCCCAAAGGAGAGTGCCATGTCCCTGGGAAGGGAAAGTGGTGGTGGCCACCACCCCGGTGACAGGCACTGGGTCAGGTCCCCGCCTGCTCTGCATCATCCCCACCTGCGACTGGTGGCCAAGACATGCAAAGGGCCACCCTCCTGCCCCTCTGGGCATCCACTCAGCTCCCCAACCCCGTTGCTGACACCCAGAGGGCAAAGCCCATCCGGAGCTGGTGAAGCGCTCCCTGGCAATGAGACCAGGCAGCCCCAGCCTCTGCTCCCTGCTCAGCTGCAGCCAGACGAGTCCCCCAGCCCAAGAGAGAGGGGGGCTCCGAGCACCGAGGCAGGCGGGGAGGCCACTGCAGTATCCTCGCCACCCAGGACAGGGCAGGCAACCCCCAGGAGCAAACCCGAGGACACTCTGGAGTGGGTACCTCGTCAGCTGCGGGAGGGACAGCAAGCAAGAAAGAGCGCTGAGCGGCAGCAGGGGCAGCAGCGGAAGCTTTAGTGTCCAGGCTGGGGCCGGGCGCATTGCGGCAGAACCTGAAAACGTCAGACAGCCTCATGTACTCCTAGAAATCCACGGCGGAGAAGGAGGAGAGTTAGACCCTGCACTGGCACCATGGCGCTGACCGCAAAGCGGGAGCATCTCCCCATGCCCCAGCCCTTCCCTGCCTCGCTGCCCCCCTCCCTGCCCACAGCCACCATGGCTCATGGCACCGTGCCAGGAGCAGGGTGCCTGAGCTGGGCTGGGGGTCCTGGCACCCTGCCCCATGTCTGCCTTTGGTGCAGCTTCACTGGGGATGGGCTGTAGCTGCCCTGCCGAGGTCCCACTGTTCCCGCCACCCAAACCTCGGGGTCCCCCAGGGTCCCCGGCCACAAGCCCTCCCCGGTGCGACAGCTTGAGCTGCTCCAAGACAGCTTAAAATCCACTTCCTTTCTAAACCAAACATGCTAAAACTGGGGATTTGCTCTTTTTTTGGGAAAGACAGGCTAGCAGGACCCTAAAGGCTGCTGTCAGGAGGTGCCTGGCAAGGGGAAAGCACAGGGATGCCTGTGCCACAGGGTGAAAACCGAGGAGGGCAGCGGGAGCCGGGGTACCTGGCGGGCTCAGGAGAGCACCTGAAATGGGGGGCTGAGCGTTAACGGGTGCAGCTGCCGCAGATCAAACTGCCCAACACCTGGCTGTGCTGCCTTGGCGTGTGCCCCGGGGATGCCCCAACGGCCAGGTTAGTGCGCGCAAGGGGTCTGGCGGCTGCTGGAGTGAGGAGGGGGCAAGCGAGCAAGCACGTGCAGTTAGTCCCGTTACCTCATGTGCCTTGGGGCAGGAGCGGGCGGCAGGAGAAGCTAAGGAGGCGGCCGCTGCGGGCAGGGGGCTCGGGGTCTTAGTTCCCTCCAACAGCTCATAAGGCTCTGAGATATGGAGGGTCTCCTGTTGGAGGGCAAAGGCTGCGTGGGCAAGGTGGGCACAGGCAGCATGGTGGCAGCAGCAGGAGCCCCACTGTGGGCAGGGGCAAGGGCATTCTGCCATCCTGCACCAAGACACCCCACACCTGCTCTGGGCAAGGATGGGACCCCAGGCAGTGTCCGTTCCAGGGGTTCCACAGCCATGCTGAGCCCTTTCCTGGTGGCCACTCTCAGCTCTGAGCCACTGGCTAAAGCCCAGATTCTCCGGGGCTCCCACAGCACCTCAGCAGCCCAGAAGGGCAATGCTGCTGCTCCCCAGCCCAGCTCCCTGCCTTTCCCTCCCTCCCTGGTGACAGTCTCTGCACCCCACCGAGGGGCTCTGACCACCCGGCTCCAGCCAGAAGGCACTGGGAGCACAGGAGCAGCCACAGGACAGAGCTTGAGATGCACCAGGCTTGTTCCCACTGGTGACAGCGGCTCGGGGTGGCAGCAGAGCAGCCCTAGGGAACATCCCCCCTCTCCCCACTTACCTCTCTAAGAGCCGAGGATATTTTGGGGAAGCTCCTGCCACCTGTGACCAGCTGGTATCGCCGCTCCAGAGACACAAGCTTCTCCTTCTCCTGAGCGGGGGTGAGGGCAAGAGCAGAGGCAGAGGATGGTTACGGCACCCTATGGCCAGTCCCCCCAGTCTCACCCCAACTGTCAGGACAGGAGCTGGTGTGACCTTGTCCCCAGGGCTGGGGAGCTCACGTCAACCCCCCTATGGCTGCGTTACCTTCTGCAGGAGCTGCAGGACCCCGTTCCTCTCCCTGCCCAGCCGCTCGGCCTCCTGCGCGCTCTGCAGCCGCATCTGGGCAGCCTGGGCATCCAGCGCAGCCACCCGCTCCTGGGGAGGGGGCAGCGGGGTGAGCCAGCTGCCAGTGAGCCCAGGTGGGGGGCTCAGCCAGACCCACTGCCCCTTGTGCCCCTACCTTCCTGCGAGCAATGCTGCGGTAGCACTCGGCCCGGCTCTGCAGGAGCTGCTGGCCCCTTGCCTCCCGCTCCTCCTCGAGGCGGCTCTCCCGCTCCAGCTGCTGGAACTCCAGGTCCTCAAACAGCTTGGCCTCTGTCTCCAGCGCCTCCGCCTCCTTTGGGCACAGAAGGGGACGGTGGGTCACTCCCCTGCCTGGCCACCTCCACGTCCTGCAGGGGTGTCTCCCACAGTGAAGCCTCCTGCCGTGCCCCAGTGTCCCAGTGCTGGCTGGGAATGGGAACCACGGCAAAGCCTGTCCCCAGTGCCCTGCGCAGGCGGCTTTCCCTCCCGCTTGGCACCAGCACTGACACCCTCAGCCCGGCTGGAGAAGGCGATGGAGGCACCAGGCACCAGCCGTGTCAGAGCTGTCACCCCCCTGAGACAAGGTGTTCGCTGCAGATGGGCTTCACCAGCCCTTGGAGAGGAGCTGCACCCATCGAACTGCGTCCGGGCAGCAAAATGCCACGTGTTGGCATCACCACCACCACCATGCGGCCCCGCATCACCACGCTGGCGGGCAGCAGAGCCCCCACGGACCAGCACCATGCCGGAGAAACACCAGTGCATCCTCCCAGCACCGGCAGTGCTCGGCTCAGGGTGTGTCGGTGCCGCCCCGGCAGCACCGCACTGCACTCCCCGCAGGGACGCATCCCACCCTGTGCCAGGGCACGTGGTGGCCACCGAGGGCTTGGGGGCACTGGGACCACCCCATCACCACCTCTGCCAGCCACACATCATCGCTCCCAGCCCTGGGCCGGCTGCAGGACGGTGGGTTTGTCCACACAGCGAGGCCGGGCAAGCACCAGCCACAGGCTGGGGAAGGTCAGCCACCACCGGAAAATACCAGATTCTGGGAAAAAATGCTGCGGCCCGGCAGTAATGTAAACTGATGGCAACGTGTAAATAAACGCTAGCAGGAAATAGCTGGAACCGGCCCCAGGAGGAGCTGGGGATCCACCGGGCTCCCCCCTCCTCTGCGGGGCAGCATCCGCGCCCGGGCGAGCGGCAAGCTTACCAGGACGGTGGTGCCCGGCGCCGGCCACCTCCATCCCGGGCGCGAGGCTCCCGGTGCGGCCCCGGGCAGCAGGGAAGAGCTGGCCTAAGCTGGAGCGGAGGGAGGTGGGCCATGGTCCGGGAGGGGTGGGGGGAGACACTGACCCTTCGCATCTGCTCCCGCAACTGCTCCCGCAGTGACTCGGGGCACTTATCAAGGTGGCTCCTCGACTCATGGTAAAGTGCCCGTAGTTGCTCTAGCTCCTTCCTTTCAGCATCAACCTTTGCCCTTTCCTGAATTGGGGGCGAATGAGAAAAAGGAGGGGGGAAAAAAAAAAAGTAAAAGAAAAAAAAAAGGAAAAAGAAAAAGGGAAGAAAAAAAGAGAGAGAGAAAACACACTTCTCAAATGCAGGCCATGCAGAAGCTGCAGAGTTAGAGAGGGGCTCAGCTGGGAAAAGAGTGGGCTCGAGGGTGAAGAGCATCACAGGCATCTAATGGGGGCTTGAGAGAGCAACAGCTGTGGGGACCCCGGCTGAGAGTGTTAGAGGGGTTATGGCCAGCCCTTGCCTCAGCCCCACGCCCCCGTGTCCAAAACCCACTGACGGGCAGGAAAAATCTGGGTCCTGACAGCAGGGATAAAGCCATCCCCATCCTGCCAATGGCTGCACCCCCTGAACCACTGCTAATTAGCTGTGTTAACTGATGCTTCCCATCCGGGATGCTGCCAGTTAAGCACAGCAGGTCCCCTACATGGGCTGGGGGTCCACGAGCCACCCCATCCATCAAGCGAGGGGATCGCCCACAGGATGGCAGTGACAACGGGGGACAGGGGCACAACCCTGCTGCCAGCGACACTCAGGCAGAGCAGACTCAGCCCTGTCCCCGGGGGGAGACAAAGGGGGACACAGAAATGGACATGGGGAGACATGCCGGGGGGGAGATGGGACTGGCACGGATGGGCGCCCCAGGAGCGGGGCTGCAGGGATGTCAGAGTGATGACAGACTGCAGAACAGGCCTCGTTAGTGCAATTAGTGCAGGCGGGTTAGGAAAGAAGGGGGTTAGGCCAGCAGCGAGGTGGGGAAGGGGATTTCCCTGTGCTCCTTTCCTGCCTCTGCTCCATGCCTGCAAAGGGCTGGAAGAACAAAACCACACCAAAAGCCCAAAATGCCATAGGGGCACAGCTGGCAGGCGCTGGTGGCAGCTCTGCCCAGCCATGGGCAACCAAACAGCCTGGGCGCTTCTGGCCACGGGGTCAGCCAGACCCCAGAGAAATTGGCACTGCATCACGGCAGCCCAGAGCAACAGTGGGACCCCAGCCCTGGGCGGCAGCTCGCCAGGTCCCAGCAGCTCTCCCACCACGGAGCAGCTCACCCAGGATGGTGCCATGCTGCCCACAAGGCTGCAGGACAGCCAGCAACCAGGACGAGCGTGCCACATGCTGCAGCACGGGTGCCCTCAGCACAGCTGGCAGATCATGGCAACAACTGCACCAAAGACAATTCCAGGGGAAGGAGTTGGGACCCCTCCTCAGCCACCGAGCCGAGCGAAACACCCGCAGCGACTTCCTGGCCACCTCCAGCGAGCCAAACACTATGGCAGTGGGCACCATCACGCATAAAGACACCCCGAGGGGCAGTAGATCAGGGGGACTTGCTCCAAGACGCAGCCCCCCGGCAAGGGGTCGGTGCTGCCTGTCCAGGAAAGCCCTGCGCACAGAGACCCCCTGCAAGACCCTGACGGCGCAATGGACGGACAGCAGCCAAAATGTAGTCTGAGCATCATCCCTGCCCTCCTCCAGCAGGGCTGGGGACCAGTCCCAGGCAGAGGGACGGACAGACAGACCCACACAACACGAACCCAGAGAGGATGCTCCTCGACACCTCCGCAGAGCCTGGGGACAGGAGAACATGTCCATAGGGGAACGCTGCAGCGTGGGGCACTGTGGCACTGGGGTGGGCACAGCACCGCTGGGGAGCCCTGTCCCGGGACTCACCTTGTCCCGCTCCCTGCGGATGCTGGCGTCCAGGCTGGCGAGCTTCTCCTGCAGCTGCTGCGCCGCCTCCTGCTCCTGCCGCAGCCGCGCTGCCTCCGCCTCCCGCTCGCCCTGCAGCAGCGCCCGCTCCATCTCCGCCTGTGCAGGCATGACAGGTCAGCACGGCCAACCCTGGCTCGTGGTGATGGCAATGAACCACGGGGGCTGCCAGGACACCCTCTCCCCTCACCTCTTGTGACGTCTCTTGCAGCTGCTGCTCCAGCTCCTTGAGGCGGCCCTTCAGCTGGTCCAGGTGGCCAAGGACAATGGCACGGTCCTCCTCCAGCCGCTGCGCCTCCTTGGACTGGGGACCCGCCAGCTCCTCATGCTGCGGAGAAGGCAGGTTGGCACAGCGTGGCGCAGCATGGCACAGCGTGACACAGCACAGCACAGGCATCCCCTCACCTCATGGTGGGTGCTCTCGGTGCTGCTGCACTCCTCCTTCAGGTTCTCCTCGTCCGACCGCTCCAGGCTCTCCCTCTGCCGCAGCTCCTTGGCGGCACGGCCCGGAGCCACGGCACCCCTGGGTGCCCGTCGGCCAGCGTCCGCCTCGCCGGCCAGCAGCCGCTGCACATCACCAGCCTCGGCACCATCCGTCCTGGTGTACTCGGCACAGAGGTTCAGGATGGTCTCCAGGCGCTGCCGCTCCTGCAGGGAGGAACAGTCAGCACAGCGCCCATTCCCGGCACAGCCCACCAGACCCCATGCTGATGGTGGGCGCTGGGATGTGGGGTCGCCTGCATGCCAGGATGGGCTGCGGACACAGCAAAGCCTGACACAGTCCTGCCCCCCCACTGGAGCCAGGCACGCACAGAGCTGGAGATGGGCTAATTAGAGGTGGCCGCCGAGCACCACCGCTATTTCCAGGCAGTGACTCAGGCCGCCTGCGCCGGGCGTTGAGTCAGGGCTGAGCCAACGGCTCTGGCCACACGGCCCCAGCAGAAGGACAGGGCCAACCCCACCCAGGCAGCTGCCGCCTCTATAAAAACTCTGTCCCCCTAAATATAGATGCAGTGCCCACAACACCACAGCACCAACGCCGGCGTACGCGGCTCCAGTGGGGCTGGGCGAGACGTGGATGGTTTGGCAAAGCTGGGGGCACCGTGGTTCCAGCCATGCCCACCCTACGGGTGCCCCGGGCTCCACAAGCCGGGGGTTTGTGCCCCCGCAGAGCTGCCATGCACCAAGGGCCGCTCCTGGCCGTAATCCCCCTGGATAATCCAGCAGCCTGGCAGCTGCGGCAAATCCCCAAGAGCCGAGGGCGGGGGCTTAAAGCAGCAAAAGCTGCAAGGCATTTGCAAAAGGGGGGGAGATCCCACTCTTGAACCCCCAGGTCCCCGGGGCTCACCAGGCGCTCCATCTCCTGCTCCCGCACCCGCTCCTGCCGCTGCCGCCGGTGGTACTCCAGCAGCTCGTCCTCGTTGTCGCTGATCTCCGTGATGCTGTTCTTGCGCTCCCGTGGCCCTGCCGGTGGCCGTGGGTCCCCCAAGGGCTTCCTGGGAGCACGGGGGCTCTGCCGGGGGGAGGGCATGGCCAGGGAGCCTAGCCCGTATGCCGGGCTCAGGCAGGTCCCAAAGCTGGGACGGCGCTGGGGGGTCTCTCCCGGCAGCGGGGGCGAGGGGCTGCTGGAGCCCCTCAGCTCCTCCAGACCCTTGCGCCTGGTGCGGGGGCTGCCAGGCACCTCCCTGCCCAGCCGGGGCTGTGGGGAGGAGTTGTCGGGGGCCGCCCGGGGACTGGCAGCCCGTCGCGACATGGAGGGGCTCAGGGGGGGCAGCTCCCGCATGCTCTCTATGTTCCTGCGGGCTGCCCGGGGGCTCTCGGGTGGCTGCAACCGGGGCTCCAAGACTGCCTTGTTGGGGGGCTGCCGGCTGGGGGCTGGGGGGTCACGGAAGGGGCTGGGGGGCCGCTCTTGCAGAGTCCCCCGTGGCCGCGGCACTGGCCTGGGTGTCAACCGGGGGCTGCCTGGCCGGTGGTCCCCAAGCCGCTCAGCTGGCCAAGGCTCGCCAGGACCCCCCCCGGGCAGGGGGGTCGGGCGCTGGGGGGGTGGCTGCACAGCATGGTTGTAGCTGGAGGAGCGGAGCGGGACGAGGGGGGGCACAGCCGGCCCCTGCTCCTGGCTGCTGGGTGAGGGGCTAGTGTAGCCACCACTGCTGGCTGGGGAGGAGAGCGGGGAGAAGGTGGGGGAGGCGTTCTCGTAGCTGGAGCCCCCGGAGGTGGCCCCGGGGCTGGCTGGGGGGGACAGGAGGCAGCGACCGCCCCCGTTCACCATGGGGGAGAGGGGGGACTGGCCACGGGCAGGGGTCTTCTTGCCAGCAGGGACTGCAGGCTCCTCCAGCGCCAGCGAGTCCATGATGTCTTGCAGGTCCTTCTCGATAGAGCTGACAAGGGAGTTGTGGCTGGGAGAGCCGCGCTCAACCGACTGCTGGCCACCATTCACCAGGGCTTGGGGCTCTGCAAGGAGACAGGGGAGCAGGCGTCAGTACGGCCGGACCCCCCCCATAACCCCTTGTCCCACAGGGCTGCCTGGCATCACCCCTCTGCGCAGCCAGCACTGCATCCCAGCCCCTCTCCCCACTGCCCTGAGCTGCCCGCGCCCCACGGCCACTGTTTCCCGCGGTGGGGAGGAGTCCGGCATCCTGCAGGCCCCATCACCAGGGAGACAGAAACCCGATAAGGCAGCCCAGCCACCCGCTGCCGACATCCCCGCACTCCCCCAGCCCCACTCCCCCAGGGAGCAGCCGCCCGTGCCACCCGTCGCTGGTCCCCGACACTGCAGCGAGGGGGGCAGAGATGTGCTGGCTAAAAACACAGACCCACAGCACGCCTGGATTCACCGCCATGTCACCCGTGGCCTCGCTGTGCCCCCTGCCCAGGCCACCCTCTCCTCCCGATGTGCCTGTCACTCAGGGGACAAGCTAATAGTGGCAGGCGCAGAGCCTAGCCAGGACAGCATGCCACCCAGGATGCGTCACCCCCTGGCACCCTGTGGCAGCCAGCAGCGCCCGGAGGGATGAGCCACAGCCTGGCCCGTGCCATCCCACCCACTCCAGCAGGGCAGCGGCCATGGGATGCTTGGTCGTGGCGGGATGCTCTGCAGCCACGGCACCTCCCTGCGTCCCTCCTCCCGGCCCCCAGCTGCCTTCCCGGCACACACGTGGCACCAGGCGGCTGCCAAGCTCCACTGGCTGTGCCAGGTTGTGCCGGCCGGGGCAGGAGACGGGCTGCCCACCCAAGGACCACAGCCGGGGGCTCAGACATGGCCGGACTATGGCGCAGGCGCTTGTCCTGTTGGCAGACACAGCAAGATAAGGGGCTGGTGAGATGAAGGAGCACAGCAGGGAAATGGCCTTGGCAGCCTCCGCATGGCCACCCTGGCATGTCAACACCCGCCCCACGGCAGCCGGGGGGGGGGCCACACAGCCACACATCCTGCATCCCCAGCACGGACCGGCAGGTGCTGGCTCTGCCATGGCCAGGCTAGGCAGAGGCAGGAGCTAAGCATCGCCGCCCTCGCAATTACCCCCTTCCGAGGTAATATTAATCATTAACAAACATCGGTGCAGCTGCCATGCTGAGCCAATGGCCGGCACATCTGTGGCTGAGCGCGCCAACACGGGGTGGGAGAGGATCACGCTGGGGGTGGGGGGGGGGGGGGCTGCTGGCATGGAGCAGGGAGCACCCTGGCACTCTCACCACCCCACCAGGACCGGGGGGGAGGTCACTTACTTGCTGGCAGCCCGTAGAGAGCTGCCGGGCTCTGTCCCCCCGCCGGGATCATGCTCTTCATCCACTTGGCCTCAGCAGGGTGGTTGAAGCGGAGGAAGGTGGCCTGGCCCAGGCAGATGGTGCACCCTGGGGAGAGAGGGCAGGGGGCTCGGCTGCAGCACCCCAGCACTGCTGGGGAGAGGGGAGGGGGCAGCCGGGCACTGCCTGCCCCTGGCAGCCGTCCCCAGGAGAGGAGCGGGCTCCTGCCGTCAGCAGAGGCTTAGGGGGAGGCTGTAATCCAGGTCACCCCCCGCCGGTGCGGGCAGCGCGTGGCAGGCGCAGGCACAGCTGGGGTCCCCGCCGGGGGCCGCGCTGCCGCCGGAGACCTGGCCGCGCTCCAGGGCCTGCGCCGCCGCCCGACAAGACAAGACAGCTCCTGTCCCCGGCCGCAAAAGCGCCTTTTCTTGGCCCAAAGCGGCAGCTCTCCTGGGGAAGGCTGCCGAGCCCAGGGGAGGCAGGCGGCTGGGGCAGGGGTGCGGGGCTCCAGGGCTGCCCGCTGTGGGGCTGCCCCCTCGCCCACTGCCCACGGTGCCGGGGAGCCTCGTGCTGGCGCTGGGGAGCGCGGGGCGGCTGGAAGGCTGGGTGCCACAGACACACCCCGCTTTGAAGCGCCTGCCAGGGCCCCGGGGAGCGGCTCAGCTCCGCACCGTCAGCCCCAGCCCAAAATCCCTGGCCCGAGGGGACGTGTTATGGGAGCAGCCGGTAGCCCAGGCCAGCGGCGGGGGAGCGAGAGGCCATAGGGACTAGCCGCCATCACTGCCTCGGGAGGCTGGCACCCTGGTCTGGGGAGGGAAGGGGGACCCCGCAGCCCCTCGGCTCGGTGGCCGTCCCTCCCGCCAGCCCAGCCGCCCCTCCGCCTCGGGGCATCACCGACCCACGGCGCCGGGCATCGCCCCGGCAAAGCGGGGTGCCCTCACCCCACGCCCCTAGCGTCGGGCACCCCACGCCCGCTGTGGCCGGGCACGGAGGGTGGCCCTGCCCGCTCGCCCTGCGGCCACCCAGGCAGGGGAGGGGGGGCTCGGCTGACCCCCGCCCGCACCCCCCCGCCAGACCGCGGCTCTCACCCCCCGCCCCAGGGACGCGGGGACGACGCGGGGACGACGCGGGTCGGTTTCACCGGCGCCGTCGCGCCCCTTCTCTGGCGGCCACGTGGCTCCATTGTCCCCCCGAGGGGACGCGGCGGCGGCGGCGGCGACGCCCGCGCGGGGGGGGTCCCTGCTCCCGGGGGAGCGGCCAGGAGAGGCGCGGGGGGGCCGCGGGGCGGGCGCCCGGGGAGGAGGGAAGACAAAAGGGTTTGGAACCCGAGGGGGACGGGGAGCTCTCCCCCCCAGCCCAGCCCACCCCACCGCGGACACGGGTGTGTCCCCCCCCATCCCCCGGCCGCACTCACCACCCGCCGCCGTCGCCGCCGCGCTCGGGCAGCGCCGCGCACCGCCCCCGGGGAGGGGCGGCGGGCGGGGACGGGGGGGGGGACGGCCCTCGCCCTGCCCTGCCCCGCCGCCCCCCCCCCCCGAGGGTCCTCCCCGGGACCCGCCGCCCCGCCCTCGAGGGGAGAGGGGGGGCTGTGGGGAGGGACACACGCTGCCCCCGGCCGGGGGGGGCGACAGCAGGGCTCGACCCCCCCCACCCGCGGCGGGTCCCCGGCAGCGATGCCCCGGCAGAGCCGAGCCGTGCTCTGCCTCCATCTCCCCTTCCCGAAGCTGCCTCAGCATCTGGCTGGGAAATGGGCGCAACGGCGGGGGCCAGACCCTGCCCAGCGCCGCCCGGACTGACCCTCTGCCCCCCCGTCTCGCGCTGCACAGCCCCGGTGCCCAAACGGTGCCAGCGTCCACCAACCACATCCCCGCCCCGCAGCAAAGTGGCAGGAGCACCCCAGAGGGGACACGGCACCGCAGGATGGATCCGCGAACACCCCGACAGCACGACCCCGGAGGAGCCCGCAGCGTCCCTACCTTGGGTGAGGCGCGTGGGCCGCCGCAGTGACACACCGTCGATGGCGCAGGCATTGCCACAGGGGTGCAGGGTGAGGGTCCCCCCCAAGTTCTCGATGTAGCAGTGCTGGGGCGCCAGCCCGGGGCCCTGCAGGACGATGTCCCTCGCAGCCGTGCCGATGGTGGTCCTCCCTGCGGCAGAGAGGGCGGCTCAGCGTCCCCGGTCCGGGGTGACCACAGGGACCCCCCGGCAGCGGCACTCACCTTCCTCCAGGGGCAGGAGGGTGATGGCGGTGCTGAGCCGGCCGCTGCCCAGGCTCACCAAGTGTGGCTTCTCCGTCTGCACCTTCAGCCCCTTCCCTGTGTCGATCAGGTCCAGGGGGCTGTTCTGTGGGAGGAGAGGGCAGGGATGCTCACAGACCCCAGGCTGCTCCGGAACCGTGGTGGCGCAGGCAGGGATCGGTGCCCGGGCACAGCCACAGGCAGCAGGATGCTCCAGCAGCGGGATGCCAGAGCTGGGGGCTCCTTCCTGCCCCCCCCCAGAGAAGATCCCAGGGGCTTGGGCTGTGTCTAAGAGGATCCGAGCTGCCAGCCTCTTTGCTCAATTGGCTTTGCCACCGATCCCTTAATAGGATTGGGACGAGGAGAGGCCGGAGGGCAGCCTGGGGCAGGGCTGGCAGCAGAGGAGTAGGGGTTCCTGAGCAGACCCCCACGCCCACACAGGGCAGGGGTCCCACAGCTCCATGCACTCACCTGGATAATGGTCTGGACTCGGCGGGTCGGGCTGGCAGGGGCCCTGCTTGGTGCCTCCATGGTACCCACTCGGAGACGCCGGGTGCTCTCAGGCACAGGCTGCTGCCGGGAGAGATTGGGGAGGTGGGCACAGGCAGCTGCACTGTGCATAGCTCTGCGCGTTCCTCCCGCGCCTCGACAGCCCGACCCTGCCCCAAACCTGCCTTTCCAGCAAAGGGACTCCCCTCCTGAGCTCCGGCCCAGCTGCACCGCCCTGAGGCTACTGAACATCCTCACCCAGGGAAACCTGCACCAAGCATCTGGCCGGGACACGGCGCCAGAGGAGCCAGCACGCCATCCCGGCTTCAGGGAGCCAAGGCAAGGAAGGCACACCCCAAATGCTGAGAGCCACAGGCAGCTGGGCCCCGGTGGCCACTGGTGGCCAAGGGCAGGCCAGCAGAGCATCCAGCTGTGCCCAGCATCACCCGCATGTGCCACAAGTGCCTGTCCCCGGTGGCTGGGCATGCACCTTCGATCCCACCCAGACAGGCGGTGGCAGCCCCTCGGGGTGCCAGAGCCCCGCGGCCGGCACACACTGGGCTGGCAGAGCCACCACTGCCACCCGCTGTCCTTCTGCCGGGACAGGAGGCAGCCAGGGAAGGAACGGTTTCCGTCACCCGGAGCTCACGCCATCGTCACAGCCCGGGATGCTCCGGGGTTACTAAATTTACCGGCTGCTGCTCCCCACGTCCCTCCCTTCCGCCCGGGCCCAGCCGAAGGCAGCTTAACCCTTCCCGGGCAGGCAGGGCAGCTGAAACAGGGAGTGCTCCTCTGTCCCCAGTATGGACCCCAGTCCCAGGGCAGCTGGGGGCACCGGGAGGGGCCCGGGGCCCAGTTCCCTGCAGCATCGCCCCACAGTCCCGCCAGCCCCAGTGTCCTGTGGGGTGAAGGACCCCTCTCCAGCTTGGCCAGCGCCCGGCTGGGCTGCGGGGGCGAGCAGGCGGCTATTACACACTGCGGAAAAAATGAAACACTGGAAAACACCAGGCGTGGGATCCAGGGCTGGGACGGAGCCCAAGTGGCTCCACACAACGCCAGGGACAGCCGCCCCATGGCAAGGGCTCCGTGGGGACCGTGGCTGCCCTGCGTGGGACAGGGGCAACTGGGCTGGGGTGGGGGGAGCAGAGAGGCAGCACCCCAAGGACCAGCTCCTGCTGAAGAAGGACACCCCACTTTCCCTTACCTGCCACCCGCTCCTGACCCGGGCACCGAGCGGGACCCTCCATGGCAGCGTCCCCATGTTCCCCGGGGGTGGCCACGCTTCCCAGCACCCGCAGCCCCCGCAGCCTGGCTGAGCCCCTGCTCCCAGGCCTCCCTCAGCGTCCGGGAAGGAGGAAAAGCCAGGAGGGGCCGGGCTCCTGGATAGGAAGGGAGTGGGGCCAGGGTGGGATCCTGCGCTGGCATTAACCCCTTCCCATCATGGCTCTGCAGGGGGAGCATTGTGGGGGACCCTGGCCCTGCTGCTTAGGAAACGGGGACTCCCTCCTGCTGCCCAAACCCTCTCTACCCCCAGACCCTGCTCCACAGGCATCCCATGGGCTGTGGGGGACTCCAGTGTCTGATGGCTCCCCGACATCCACCCTGATGGCCCCTGGCATCGCCCCCCGCCCCAGCAGAGCCCCTCACCTGGCTCCTCACGGCTGTCCCTGGGGTCCCCAGCCGGCTCTGCTGGAGGAATGCGGGGAGGGAGCGTGGCCGCCCCGGCCGGCGCCCCACTGCTGGGGCGGACAAGGCGGCCTTTCTTCTCCCGCTGCCGCCTGCAGAACGCGCCGCTTGTTCCCGCCGTGGGAAGCGGCGAAGGCAGCAAATGCCAAGGGGTAGGGCTCGGTTACCGCCAAGCAGCCCACTGCCCCCGCGCCCCCCGCGCTTGGGACTGCCCGCTCAGCCCCGGCCTCCTGCAGCACAAAAGCCCCTTTCTTCTCCCGGTGCAGGCAGAGGCCTCACCTGGGAGGACGCCCAGCCCCGCCAACGCTGGGCAGGCAGCTCCGGGACACGCTGCACCTCGGCCACCACGCTCCCGGGGAGCCCCCGCATCCCACTGCCTGGGCGCGCAGGGGCAATGAGGGGGTCTGCTGCCCCCCACTGAGACTCAGCCTAGATATGGCACAACCTGCCTCGCACCCCATCACCACGGCTGGGTGCCAGCAAGCCAGACCCCGCAGCCGTACCACGTGCCACCGGCCGGGGCACAACCAGGGCATGACCGGCCAGCCCACGCTGCCAAAGAGCCGCACCAGAGCATGGCCTGGCGCAACCCCTGCCGTGCCCCCTCCGCACTGCCCGCCTTGCCCAGGGCAAGCACTTGGCATCCCATGGCACAGCCTTTCCTCCCTGCCGGTGGCCAAGTGAGCCAGGGGCGGAAGCCGGGGCGGCCCTGTGCAGCAACCGCAGCCTCCGTCCAACTTGGCCTCCTGCTCTCCCCATCTGCTAACGAGCTTTAGGGCGCCCTCACCCTTCCCACGCCCTGCGCCCCAGTAAACAACCAGGGAAGGTTGGGGACCCGTCTCTGGCACCGAGCCAGAGAGGAGCAGGGACCCCGCTCCAAGCCCCACGCTGAGTGGGGGGCAGCGGGGGCTGCAACCCGGTTGCTGGGACGACGCGACCGCTGCTGGCAATAACATCCCTGTAAATCAGCCGCCAGACAGCGCCGGCGGGAGCCGAGGAATCCCGGCCGCACCCGCTGATCTCAGCGCTCCCGCACCCCCGCAGCACAGCTGCACCACGGCCCTGCCACGGGGGTCTCCACGGGCTGGGGGACACCCACCACATGCCTGGGAATGGGAGGGCACGAATCCTGCAGCTCCCTCACCTGAGATGAGCCAGCTCCAAGGGGTGGCGACGCCACGCACAGTCCCGAAGCTCCAGCACCGAGCCCAGCATTGGCACAAGCCTCCGGCCACCACAGCACGGACAGGGAAACACCCCCCCTCACCCCCGGAGATCCAGGACCCCTCGCAAGGTCACAGTGATACAGGTTTATTCCTCAAAGCCCCCATGGAGCAAACGATGGCTCCTCACCTGCAGGCCCAATGATGGGCTGGTCTCACGGGGAGCACCTGTGGCTCCTGCTAGTGCTGGCCCAGGGAGGGACTTGGGGGGTCCCAGATCAGTCCCTGACACGACCCCAGTGCCTGGCCCCCACTGGCTGGGAGAGGGCTCAGGGTGAACCCCACCTCTCTGAAATGGGCATCGCTCTCTTGCTATCGGGGAGCTCCATGTGGTCCCACAGACCCCATCCCCTGCAGCCCCGCGCTGGCCAACGCGGGGCAAACCCACGGCGACCTGGAGCAGCCAAAAACGCACCCGGGTCCCCGCGGCGAGGGGTCAGCCCCTATGCGGTGCCTGGCGGGGGGGAAGCGGGTGGCCCCTCGGCGCGGCAGCTGGAGACCTTCTGGGGCTGCCAAATTCCTGGGGCTGCGTCTGGAGCGTGTCCGGAACAAACACGGTCCCGCCGGGAGCGGGGTCCGGCTGGGCCAGCGCCCCTTCCCAGGACCCCGGGAGCGCCGCCCCCCGGGAGCCGCGGCGGGGTCTGGGCACGGAGACCCTCCCACGGGGGGGCGGCTGCCCTCCGCCCTCCCTTGCCGCCACACTCACCCCCGGGGCGGGCCACCGGCTCCGTCCGCGGCTACCGGCGCACCCGCGCCCCCCCCGAGAGCTGCGCGGGGTCGGGGCTGGAGCCGTGGGATCTACCTGCCCTCCCGCCTGCACACCCCCCCACACCCCCCCCCCCCGGTGGACCGGGACCCCTTACCGCTCCCCCTGGCCCTCACTCATTCCCCGCGGAATGAGACCCCCCCCCAGTGAGGACGAGGGGTGCCCGGGGATCCCACCGCCCGCCGGTTCCAGCCTCCGCGGTCCCCTCCCCGCTGCTCACCTCCGCTCCGTCCCGGCTCCTCCGCAGCCCAGTCCCCGGCTCCGCCGAATCCCCGCCCCACTGCCGGCCCCCTCCCGCCCCCGGGGGGGAGGGACGGGGGGACTGGCCGGTCCCGGCTGTGGAAGGACCCCAAGACCCTCAGCCGGCTCCTTTGACAATACTTTATTTGATTAAAGACTGGATTTCTGTGTACACTGGAATGTGCTCTATGCCCTAGGCCAGTACGGGACAGCGTTACAAAAAGGGGGGGGGGTGTGTGTGTCTCGGCTCAGTTTAAACATTACCCTCTAAATTCCAGAAAAAAAACATCCCAAAAGCTCCGTTGCTGCTCCAACTCACCCCAGCTCCATTTTAAAATCGTACAGACACGCAACTCTCCAACACCCACGTTAACGGGGTTTGTCACGGGGGGGAGAGACCACCAACCTCTTTGGCAGAGGCCCTGGGGAACCCCAACACCCGGCTCAGGGGCACAACCCAAGGGGACGCAGGGCATTTGGGCCCTCAGGACCTTCGGTGGCACCAGGAGTGTTCCCTGCAGAGCTCACTGCTGTCTGGGGACACGGGTGAGGATTTGGGGGGGTACACAGGTCTGGGACAGCCCACACCACACTGGGGGTCATGCCTGCACTGGGATCAGCCCAAACACCCTCTGGAACCCATGCTCCCTTCTCCCCATGGAGATCAATGGGCCAGGCCACCAGCTACTGGCTACCAGACTGCCCCCAGTCCCCAGGGGAGCAGGCAGAGCCCCCCCAAAGCACCAAAAGGGCCCAGGAAGGACACGCAGCCGGTTCTAACCTCATTAAACCGCCTCCGAAGCCCACCCACGTGTGGAGCAGACCCTTCCGGACACTCCCCCTCCTGCAGCAGGAGCAGGAGCATCTGGAGCCACAGCCTGCGCTACCCTGGAGCCCCCCAGGCCCAAGGGTCACCCCAGTCTCTGGGCTGGAGACAGCAGGGATCATGTGGGGTGACAGGAGCCTAGCCCTGAGTCCCCCTTCCCCACCCCAAGCCCCTGCTGTAACCCCCCAACCTTCAAAACTGAGGCCAACTGGCTCCGCTTCGACCAGACGGGGGGGTCCTGGGGAGTGACGAGCCCCCTGCCCAGTACCGGGACACTTTCAGCGACGGGGAGGAGAGTTGGAGGCCGAGAAGTTAAAATGGCAGCACCAGGGAGCAGCGTGGGGCTGAAGTGGGGAGGGGGACGGCATCTGGGGGGGCCAAGCCAGGGTCTCTGCCGAGATCTTGCTTTCCGCCAGCTGGGAAAAATCTGCCAAAGAAAGGTGTAGCCTTTCCCCCCCAAGAGCACGGCAATTCTCTGCCAAAAGTGTCTGTGGCCCAGGAACGCTGCGGATGGCGGAGCCGGGCGGCTCGGCAGAGGGGGGACTGCGCCTCCCCCACATTCTCAATAAACTTCGGCCTCTTTTTTTTTTTCTTTTAATTTAAAAATTTCTTCCTCTGCGACTCCCCGTGGCCAGCGTTACAGGATCTCGTACTTGTCCACCAGGAAGGTGGTTTCAGTTGAAAACCTGACGGGGCTGTTCCCATCCACCTGGGTGACTTTGGTAACCTGCGGGGGTGAGGGGCAGAGTCAGCTCCCTGCCCCACACAGACGCACTGTGCTGCGTCACACCAGGGGGCATGGGGACATGATCAATCCTCCCTCCCGAGCCAGCCCCCAAAGAAACTCCTTTGCTCCCAGGAAGCCTAAGAAGAGGGGAATGATTTTCTGCAGGAGCTGCACAGAAAGCAGCCAGGGGGCAGGTCAGCAGCAGCCCATGATGGTTGAGTGGAGACGGACAGACAGACACCTGCAAAGAAGCCTTTTGGCTTGGGAAGGCAGGCAAGGGACTCCCTAACAGGGGTCTGAGGGGAAGCACAAGACACAACCCAAACCTCAGCCAAGCCCTGGGAGTTGCTTGTGCTCCCTGAACCCAGAGAACACGGAGGAGGCAGAGCCGAGGCTGAAGGCTTTGGGGAGGGGGAGGGCATGGCCCCCATGCCACGGCAGGGACAACCAAGGCAGAGGAAAGAGGCAGAAGGACATCCCGCCCACAGTGACCCTACCTGTATGTTGCAATAGTTCTTTTTGGAGACGAAGGAGACCTGGATGGGGAAGAAGTCACTGGGCTGCCCCGTGATGCTGAACTCCAGGCTGCCGCTCTTGGCTTTGGCGTCGATGACGGGCAGGCACCACTCCAGGAGGTTCCTGCGGCTGTCGTGGCGGTACTCCCCATCGATCTCCCCGATAACGGGGGCGCCCACGCCAGACCTGCAGTGAGGCACCACCATAGTACCACGGCAAGGAAACGCCTGTGGGGCCCCTCGGGGTAGGGAGGAGCCAGGCAGCACTACTCACGGCAAGGGGATGGTGATGACAACATCGTTCAGCTCCAGGCTCTCCTCTTGCAACTCGTACTCAATGTTGACATCACAGTTGCTCCCGCTCTCTGAGGGCCAGCAGTTTACTGGGGGCACAGAAAGGGTATGCTGAGCCGGGCAGAGTGTCTGCCTGCAACCAGCCCCCCCCAAAAAGATGCAAAAGCAAAGGCACCCCCAAGAAACTCCCACTTCAAGAAAAAAACAAAAACTTTTTGATTTCTTTAAGAGTGTTGCAAAAAACACACACCCCAGGGAACAGCAGACAGTATCCAACGGCACCTCCAAGACCTTGCTTGAGGACCAGCCCCAAGGTGGGCTGCCAGCTGGCCACCCGTGGCCACACACACACCAGCCTCTCCCACCCGAGCTCCCCAGCACTTGCTGACACCCACTGGTCAGGGGGATGAAGGACTCCTCCGTGGTCTGCAGCCGCCACTTCAGCACACCCACGTCGCTGTTGATGGGGAATGACTTCTCTGGGTTCTTCAAACCAATCTGTGACTCGGCGGTGAAGAGCTTCTTGTCCACGTTGGGGTGAGTCTGAAAGTAGAGCAGAGGCCCCGGTCACCCCCAGCCCGGGGACTGAGCCACAGGCAGGTGACACGGGTTCTGACACCATGGCCCTCCACATCCCGGGGTATTTTCCTGCAGAAAAGGCACAGCAGGTTTGCTCCCTGCTCAGAAGTCCAACTAGAGCACACCTGTTTCTCAACCCAGGGCTCCTTCCAGAAAACACTGATCCACTGCGAAAAATCCACACCACGACCATTTTTACTTGCTCCTGTGCCAGAGACTCTCGCAAAGCCGGACTGATAACCTGGAGACCAACTTCAACAACTCTTAAAATCCCAAAGACCACCCTGCAGGCCCACAATGGATATTTCTCAAAGAAAAAACAACATAATGCTGCTGTGAGGAACACCTGAAACCACAAAATACTACTTCCTCCGCAACCTCAATACGAGAGCAGCCAAGCTCTAAACACTCTCTCCCCACAGCGAGAGCATCTCTTTAGCGGCAGAGATTTGTGCAAGGTAACGCTCAGGTGACACTAGAAAGCCAGGAGTCAGCGTTGGGTTTGGTCTTCTCTCCACCCCAAGCAGCTCGTGTGGGAACCTCATTAGGGACTCGCTGACAAGACACCGATAATGAAGCTACTCCTGCCCGAGCAGCCACGGCCAGCAAGGTGCAGAAAAGCTCGTGGCGAGGAGGAGGAGGGAGAAGAGTGTGTCAAAGCAGCATGATCTGCAGGGCTCAGAAGGGTGACACAACTGGAGGGAGAAAGGGGAGGACTCATCTCTGAGCACCTCCTGAGCTGCCACTGCCGAGTGCAAACACAGGCTCTGGCTCCACGAACTGTCTTGGGGATGGGACACGAGTGACCCCGAGAGGAAAGGGCTTTCTAGATAATGAATAAATTCCTCTTTAGCACAGGAACTTTGTTCTAACGCTCCCACTCAACAACTGAAGGTAGCACCACATGAACAACCCTCCAGGGCCCTGTGGAGCCCCCCATAGCTGTAAGGGAACAGCACTGTGCAGCACTGCACAGAGAAGGCTCCCGGGGCAGGGAGAAGAGAGAACAAGACGGGAGTTCTCCAGTGAACTTCAGTCTTTGGAGCATGCCTTTGTGCTCTGCCTCAGCCCAGTGGCTGGGACAAGAACCATTTCCCAGCGCTGGCCCGGGAGAGCAGGGCCGGTATGTTCCCACCGCAGGAGACCACCTGGGCTTTACCTGGAGCTGCACCCCCCTCTTGTCTTCGTTCTCCACGTGCAGGCGAATCCGTGCAAACTTCTCATCTGAAATGTGCAGCATGATCATGCCGTGCAACTCCATGTTCTGCAACCCGCCGTCACGGCCACAGGTCAGGGAAATCTTCTCCTCTATTTTCATGTGGACGCTGCAGAGACAGGAAAAAGGCAAGTGTCTCAATCCTGCACTTGGCATCAAAGAGGCAAGAGGGAAGAGGAGTGCTCAGCAAGGACAGGCCACATGCAATGAGCTCCCACAAGTGTGGGGGCTCCACGTGGAAGGCACACGGGCACTAAAGCTGCTCCAATGGGATAACTCAGGGACACATGGCCCTACGGACACAGATGAGGAAGGATGGAAGTCCAGACAAACAGCGACGACACAGAATCTCCACATGCTGTACATTCAGAACCCTATGCCCTACGGCTCCCGGCACAACAAGGTTCTCAGTCACTGCATTTAAAACAAACCATGTACGCTCCCACTCTAAGCCACAGAAAGGCAAGAACTCAAGGAAAGGAAAAAGCACAGAAAAACTCCCAGCCTCAGCTAACATGGGAGGTACATTCATTGTTCAGCTGATTCCTACTCAAACTATCTGCTTTTTTGCCACTGGGCTTTCCAAGATTGTGCCCACCATCTTTCAAAATTCACAGCTCGAGTGACCACACAGGACCCCAACAGCAGAAAAAAGCCTGTTCTGAGCACTAAAACAGAACCTGGCTCATGAGGCAACACATGCACAGCAAAGGGGAGTGAGGAGAGTGCTACCTCAGCAAGGGGGATACCCACCTCTCTGTGTTAACAGGAGGAGCAAGGACTTTGGCTGCTTCCGTGGAGCGCTTGCCTACAGGCGTCATGATGTTTTCTCCTTCTGATTTCAGCTTGTCCACGAAGTTGTCCACCTCCTTCCCCTTGGCACCAAGTTTCAAGGCTTTACTGGGACCTGAAGGCCTAAAACAAAAGGCGTAAGAGTCTCTAAGTCAGCCCGGAGCAGCAGATTCAGTTCTCCGAGTGCTGTAGCCCGACTATCCCAATGACACGGCCTCCACCTCTGCAGCCTTTTTTGGGGAGAGTGTGCTTAAAAGTGATGATCTTACATGTGGGATGCCAATATGTAATCTGGTTTCTGTTCCTAGTATTACCAGTACCTATGGCCTCTTTTTTCACATAGACTGAGAAGCCCATTGCCCCAAGAAGCCTCCAAAGAGACCACAGATGCTCCCGTGCAAACACTGCTCAATAATACAAGGGGGTGCCTGAAGAATACACAGCATAAACCATCCTACACGCAGTCCTGTCACAGGCTCGGAGGTCAGCACATACCAATGAGAGGTTTCCCGAGGGCAAGACAACCCCCTACAGTAACCAAATGGGGGGGGGGACACAAAGAACCCCTCAGAGAGCCTTGATTTGGGCAGGGGGCTCCAGCCCTGGCCAGCTCCCGGGAGCACCGGTTCCCACCACGCACTGACCTGGCTGGTGCTGGTGCCACTTTGGGCTTCTCCGTTTCGATGATGGTCTCTGTGATCATCGCCGCCGTCGTGCCTCCAGACACGGCCGAACTACCGAAGCCACCGAAACCGGGCGCCTTTTTGCCCTGTCTCTCAGCATCCCGCCGGGCCTGCTGCAGTTCCTTGGCTTTGCGGCGCATCTCGGCCTTCGCTTCGCGCTCTTGAGTCTGAGCACAAGAGAAAAGCGATAGAACTTTGTGATCTCAGTCTTACTCTGCACAGGAACCAACGCGCTCGCTCGCAAACCCTTTGTGAAGGCCAAGGGAACAAGAGACGGGTGCTCAGTTTACAGAAAAGCTACATAATTGGTGGAGTGACACCTTTGTATAAAATACAGCAGCGTTTCGCGCCAGGGCACCGGACGCAGCAGTCTCTCCCCCTCACCTCTCGCACAGCTCGGAACACCTTCTCCTCGTGCGAGTCCATCTCAGTGAAGGTCCGGATCTGTGCCAGGTTGACATTCTCACGGTAGCCCAGAGCAACAATTTCATCAAAGGCAAAAATCAGGTCGAAGCAGTGCTCGGAGATCTCATTCTCCTCCAGTGCTCGGCAGTACTCAGGGATCTAGGGAGGGAGGGGAAAACATTTCAGAGGAGCATTCGTAAGAACGCGAAGCTTTGTCATTATTAGGTTTTCTACCCTATAATACCGATACAACTCTTAGCTGCAACACTGACTCGCAGGAACCTCAACACACCAGGACCAGCAAATTTCCTGAAGGCCCTTTGCTTGCACAAATGCAGCTGCAGGAACTTGCTGCTCAGAAACGCAGGTGAAGTAGTGCTGTGCCTCTGACACTCACAAGCTGTAATGCCATCGTGTTTTTAGAGGGAATATGGATGTTATCTCAAGAATATAAGGAATATTTAATGCTAAATTCACAACATCATCCCTTTGGTCTCACCAGCAGAACTGCAACTGAGGATTTATTTTATGTGTATTCAAAAATACCACCAAAACCTCAAACCTCGCTTCCAGGGCAGGAAGAGGCTCTGGAGGATGACACTGCCAGGTGGGGGCAGACAGCGCTCCACCACCAGCCCCCCACGAACAGCACCTTTTCAGGTGACACACATGGACTCCGCATTGGGGATGGGTCCTTAGAATCATAAAATCATAGAATTGTCCAGGCTGGAAGGGACCTCCAAAGGTCATCTAGTCCGACCTCCCCGCAGTCGGCAGGGACACACCCAACTAGACCAGGTTGCCCAGGAGTGGTTCCTTACCACTCTAGAGAAGAGTCGGAGTGTTTCCAGGTCTTCCAGGATGTTGCTGTTCTTGGTGGTGATGAGCACCATGTAGAGCTTCTCCATGGGCTGGTAGACATACCGCACACTCTCCGTCTCCACAAAGGTGTGCTGCTTCCCCGTGTTCATCAGCTTGGGGAAGGCCGCCAGTAGCCCCTCGATGCGGGTGCGGGTCATCTCCACGAACTGCCGGGAGACAATGGCCTTCCCCGCCTTCGTGCAGACGGCGGCTGCCAACAGCACCTGCGAGGGCCAGACCTGGTCAGCCGAGCTCCCCAGCACCACTCACACTGGGACAGGATCACCCCCAACCACATTTCACCTTCACCTTTATTGCACAACCACGTGACTCTTCTTAAACACAATTTTCAGTCTTTTTTTCTGTGGCCAGCACTCTAAGAGCAGATCCACCTCTGCTGCTCTCTGGCTTTCCCTCCCAGTGTTATCTTGAGTAAGCTCTTGGGACTCCAGGTGAGCAGACACCAAGAACCAGACCATTCTCTCCGCCCCAGAGGAGTAACAACCCCCTCCTGCTCGAACACTTCAGGGGAGGCTCTAGGTACTGAGTTTTCTGGCCCCAGCTTACAGCAAAATACACAAACTCTGTGAAATTTGACATTCCTTCCCAAAGCTGCAATTACAGCACAGCCAGGTTAATAAAATATCAGCAGCTGCATTAATCACCGCCCAGGGACGACTCTCCTGGGCACTTCAGAGACATTATCGCACCAACAATAAAAAGGCAGGAAGCCAACTGCCAGCTTAGATTTTCTCATTCTCTCAGACAACCCAGACTTCCTTCTCCCATTTCTCTCTCCCAGATCAGCTTCTTAATTAACTTTGTCGGGGTGAGGGCATTTCTGCACTTAAGATCTTTCAACCCCCCAGCCGTTGTTATTTCCAGCTGTCTAACAGTTGGGGAACTCCCAAACACGGACTGATGTCACGCCCCGGGCTGACAGCGCTGCGTGAGCACCTCGGTCAGGGTGCCCGGCTCTCTCTGAACTGCCCCGGGGCCCTGCAGCTTCACAGCCGTGCCCTCCCCAGTACTTACAAGGCAGAAATAAATCTCCTCCTCGTAAGCACTCCCCAAAAGCACTCAGACCGCGACGGAGGAGGACCGGAGGGCACCAAGGGTCCCTGCTGCTCGGTGAGCACCCAGCCCTACCCTTTAACGGACGGGACGGTCTTTGCCGACTGAGACCGTCGCCAAACACAGCTCCGGATGGGCAACACGGCGCAGGACCAGCTCGAAGAAAAAGTCCCCGGCGTTAACTTCTACAGCGACACAGGCACAGCCCCAACACCCCGAACGGCCTCTGAAAGCAGCGGAGCGCCGTGTGCCCCCGGCTGAGGCCACCAGCCCCACCGCTGAAGGGGCCCGGCGGCCCCGTGAGCACTGTACTGCCACCCGCAGGCCCCAGAGCCGGGCTGGGACGACGGCCCCAACGGCCCCGCGGCGCCCCGAGGACTGACGGCCCCCGACCCGACCCCCCGGGGCGGCCGAAGAACCTGCCACGGTGCCCCCTCCGCCCCGACAGGCCATTGGGCTCCCGCACGGGCCCGAGCCCGGGCCCGCGCCCGGCCCAGCGGCGGGCCCCCAAGCAGGGCCCAACCGGGCCCGTGCTCTCCCCCAGCACTCCCCCGCGCCCCGCAGCGGCGGGAAGCAGGCGGCGGGTGAGCCCTTACCATGGCGGCAGCGGCGCTGGGCTCGGCGCGGGCTCGGCGGCCGCTCCGCGTCCCCTCCGGTAGCCCCACAAGATGGCGGCGCCGGGCCACGTCCCCAGGCGGAAGTGGCGTCAGGCGCGGGGCGGTGCGAGCCGGGAGGGCGGTGTCCCCCAGCCCCTCCCCGCCGGCAGGGGGCGCCGCGCGGGTCGTGCCGCTCTGGCCGGAAGGAGCCAGCGAGGCGGGGGCGTCGCCATGGCGACGGCGGGGCCGCGGCGGGGCGGCATGGCGGAGCGGCGGGCGCTGGAGGTGAGCGGGGCCCGGGGCGGGCCTCACCCCACCGGGACGGCGCCTTACACTCCCCCCTCTGCCTAGACCCACCTCGTCGAGAACCAGCCCTACGACGAGAGCCTGGAGCTGCCGGAGGCCGAGGAGGCGGGCGGCGCGGCGGGAAGGCCGCCCGGGACCCTCTCGCCGCGGGTAGGGGGCGCGGGCCGCTCCCAGGGCTCCCGGCGGCCAGGGATGCCCGATCGCAGCAGCGACGAGGAGGGAGGCGGCGGCAAGGTGGGCGCGGGGCCGGTAGCGGGCGGGGGGCCCAGCCCCGGGAGGCAGCCCGGTAAGGCCCGGTCCTTCTCGCCTACAGGAGGCGGCCGGCCCGGGCCCCCCCGCCGCCCTCAGTGAGGACGACGACGAGGACTCGGACGACTCAGAGGAGGACGACGACTCTGAAACAGACTCAGAGGACGACTCGGAGGAGCACGGGACTGCGCTGGAAGGGTAAGCAGCGACACCGGCCTGAGGAGCCGGGGGCCGGTGCTGGACGGGTGCCGTGTGGACCCATTTGGCTCTGCTGGTGTGCTCGCTGTTGGCATCGGGACAGCTCCTTCCTCCTCGTACCCGGGTGGCCCAGGAGAAAGAGGTTCCTTCGTGTGAGGAACGGCAGCCACCTAGGGGCTCCTCAGATGCTCCCCCTCCCCCTTTGGTTCCCTAGGAGAGACACAGCTGGGAGTGACCCCCTGGAGCAAGGCAAAGGTGTCGGCTCAGCCCCTGGGTCGCTGTCAGTCAGTGCCCAAGAAAGAGAAGGAACATCTCAAACACATCATTCGCCTTCTCAAAATCCTCCTCCCTTTTCCTCTGGTTTCAACTCCAAAGCATCAGTGACCCCCCTGGTTGTGTTCCTTTGTGCACATCACTTATCCACCCTTTGATGTCCCCTATAATCAACTGTCCATCACTCACTGATTTTTTTGGCTGGGAGGCCCAAGGCAAAGCCTGACCCGAGAGTGTTTTTTCACGTGCAAGAAGTCTCAGTATCAGAGGAGTGACTGCCTGCCATCTCAGCTTCCCTCCCGGTCGCCTTGCGCAGTCGGGGCCTAGTTCCTGCCCGTACCCACCTTTCTGTTTCTCTTCCTTTCTTTAGCGACTTCAATCTAGCAGATTTTGACTACCTGCCTGTGTCTTCTGAAATCAAAGAGCTCTTTGAATACATCAAGAGGTGAGGTGAGGGGGCTTTGGCCCGCTCTTGCTCCCCTTTGTGCCAATTATTGTGCCAGGTTTGGCACAACAGGTCACAAGTGCCTGTGCTGTGGTTTTCCCAGGTACACTCCCAAAATGATAGACATTGAGTACAAACTGCAGCCTTTTATTCCTGACTTTATTCCTGCTGTTGGGGACATTGATGCATTTCTAAAGGTAGGGTTTCTAAAGGTAGGGTTTCAGGCCCCTCTGGATCTGCTCCCTCAGGACCCAGGGTGTCGGTGCACGAGGGGCACCCTTGCCCTGCACTGTCAGAGAGAATGTTCTAGAGAAAAGCCCTGGATTCGGTCACCTCCCAAACAGCTCATACAGGATTCGTGGTGAGGGCTGCGGTTCTCCTTGTCCACCACCTCGTGCTCCTCGGGCCATGCTGGAATGGGAGCTGTCAGTGCAGAGAGACCCTGCCTTTTAGGGGCCAGCTTCTAAACTGCTCTGTACAAAGTAGCCCCCACTGCCCCTCCCACTGGGCTCCTTCAGGAAGGAGGGTCTCTATTCATCTGCAGGTGCCCCGGCCTGATGGGAAGCCCGATAACCTAGGGCTGCTGGTCCTGGACGAACCCTCAACCAAGCAGTCGGATCCCACCGTGCTCTCCCTCTGGCTGACGGAGAACTCCAAGCAGCACAACATCACAGTGAGTCATGGGGAGGGAGGAGGCACTTCCTCTGCAAAAACATGCCATTTTACTCTTACTTTTGTCTGGGGACCACAGTGTCACTGCACAACCCGTATCTTGGCTTTAAAGGCAGAAAAAACTAACCTTTTCCTTTAAGCTGCAGTGGATCTCAGCCTTGCTTCAGGCGAGTCTTGGTAGGGGCTGTGGATCCGCTTCCTTCAGGTGAAGCTTTGCTTCCTCGTGGTTGCCAATGTCTGGTTCTAGGGGGCATTTTGTGTGGCAGCTGCTCCCCTGTCCCAGGAATCAGTTGGTGCAGGGCACTAGGAGAGAGAAAAGCTCAGTCAGTAGCGGGGACGGGGCTGGCCAAAAAGCCACAAAACCCCACAAAGTGCTCCCAGGTTTATATTTCTGTTCACAGCAGCAGATAAAAGTGAAGAGTTTGGAGAATGCTGAGAAGAACCCCAAAGCCATCGAGAGCTGGATTGAAAGCATCAGCGAACTGCACCGCTGCAAGCCCCCGGCCACCGTCCATTACACCAGGTGAGCTGTGAAGCCAGCCCTCCTCCACACCCTCATCTGGCCTCGGCATGGGTTGGTGTCCTGAGGGAGCCGGTCCAGTTGCCCGTGATCTCAAAGTTCCCCTTTGCGTCTTCCCCCTCGCAGGCCGATGCCTGACATTGAGACCCTGATGCAGGAATGGTCACCAGAGTTCGAGGAGCTCTTGGGGAAGGTACGTTGTCTGTGCGATAAGTAGTTAGCTTGTGATGTTAGGAACCATCTTCTGTGGAAGGTGGGCTCCTGCTCCTCAGCAAGCTCTGTGCCTGCAGCCCAGCCCGCTCAGCTGTGGCCCCAGTTGCCACCTCTCCCTTGCCAGGAGGCTGGGAGCAGCCCAGGGCCGGGATCTCAGCTGGGCTCTGCTGCAGCTCTTGGGCTGGTGCTGTGTGGGAACTGAGGGCCCACACGTCTGTTCCAGGTGGGGCTCCCCACGGCAGAGATGAGCTGTGACCTGCCTGAATACATCGACATGGTCTGTGGTAAGCTGAGACACAGCCTGTCTCTGTCCCCCTCAATGTGAGGCCTCTGGGTGCGGGCTCAGTCCTGGGGGGCCCACACCACCCTGTCCTGCCCTCGGCAGGGAGCAGATGGTGGTCCCCCTGAGCAAACAGAGTGTGTGGAGGCTCAGCCTTTCCCCCAGTACCCCGGTGCCACCTGGAGATGCTCAGGGGTTTCCACTCTCTCTTGTAGCCATTCTGGACATCCCCGTCTACAAGAGCCGGATCCAGCCCCTGCACCTCCTCTTCTCCCTCTACTCTGAGTTCAAGAACTCGCAGGTGCGTGGCCCCCGACAGGCGCTGCTCCAGCTGGAAGCACTGCAAACCTTCTCCTCTTGTGGGTGTTGGTAAAGGGCTGGGAGGCCACAAGAAAGGGGCCTAAAGAGCATTTTCTAAGCTCTCATTTCCCTTATACCCCCGTTACCTCTGATGTGCCCCGAGGCTGGGAGGCCGCCCCATTTCACAGCCCAGATGGCTTTTCCCACCGCAGTGGAGGCTGAGCAGCAGCTCACACAGAGCACGAGTTGCTTTTCCAGCTGCACACGGGCACTGTAATTAACGAGAGTGGAATCATTGCCCTAACACATTCTTTCCCCACAGCACTTCAAGCCCCTGGCTGAGGGGAAGAAAGGCCGGAGCCCGCCCTCCAACCCCCCCTCGCAGGCGGCAGAGGTGGAGGTGTTGAGCTTCACTTGACGCTTCGTGTTAAACCCCTGTCTCCCGCATCAATGCCCGCCCAAGACCCGCAGGTTTGACCCCAGCAGCCTCTGGAGCAGCGCTCACTGGCCCAGAGCCCCCCGGGTTGTACAGGTGCTGCACTCACAGAGCAGGACTTCCCCTGGCACGGTTATGGCAGAAGTTGCCCTGTCGCTCCATCTTTGCCCTGTCCCCAGCGGTCCACCCAGGGCCAGGCTCCCTGCGCCACAGACGGGGCAGGGCCTCCTCCAGCTGCAGCAACTGGGAATAAATTCTGTGTTCAGACACCACACTCGCATCTGCCCGGTGTGTTCTGATCTGGGGATCTCCGGTCCCCTCCACCCTCTGTCATCAAGCCCCTTCGCAGCTGCCGAGGACAGACAACCAGCGTGGCACCACACGGGTGACCATTAAGTTTAGTTTATTGCTGTCAGGCCAACTCTCCAGCCCCCCACCGCGCAGCCCCCACCTCCCAGCTCTGGCCGGAGCAGCAAGGATGATGCTGGCCATGAAAAGCACTCTGGCTACATAAAACCAGGCCTTAGCCAACAACACGGCTACTGCGACCTGCAGCATGCACCTTCCCTTACACCCATGGGCACCCACCACCCAGCACAGCCCCGGCTGCACTCCTGGCACGTACCTGGTACTGCTCACAGCCAGATCTCGTCGCTGCTCACACTCGGCACTTTGTAGATGCGCCCGGACATCGGGAGCTGGACAAAACCTGCAGGACAGAGACAGCTTGTTGCCAGCACCTTTTGGGGTGGCCATGGAGGCCAGTGGCCCCACAGCAGGTTTTTTGGGCTGCTCGCCCCTCCGTGTACCCTCACCAAGCTTGCTGAGAACCAGGGTGTTCTGTGGCCCTGGCAGGGGGTTCTCCTCTCCCTGGACACCGGCTCCTGCATCCTTGGGGGCAGCTGTGGGGATGGAAAGGGGTGTGAGCAGGAAATCAACCCTCACCCAGGCAGGACCCATGGCCTCACATGTCCCCCTGCACCAGCCCCTTGGGGGTCTCACCTCTGTCCTCCCACACGAGGTCATCGAGGCGCAGGTTGGGGGGCAGGGACCGGCTCTGGTGGGGCAGACGCTGTGGGAGCTGGGAGCTGCTGCAGTGGGGGCACGGGATGAGGGGGCTGCCCCCCGGTGCTGGTTTGCCACGGCGGCACAGCAGGCAGACCAGGCAGGAGCCCAGCCCCAGCAGGGCACCCAGGGCCAGTGCCACTCCCACAGCCACAATGAGCAGGGGCAGCTCCACGCGGGCGTCCAGCAGACCTGCACGGGTAGCATGGCCCCCTCAGCACCCTCTACGGGGCTGCTGCTCCGCACCCACCCCCCAGCACCTACCTGAGGGCAGGAGGGAGGCCGTGGTGACACCCACGCTGTTGGTGGCACTGATGGAGAAGTTGGCCAGCTCTGGGTAGCGTGCAGCACCCGGGAAGAGGATCTCTGAGGCGTTCACCATCACTTGCCCGTCCTGGACCACTTGGGCGATGCTGGCAGGTGGGTTGACTCGTACCAGCACAGGGAGCAGCAGGAGGAACCCCGTGGCCTCCACCTGCTGGTACCAGGCATCTGCCTCCGGGAGCCCTGGCTTCTCTGTTTGGTGAGCAGGCAGTGAGAGGGCAGGGGGGCAGGGGCAGCGCCCACAGGGGCAGGATTCGCCTCCCCCAGGGCCCCAAGCGCTTGTCAGCTGCAGTCACCCAGAATGGGTGAGACTGTGCCCCCCCGCGGCCCCGACAGACACAGATCACGGGTGGCAGCCCCACGCGCCCTCCCCGGCACCACGGGCCTTACGCTGCGTGTGGAGGAGGAGGGAGGCGGTGTAGGTGTCCCTGGAGGGTCAGGGAGAGCCGAGCAGGCAGTGACTGTGCCGGGCGGTGAAGCTGAGGGTGCTGGCCCCCAAGCTGTTCCCCTCCAGCTTGTGGTGGTCGAGGTACTGCATCAGTGTGGTGCCAGGGGCCAGCTGGGGGGCCCGGCTGGTGAAGGCTCGGCTCTCCTCCTCCTCTCACAGCGCCCACGCTGCCAGCGGCTACCCATTGGTGGTGGGGCCCAGCTCCCCCAGCCCTGCCAGAGATCTCATTGTGCATCAGGGCTGCTGCCAGAGCAGCTCAGTGGGAGGCAGAGCAGCATCGGGAGGCAGAGCTGCAGCAGCAGCCGGGTGAGGGCAGCCCCCAGCCGGCCTCCGAGGTGCCCCATGGACAACCGGCCCCGCTCAGCGCAGGGAGAGAGGCAGCCAGAGCCCAGTTGCAGAGCCCCCACATGCAGCGGGGCTGGAGGATGCAGCCGGGCTGTGCCTTACCTGGAGCATGGCCGCTGCTGCCGCCAGTCCAGCCCGCACTGCGGCCCCGCATGCAGCGCAGGGGCGGTCCCAGCACCGCCACCGCCATCCCTCCCGCCGGGCCCTGCAGCCCCCGCAGTGACAGCGGGGTCAGTCCCGGATGAGCACACAGGAGCGCAGCCGGAGACCACCCAGCCGGGGAGGAATGAGCCTCCCTGTGCCCCCCCTCACCTCCCCTCTTCAGCGGGGGGGCTCAGCACCCTGCCCAGCTCTGCGCAGGCATCACCCCATACCGCACACAGAACCCAAGTGCCAGGGACACGGGGAGGTTTATTATGGGGGAGTGGAGCCCAGACAAATCCAAAGCCTTCTGGTGTTTCCCGTTCCCCACTGTCCCCCAGGAGGAGGGACAAGATCCTGCTCCCGCCCAGGCCCGGCTGCTCAGCCCTGCCCGTCCCCTGCCCCTCATTCGCTGCTGGGGTTGCGCAGCTGCCCCAGCATCTGGCAGAGCATCTGGTTGCAAAGGGCCGAGTAGGGGTTGAGCAGCACCAGCTGCCGCCGGGCAAAGGCGCTGCCCAACCGCGCCGCCCGCTCGAAGTCCCGCCGCGCCTCCTCCTCCCGCGCCTGCAGCCGGTGGATCAGGCCCCGCTGCACGAAGCTCTGGCAGGCGGCACGGCCGTGGCCCCGGCTCAGTGTGATGGCCGTGTCCAGGTCCCGCAGGGCGCCTGGGGGGAAAAGGGGAGTCGGGGTGTGCTAGGGTACCAGGGGCCACCCCCATCCCCGCCCCAGCATCACCACTCACCTGCCACGTCCCCCCGCAGGCGCAGGGCCTGGGCGCGGTTGTTGTAGGCCGAGGCGCGCTGGGGCAGCAGGCGAATGGCCTCCCCAAAGCGCTCCAGCGCCGCGCTCACGTCCCCCGACTCAGCGGCTGAGACCCCCTGCAGCTCCAGGTCCCGCGCCTGTTCCAGCAGCTCCGGCGCGAAGCCGTCCCCTGTGCGGCACAACGGCGGGAGCTTGGCCGGGGAGCACCAGGAGTGCCCGGACACCCCGAGGGCAGCCTCATCACCTCACCTTCCTCCTGGGCGTCCTCCTCCTCCTCATCCAGCCCCGGGATGTCCCCGAAGGGGGTGCTGGGGTTGAAGATGGTCTGCAGGACGGCCCTGTCGTTGGCTGTGGCCATGGTGCCCCGTGTGCCTGGAGCCTGTGGCTGGTCAAGGGTCACCACGTGGGCCCCGCCGCCCCCAGCACGGCCTATCCCCGGCCCTGCCACCTGCCCGGCCCCCAGGCGCCCGCCCAGCTGGACGCCCCGCGGCTTCACAAGGTGACCCTGGGCACGGGCCCAGCACCATCCACCAGAACCCACCAAACCCCCTGTGGCACTGGCTGGGGGCTTGAGTCCCCCAAGAGAGAAGTGGTGACCCTGGGAAGCAGCTTCTCAGCCCCTCAAGAAGAATCCAGAGCCACCCTCTGCAGCAATAAACTTGACATGTTTATTAATTAAACTATCACTTAAATAAAAAAAAGTGCATAGAAAATAAACATGTTTAAAAACTCCTTTGTTTTTTTGTTTTTTTGTTTTTACAACTATGTACACTTTTTTATTTTTACATTCAGTCTTTTGCAGAGCTTTCAGCATTTTTTTAAACTATTAAAGTATTTCCTTCTTCCCTGTGGCAGGGAGTTAACACTGATGGACTTTACACACGTTTCCTTTTTTTTTGTTTGTTTGTTTTTTTTAAAAAAAAAACCAACCAAACAACCAGAAGCTTGGAAGAACACAAGAAAAAAAAGCAGAGATTTGTTATACATGATACGTTGTCAAGAAATGTATTTCTAGAACATAACCTTGCCTTTGCAGAGCTTTTTTTTTTTTTTGCCTTTTTTTTTTTTGCTTTTTTTGAAACAATTACCCACTACCTGTAATTACTAAAGAGACCGTTAAGCTCAATAAAAGAAACACCACAAGTAATAGTTCTGGGCTGAGACAAAGCTACTGCACCTCGATAAGAAGATACCAGGAAAGCACAGAGCACGGTTTTCCTTGGATGCAGGTGGTTCCCGACACTCGGAACCGCGACAAGGGAGGGAGCAGGGGGTTGGGGGGGGGGGGAAGGGCCGGGCAGGGCCCCCCCGGCCCCGTCAGCAACGGCCACACGATCGTACGACGGTGTTGGGGGGAAGCAGAAGCCATGGGGCGAGACGGGGCACGGGGACAGGGAGCGTCACTACAGCAGTTCCTATATATACGGTATTTATAGTTGGCCCAGAGCCCGGCGGGGGGGCAGGGGCGGCCGAGGGGGCCAGGCCCCGTATTGCTTGGGGAGGGAAGGGAGAGAGGGGACCCCCAGCCCTTGGCAATGACCCGCTTTTCCTTAACACAGAACACGGCGCTTTGTACAGAGAAAAATAAAACGCCCCAAGGTTCCTTTTGGGTTCTTTCAGTATTTCCAGATCCCCTGATCTGTCAGTCCTTAAAGTATACATTCATCGGGGGACGCTGCGCTCCTGCCGGCTGGGCCATGGGGCAGCGCCTGCCCCGTGCCACCACGGCCAGTCCCTAGCCCACAATTCCCCCAAGGCCTGGTACAGACCGTCCCACCAGCCACAGCAGCGAGAGGACCACGGGGACAGCGCTTGGGAGGCTCCCCGGCCCCCAAACCCCTGCCCCGAAGGAGCCCCTGGGGTGCGTTCGGCCAAGGCAGGGGCTGACCCTGGTGCTACCGTCAGACATGGGGAGGAAATGGGCCGTGCTGGGACACGGGGCCGAGACCCCCAGGCCCACGACCCCCGGGCCCCCAGGTATGTGCGTTCCCAACTGTCAGTGCATCAAATCTCCTCAGTAACGAATGCAGCGGCAACGGGACCCCCCCGCAGCGCTTATCACCAAAGAACCACCACACAGTGCAATAACGAAGGGGAACCAGCAGCGCCCAGCCCCCCGCGTGCCCCATCTTGCTCTGGGGTTGGGGGCAGAGCTCCCAGGGGTCATCACCCCCCTTCCCCACCAATGGTGACACCCTCCCAGAGCAGCCCCCTAACCCACCACAGGGACCCCTGGAAGCCTCAGGGGAGTTCCTGCCTTCCATTCCCCATGACAAGCCCCTCTGCAGGACACAGGGCGCCTGGAGCAGCCCCCCCCCCAGGGACTGAGGGTCCAGGATCTCACTTCATCTCCCTTTCCCTCTGCAGGTGCCAGCACGGGGACAGGGACACTCAGAGCCACCCCCGCCTGGGCCGGGCCATTCCCCTCCCGCCCCCCTGCGTGACGGGGAAATCACGATTCAGGTCCAGCCAAACCTCCAGGAAACAGTTACTGAAGTCAAAAAGGCAGAACAAGAGTAAGAAATCAAAAATAAAGTGTACCCCCCTCTCTGGAGAAAGGACCCGGCCGCATCCGGCCGGGCAGTTCCTAGAACCGTCCTATGAAAATAAAAAAATCATTAAAAAGAGATTCTCTTAAATTAGGATAATACCACTGTTTAAAAAGCCTCGTCATAAGTGCTCTCCCCTATGAAGTGCTTCTCATAGAAAAATATACAAAATATATTTACATTTATAAAACCTTAAATACTAAACTGTAAACAGAACAGAGTAAAATCCAATGTCGTCACCCATCACCCTCAGGGCTTCTCACCGTCCTCGGCTCTGGCTGGGGGGCCGGCCCGGGGGGAGGGGATAACACTGCCTTAACTGGGCACTGGGGGCTTCAGGCCGCCCTTGAAGGGGTCCCTGGGCTACCACCACAGTTGCCCTCCCCAGGACCCCACAGAGCCCATCCCACGGGACTCAAACCCTCCCCAGCTCCTGCCCCACAGCCGGTGCCCACTCCCCACCGCTCCCTCAAGATCCCTGACCCTCGGAGCAGCTCGCGGTGACAGTGACCACCGGCTGGGGAGCTGGAGGTGCCTCCCGTCACTGGGCACAGAGGGGAAAAGCCTTGGGAGGCAGGACCCAGCTCTGCTCCCAGTGATGGCCGGTGCCCCCACCACTGGCTCCAGACCTGTCTCTACAGAGGAACCCGGGACCTCCCAGCAGAGGGGCTGGCTTTGGGAGGCCCACACTGGCCAGACCCCCCCCAAGCCACTCAGGGGCTGCTCTGTCCCCGCTCTGCCCTGTTCTGGGGTGACCCCGGCCCAGCCAGACCCAGGGAACACACCGGCAGCTCACAAATGGTGTGTGGACGCGGAGCACAAGGGACCAGAGACGCACATGGTCCTTGGGTACGGGGGTACCATCACTCCCCCTCAGGGGGCAGCTCAAACCCTGTGTCACCAACTCCTGACACAGCCCTGCACCGAGGAGGAGGAGGGGAACCCCAGGCTCAGCACAGAGCCGAGGGACAGACGGACAGGACAGGACAGGCCACCAGTCCCCAGGCTGAGGCCAAGACACAAACACCGGGGCTGGGGGGAAATAACAGCAAAACCACCACCACATCGAGGGGCTTCTCCCGCGTCTCTCCCAGGGTGGGTGTGCGCATGCAGGACACGAACGCATGGGCTCCGACACAAACACAGTCCCCGAGCCCAGCCCGGCTCCATCCCTGTGGCCAGGGCGGTCTCTTGGAGCTCTGGTCCCCCCGAGACCCCCTAGGGCTCCCCCATAGCCGAGGGAAGGTCTAGTTTAAGAACTTCCTGCACTTCTTGGCGCCGCAGTTGCAGGGCAGTTTGTTGCTGGCGTCCTCGATGGGGAACTTGTAGTCGTAGGTGAGCTCCTCGCCGCGGTAGATCTTGCGCATGGCGAAGATGACGATGTGCTTCTGGCCGTCGATGTTGATGACGCGGGAGTAGCAGTTGGGCTCGCAGGAGTGGTTGATGAAGCGGGCGGCGTTGCCGTGCATGGTGGCGTCCACCACCTCTGAGTCGTCAATGCGGAACATGTAGCAGCCGATCCCCTGCACGGGGGGAAAGGGGTGGGGGGGTCAGGGCGGGTTGTGGGGACGGAGACACCCCAGTTTAGCCCAGGACTGGGCCTCCAGCCTCCGACACTACCCACAGCCACCCTTCCCTCCTCCTCAGAAGCTCCTTTCCACCCCAAGACTGGACCTTCCTGGCCCTCGGGGGGTGAGAAGCAGCCGCCCCCATGCTCTAGCAGGGATGGAAATATCCCCACGGGTCCATAATCCCAACTCATGACCTTCCAAAGGCATTTCTCACGCGGCCTCGGCCTGTCCTACCTTCATAGCCACCTTACAGTTCTCCCCAAGCCTTTAAGAGCTTCTCCAGGAGCCCACGACTCACCTTACTGTCGTAGTATTTCTCTCGTTTGTCAGTGAGGATGGAGCGAATGACATTGCCTGAATATTCGATCACCATCTCACCTGCATCGATGTTCCTTTTGCAGAACAGACCCCGGCCGTGGATGGGAGACCTGGAAAGGCACCGGATGAGTGAGAATTTCATCAGTACAAGCGCAGAAGAGGAAAAGGAGATTCCCAGTGCTGCCGAGGACAGGCTGCCTAAGTACCAGGGTCACCGCGTATCATTCCTCTCCTCCAACATCACACAAGAGCAACACCAGGTTTCTCCTGCCCACACCTGAGCACAAGCTACCACCAAGGTCAGCCCGAGGCACAAACAGCTCGTGCTGAGGATTGTCCCAATTTGGGATGGGGAAGGAGGAGGGAAAAACCCCAAACCCACTTCTTCCCCCTGGTTTTACAGCCTGAGCTCACGGAAGTTTCCCAATTCCCTCTCCCTCTGTCCCAGAACCAAAGCATACCTGTAGACACCGACTGCCTCCTTGGAGGTCTTCTTCAGGTGTCGGAACCGCATGGGCATGGGCAGGTCCATACTGGTCGCCCTCCTGGAACAGAGATGCTGCTCAGGGACCCCTGCACCAGGGAGTGCAGGCCCAGGACACCTCCCAGGGGCAGGAACTCAGACACTGACTCACTGCAGCCCAATGAGATCTCAGCCCTGATCAATGTGGTGGGTTTGTGTCTAAGAATGAGAATTTCCTCCCTCTTCTGCCCAAATTCTCATCAGAAAAGCAACATCCAAAGGAAGACCGGCCAGCGGCCACCCCCAGCCACCAGCCCTCTCGCTACGGGAGAAGTCTCCCCCGCATTTGCTTGTCCCAGCACCTCTCAAGTTTTAAATACAATTGAGTCCCATCAGTTCGTTCCAACACGGCAGCATCACTTTCCCCTTGAATGTTCCTCCCACTCCGTACCGGGCTGACTTCAGCTGCACTTCCTCCTCTTCCTCGTCATTTGGGTTGTATTCCGGTGGCTGCCGGTGTTTGGAAGCCAAGAAATTGAACATGTCAAAGGCAGATTTCCTGCAATGTAGAGACCAGATGCAGTTTGTTCCACTGGCCACAGACAAAGCCGTGGTTGCCATGACAGTGGCGTTACCCCTTCTCCCACCCGTCCTCTCCCAAAGCATTCTGCGCCTCAGGGTGAGGGCAGCCCTTCCTGAGCCCTGGGCAAAAGCACCTCCACACTTGCCTCAGGTGGACTTCGGCCCTGGCGGAGCCGTGCGGGTTCAGAGGGGGCTCGTTGGCTTCTTCGGGCTTGTGGAACCGGAACTTGTAGTTGTGGCAGTGCTTGGCCCCATAGAGCTGCTCGATCAGGAACACGACCGTGTCATGGATGATCCCCAGCATCCTCAGGCCGTTCACCCCTGCAGGAACAGCACAACGACACCCAGCTGACGGCATGGCCTGGGAGCTCCTCGCACTCCACTCGTGCCCGCCATAGTCACAGGGGCCCTGCACCAGCCACTTCCTTCCACTGAGGGCAGCAGAATCCTCATTCCAATAGGGATTTTCTATCATTTCATTGGGAGAAACTGTCCTCCACAAAGCAGCAGGTGAGCTGACACCCCCAAGTCCCTCACAGAGAGATGTGTTTTCTCCCCCACGTCCCCCAGGAGCAGGAGCGAGCCTGGCCCTGGGTTCCCCGCAGAGGAGACTCTGGCCCCGGCATTACCTGCAAAGGAGAGCTGCTTCAGGCGGGCGTTGGAACGGGCCTCCTGAACCTTGTCCGTCAGCGACTTCCAGGCGTCTGCAAAGGCACAAAGAGGGGAGAAGGGAATGAGCGAGTGTCTGAGTGCCCAGGACTGTCACAAAGTCCCCTGACTGCCACCATGGGGCTCTCTAACACCTCTTCTTCTCCTGCATCTGATCAGCTTTCCATGAAAGAACACTCCATTAGCAGAATTCCATGTGTGTGTGCAATACGGTGTGTTCCAATGGATGGAATATAATGTTTGCACCCCTTTCATGGGCAGGAATTAACACCCTCGGATCCAATTGTCTCCTCCAAACTCCACTTTGTCATGAAGGCAGGTAAGTGCCTTCAGCCCTCGGGCTAGAGGAGGATCCTGGATCCCTGGCTCCCTGGCAGACCGTCCCTTGACTAAATATGGTTCAACTCCATTGGTCATACGCAAAATGGGACAGTGTTAAAAAAAATACACAACAAAACTTTCTCATTACAACCCAGACATTGGCAGGAACCAGGATTGCTCTAGGGCCACAAACCAACAAGTTTTTTAAAGACCTATTAAAAAAGCAAGTACCAGATGCCCAGAGCCACAACTTGACTCCAGCAAGGGAAGCCCAAGGCAGCCAGAGCCGAGTGCACAGGTCTCACCTTCAATGCTTTCTGCGCAGATCTGGAACCCATCATCACTGGAGATCTCAAAAACCAAACCTTTCTTGGGTTTCTTCTCGCCAAGACACTCCTTCCTCTTCTGCTCCTGCTGCAGCCAGAACATGAGTGGGGAGCTGAAGGTACTCTCCTCCTCCTCCAGGGCTTTGGGGCCTGCAACACACAGAGGCAGGAGGATGGGAACTGAGCAGGAGGTGGGTTCCCACTGGCCATTTCACCAGTGACCAGGAATTACCAACTGGCCTTTTGGCCCCCAAATCTGTCCCAGAAAAAAACCTGGGGAGTGTTATAGCAAGAGGGTGAAATCCCCACAAGCTAAAACCACAGACACAATATTTGTGCAATATCTACTACCAGGGACCAAACCCTCCCTCCCCTCAAAGCAACACCAGGACCATCAGCTCCAAGCTCTCCTGAGAGAACCAGACACAAAAATCACCAGGCACCCATTTTCCCTCCCCGAGGAGTCCCAGGCGGGGGCTCTGGAAGCAGCGGCGTACCTGTGCTGTCTTGCTCGCTGGCTGGGCTCGGGGCTGGCTGTGGCTCTGGGAGAGCAGCCGTTGGCCTTGGGAGGGAGGGAAGATGGGGAGAAGTGGTTACCAGCTGGCCTCATGGCCTTTCCAGCCCCAGCACTCACCTGCACACCCTGAAACAGGGGTGCGAGACCCTTTTCCCAAGTGGGTGTTCCAACACCCGCTCAGCTGGGCACAAACACACAAAACCGTCCTACTCGGTAGTGTTTATATGGGGGGCTCCTGCCAAGCTGTGGGCAGCCTCTAATTAACATAGCCCATGACGGGCCCTTTGTGCCACCCCCTCAGTGACACGGCGTGTGCTGAGGGATCCTCAGCCAAAGCCAGATGAGGATCTTCCCAGCTCACAGGGAGCTCCCCACAGCTCTATGCCCTTCACTTAAAGAGTGGCCCCGTATGGTAGCTCTGTGTGGTCCCTCACACCAACCGAAGGCTCCCAGGACACCTGAACTGGCCAATGACACCCCTCGTGTTCTGTCACTGCCCTTAAGCCCGAGGCCAAGGCCCGTGCCATGCTCACCCCACAGCCGGCCCGCACGGCTTCTGCGACGGCTGTTCCACACTCACTGCGTCCTGCGTGTCTGCCTTCACCCCGGGAGTCCTGCAACAGAGGGATTGGGGGAATTCACAACCCCTGCCCACGCCGCGTGTGCCACCAAAGAGCCCACAGTCCTCAACTGACAAAGCAGAGAGGGGGATTCTCCCCATTGCCCCAGTTCTACCTCAGCCCCTCCTGCCTGTGGGGATAAAGAGGGGGCTGGGAGAGCCCACTCTGGACTGGAGAGACTGAGCTCACAGGAACGAGTGGTTTGACCTCCGTCATCACAGTGACTAAGGGGATACTGTAGCGGTGTCACTGTGGTGCCCGTCACCCCGCTGGCACAGCATGAGGAACTTCTAGAGCACTTACACCAGTAACAACATCAACCCATGGAACCTGTCACCCATTGAGCACCACATGCTCTAATGATGGCTCTGAAACACTGATTTCCCAGAGCTGCCAGAGATTAATAAACTCCTCAACAGCCCTGATCCTCAGAGCCTTGGGTTTCCCATCCCTCCCCTCCCAGAGGTGACAGTTCTACTAACGCCTTCAGAGATTTGCTTCCTGGTGGAAGCTGGAGTTTTACCTTAGGAATTACCATTCAAAAAGGTCATGTGCTGCAAAACTAGTGTGAGATTCTTATAGTGTCACAAAACCATGGGGCCAAGCAAAGTCAAAGTCTCCTCTTACCCTGCAGCAGGGGGCTGGGGTGCAGCGGGAGCCCCTCTCTCAGGAGCGGGTGCTTCTGAGGAGCCGCTCCAGGCATGGGAAGTTTTGTGCTTCTTGCCATTCCCTTTGTCCAGTGAGGGCTGGATGCGCTTGATTTTGGGCTTGGCTTTGGTGGGCCCCAGCAGGGAGCCGGTGGCTGACTGCTGGCCCGAGGACGGGGACCCCCCGGGAGAGGCCGAGCTAGCGTGAATGGCCGAGGGGGGGGCCTTGCCCTGCTCCAGCCCGGCGTTGCCAGGAACATCCACCAGCTGGGGGAAGCCGGACAACTGGGGGGTGGCTGAGGCTGTACCGAGGTCCAGCGGGGAGGAAGCTGTCCCGGGTTTGCTGGTCAGGAGCTGCGTCATGTGCTGGAGCTGGTAGGAGCCCTCTGGGTCGGCGGTCGAGGGAGCTACCGTCATGCCCATGGTCTGTGCTGAGGGCAGGACGCAGATGCTGGAGGCGGCCGTCATGGCGGCCGTGGAGGGTGGTTGGGAGGCCCCCAGCTGGGAGAACATGCCGGAACTGGGCGGCAGAGCCATGTGCTGGTCCTGCAGCCCCAGGCTCTGCTGGCTGGCTTTGATCAGCAGGTTGCTTATGGAGCCCAGGTCCCCCAGCAGCCCGGGGCTGGTCAATGTTACCGAGCTTTGGCCCAGGACGTGGCTGGGGACAGAGCCACCGCTGGCAGGGGCTGCCGTGGCCTGCATGGAGACCACGTTCAGCACAGAGGAGCTGGAGGCCAGCCCTGAGACGGGTCCCGTGGGGAGGTGACTGGCCTCTGGCCCAATGACGCTGGGGGACGAGCCCACCGTGGTACTGGTCCCACCCTGCGGCAGCAGAGATGTCTGCTCAAAGTACATCACCCCTGACTTGGACCGTTTGATGATGTTGGGGACGGTTCGGTGGGATGTCGAATTGGTGATGGTGCCCAAATCCAGCGGGTGGTTGGAAATCTGGGAGGGAGCAAAGTTAATTAGGGTCATGTTAGAGACCATATCAGGAGGAGTGATGGCCGAGGGAGTTCCCGAGGGAGCCAGCTTCTTGTTCTTCCGCGACTGCAGGCGAGAGATGGGACGTTTCTTGCCCAGGGCAGCAGCTGGGGTGGGGGCAGTGGATCCCACGTCTGTCCTCTGACCAGCTTCGGACACCAGGAGCTGGGGGTCGGGAGGCGGCTGCACCCCAATGAGAAGGCCCGGTGAGGGGCTGCTGATGTTGGGAGGGAAGCCCGTCTGGCCGGCGGTGGAGAAAGGATGAATGTGCTGGTGGTGGGACATGGGCATCAGCCCCTTGCTCGTGGGAGGGAACAAGGACTGGGAGGAGGGCAAGCTGGGGTTCAGCCCCGTGGCCAGTGTGAGCCCGCTGCCCATGGGCCCCAGCACCGGGGCGCCCGTCTCCATCACACCCTGCGCAGAGCTGACGGAGGGTGTCAGCTGGATCTTCTGGGTGACGCCATTGGGGAGCGTCTGGAGGACGTAGAGGGGCTGCATGTTTTGGTTGACCACCAGAAGCTTCTCTGCAGCTGGCTTGAGGTGGGGCGGGGTGGTCTGCACTGCAGCGTTGGAGATCTGCGAGGGGCCGGGGCTCTCGCTGGAGTTTGGCACGTACTTCTGGCTCTGGAGCGGCACGGTGGGCGACACTGGGATGCCCGGGGTCCCACTGTTCCTTGTCAGGTCCTGGCTGGTGCTGTGGCCCGGCTCCACGGGGCCGCAGGGCGGGCTAGCGATGTGCTCCGCATCAATGTGACCCTGGATGAAGTGGTCAGGTGTCATGTGGCCTTCAGGGCTGGGGGCCACCCCTGGGCTCAGGAGACCTGCCTCGCCTTCCCCTGAGGTTGCCTTCTCGGTGACAGTCACCCTCTTCTCCCCAGACTCGGCAGAGGGCAGGGCCAGCATGGCCCTCTCCCCCGAGGAGGAGAGTGAGGACTCGGGGATAACAGCCAGCCGCGTGTGGTTCTGGCTTGGCACTGTGGGGCTGCGGGTGGTGAGGACGGAGAGGTCAGAGGGAAGCTCCAGTGGCAGCTCGAACTGCTCCTCAGCCGATATGGAAGAGGAGACGCTGCTGTCCACTGGCTCAGCTGTGGGCAGCTGCTGGGAGAACACCTCGAACAAGCCCATGTCCTTCCCACGGTTGCTGTCCAGGCCCAGGCCCTCTCCCAGTGTGAGGAGCTCAGAGGAGGACGACTCAGGACTCTCCCCCAGCGCCTGCATGGACGGCGTGTTCTTCAGCACGAAGTCCATGATGTCAGAGGGGAGGATGTTGCCGCAGTCATCGCTGTTGTTGTTGTCCGAGTCGGATTTCAGCAGCTCTGTGTTGAAGGTGTCCAGCAGGTTCTTGTCTGACGGGGTGCTGGCGTGTGCCCGCCGGCCTGTCTCCAGCGAGCTCAGCTGCGCCTCCAGCGCATCCTGCCCCTGCGCCTTCACCCTGCTCACCGGGTGGCAGTTGTCCAGCTTCGGGTCCCCTTTGTGGATGGCAGAGCTCTTGGGGACTTGTACCTTCTCTCCAGCTTCTTCGCTCCTGTCCAGCTTCAAGTTCTCTGTCCCGTTCTCCTTGCTGCTCCGCTTTGTGACCTGGCTGACCTTCCTCGTTGAGGCTGTTACACTGGTGTCACTCTCTGTGCCATCATCCACTCCATCCAGCTGGGAGATCTTGGGGAGGTCACACTGCTCCTCCTCCCTGAACAGGCTGTGGGAGGCCAGCCTCTCCTCCGCACTGGAGGACACCACCGTCCTGGTGAAGTTGTAGTAGTACAAGTCGTCCTCGTCAGAGGTGCTCAGGTCGTCGGCGCCATCCACTTGTCCCTCTGCAGAGCGCTTCCCCCGCTTCTTCCCGGTGGAGTTGCTGTAGAAGGGGATGTCCTCCTCGCCGTAGGACCGCACGCCGTACAGCGGGGTCAGCCCAAAGAACATGTTGGACCTGGCCCGGGCACTTCTCCGGGGGTACCTCCGCTTGAAGGAGCCCTCCTCCTGTACCTTGGCTCCCTCCTGCAGCAGCAGGTTGTTATCCTGAACTGGCAAGCTCTCAAAGGCATTACTGGGAGGCTCTGCTGCTGGCACCTTGTTTGGGCTCCCCTGAAGGCCGGGGTTTTCCTCTGGGCTCTCTGAAGCCAAGGAAGGATCCGCCAGAGCGGCCAGTTCCCCTCCTGCAGCCGGGGGCTCGGTGTCGCTTTCCTGCTGGACGCTTTTGGACGAGTTCTCGCTTTCCATCTTGAGAGGAGTCAGAGTGACCTTAACGGTGCGTTTCCGAGGTGCCTGCGGCTCCTTGGAGGCTGCTTCCAGGGGCACTGCAGAACCTTTCGAGGGTCCCTGTGACAGCGGGGACTTGTCACCTGCCTTTTCGGCAGGAATATTATTACACAACCTCTGGCTAATTGGTTCAGTTGCAAGGCCTTGATTGCTGAACTCTGGCTTCAGGCTTCCTTCGTCACTGCCAGCTGCCTGACTAGATTCTGTGGTGGGTTTCAGGGGATGCTTCTCTTTAAAACTCTCTTTCGGGAGCTTTTTGCCCTTGTGCCGCCTGTCCCGGGGGGTGGAGCTCACCTGCTCGCCAGCTGCAGGGGATCGGTTGTTGGTTCCGCTGGATTTCAGACCCTTCCCATCTGTCTCCTCACCCCCCATGGCCCTCTCCGGCTGCATGGGCTCCAGGTGCTGCTCTCGCTCCTTCCTCGGGCCCCTCTGCAGCAGAGGCGGGAAGGACATCGCTTCTTTGGGAGAGAAGGAGCCTGAGCACTCCTGGAAGGTTCCTATTTTCACATTCATTTCCGCGCCTGAGGAACTGCTTAGCTGAGTGGACGCTTTGGAGTTTCCTCCAGGAGTCAAGCCATGAGCTGAAAAGTCCAGGTCCTTTGAGGTTGGTGTTTTCCCCTTCTCTCCCTTTGCAGCCACACTTTTGGCGACCAAATCCAAGCCACTGGAATGTTTGCCTTCTGCAGGCTGCGGGGGGTCCGGCTGGTAGGATTTACCCCCGCTCACAGCTGTAGGTTTTGGGGCGCCTGAGCTGGTGGAGCAGCTCTGAATGGGGGCGCAGGGAGCCCCCATACTGCCCGGCCCCCCGAAGCGCTCGGCAGCCCTGGGGTCATGCTCTGAGGAGGTGGCGGCGCCAGGGAGCGAGGAGACGCTGTGCCTGGAGTAGGTGCTGCTGGTGCGCGCAGGGGAGACCATGCGGAGCTTGGGGTGCTGCTGGGAGAGCGAGGAGGTGCTGTGCCGCCGGGAACCAATGCTCTTTAGCCCTGAGGACAGCAGCGGGTCCCCCACTGTCACAATCTCGTGGGTGACCGGCGTGGGGCTTCCTGGGAAAACAAGGCAGGAATGGCTGTCAGGGTCCTGAGACCTTCACAGTCAACACCCCCCCAGATCCTTCATAAAGTCCACAAAAATCCACAGCTACAAGACCCTTTTGGCCAAACATCGTAACGTAATGATGATGCTTGAGATTGGTGTTAAAGATTTGGCACCACCAAACAGTACTCCCCTGTGGAGCAGCCATGTCTGTGTCTGGGGGTGCTGCACCCCCCCTTCAGATGAGAACTCCCAACATCAGTTTGAGGCAAAATGTGAGGCATTCGCACAGAAAGAGCAGCTGAATGACAACGGCAGATTTCTGACTCTCCCTGGGTCATAAATCCCCAGCTCCCCCGAGCTCCTGTGTCCCTGCTGCTGTGTCGCTGCAACACCCCTTCCCCATTTTTGTCCCAGTGGCCCATTTCCCCACAACCAGCTCTGCTGCCTGTTTCCAGAACTTCCCTTCCCTCAAACCTTTTACCATTTTCTCCAGAAACGCAAAACTACACGCTGTGCCCTGAATGAAGCCAAAAGAGACACAAACCAACCCCAAACACATTTCCGAGACCCCAAACCCCAAGTCCCAGCACATGAATTACCTGCGGAGGGCAAGGGCCTAGAGCCAGGAGACCTCTGTGCAGAGGGGTAACTGGGCACCCTGGCCCTGGCTCCCTTGGCAAGCGCGGGGTGGTGGCAGGGACCAGAGCTCTGAGGGTGCAGGGGCCGCTCGGGGGACGGGGATGTTGGGACCTCAGTGGCGTTTCGGCTGTCCTTGGGGAGAGGGTCTGTGGAGTAAAAGAGGAACAGTAGCGTAAGCCCTCACTGAACCCCAAATTCTATGACCTGATCAGGTGCATATCACTGTTGGTGCTCCTGTGGGGGATCAGGAGGCTGTTAAACAAACACAAAGATTAGGGCTGCTTGGCCAGCAGAGCATGGCCCCTTTCTCCTCCCAAGGACGTTGTCGAGTGCTGGCAGTGATACGGGCACCTCAGCTGGCACATGAGATTCCAGTATGTTTTAATGAAGTTTCACATTCCATATTGATAATGACCATTGACAGTTACTGTTGATTTCAACAGTCAATGCTGACAATTAAAAACTTTTTAACAATCTTCCCCAGCCTCACCTTCCAGGAGCCACTTTATTTTTTTAAACCCACCTGTGGCTAGAGAGAAAGCCATGTGAGCCTGGAGCAGCACTGCAGGGCTACTGTTCAGCAGGATAATTAACAGCCCCCATACTACGTCCCAACACTGGCACTTGAGGTACAATTTCAGGTTTCAGATGACTAGAAAAATCTCTGCTCTGTGGAGCAGGAAGCATCACCAAGTGGTTTCTGTTTGGCTCCAGTTTCTGAAGCTCCCAGTGCGCTCAGGAGCTGAGCTGGGTTTTTATCTTTATTTTAAAGTCCTGAGATGCAATGCCGTCACTGGGAGGCCCGAGGTAGATTCCAGCCCAGATGGGTTTGCGAGACGCAGGTCCCAGCCACTCCCTGACCTCCTGCTCAGGACACACCACAGCAGAACCGCACGGAGAACATGCTCTTCAGAGGGTGTGGGGGGTTACCTGTGGGGGGGGCAGGGCTGTGGGCGATGGTCCTGTTGTCGTCGTGCTCCACCGTGCTGTTGATGTCGGGTTCCAGCAGTGGGGGCCGGCACTCCATGATCTTGCAGGTGTAGACACAGCGCTTCCTGGCATCGGTGGTGCTCCAGTAGACCCGCGAGCACCTGGGGAGTTCCCACACCACACCGTCACTGTGCAGCCCCGCAAACCCCGCTGGAATGTCCAGTCTCGCAGCATTTCACAGGACAAAGCCTCCTGGCCTAACCCACTGCACACCCCAAGTTTCCTGGCAGTGTACGAACGCCACTGTCCCTTCGTGCAGGTGTTGCTCCAGCATGGGTTTGGCACCCAACACACTGCAAGCTGCCTGATCCCGGAACAGCTGATACTCACTGATAGCCGATGGGGAACAGCTTGTCCTCACAGTCCGAGAGGTCGTTCAGGATCCCCAAGCAGTCTATGGTCATCGAGCCTGGGCAGAGAGAGCAACAGAAAAAGATCCGTGAAGCAGATTCCAGAACCAAAGCGGGGTGAAAGCTCCAGAGAGCGGCTCTTACCAATCATCATGTGGATGTTCTCTGGCTCCAGGCCACTCAGAAACTTCCTTCTCAAACTGATACCTTCAAAGTCCACAAAAACTCTCCTGAGAACCTCAAACCCATTCTCTGGCACCACCTGGAACAAGAACCCACCAAAGGAGCGGTTAATTTTAAAGGAACCCCCACATGTTCGCTCCACAGTGCCTCTAACTCCATCCTCGGCTTGGCCTTTTGGTCTCTGAGCTGCCACACGGTGACAGTCACCAAACTTCCCTGTGATATTAATGGCAGAGCAGTGCTTGCAGCTAGAGGGTAAACCCTTCCTGAGGCATTGAGGCCGACGGGGGGGTGTGTCTCACCTCTCCTTTGATGAGGTCCCGGTGCCGCTGGCAGTAAACCTTCTTGTCATCCAGGAAGACGCAGTTCTTGGCACGTGAGCACATGAAGTGGTAGTTGCTGGTGCAGGAAGTGAGGCAGCAGCCCACTGTGGCGCCCGACTTCTGGCAGAACTCGCACCTCTGTGGAAGGGAACAACAGTGAACGATGGAACCCTTCCGAAGGCGGGTGGCCGTCAGTGCTGTTGGTCGGGTTTTGGGCGCAGGGAGGGGTTCAGAGCAGGGCCTGACTCCCCAGCCCATCACTGCGGTGTTTCCCACTGACAACACACACACAGTGAGACACGGAGGAAGAGGAGGAAGAGGAGAGAGGAAGGATCCCTTGCACAGAACACCTTCTGTGTTTGCAACCCGGTTCCTCCAGGCCTGACTTTCCTGCTTGGACTCCAGACCTGAGTCATGTATTTCCCAGCTTTTCCCTTCCTGGAGCGTTCCCTGTAGGGACGGCTCACTTCTGGCCGAGGGCAGCCCTTCCCACTGCTGCTGCTGCTGCCTTAATCCATATGCAGGACCAAACGGCACAGGATTAAACCAAAATGTGGACAAACTCATCCCGAGTGATGCTCCCAGTCTCATCATTTTGTCCTTCTGGGAAGTGAGCAGCCACCAGCTCACATTAGAAGATCATTTCGCACGCTGGGACTGCTGGGGAGCTCAGGAAGGAGACCCCACCTCTCTTTTTGCAGCGTGTAACGGAGCAGCTGCCAACAACCTGGATGTCAACATCCTTCATCTACGCTCCAGAAGGAAAACGCTCCCTGATCAACACCTTGAACTGGCAACACTCGCCTGCCATTTGTGTTTGTGTTATACCCATGTAACATCTAACCCAGGCCAAACCCCCGGCACAGGCCTGCTCTTTCTGAGCTCCTCTGCTGCCATTGGGGCTGGAACAGAGAGCTGGGAGGCCCCTGGACTAGGGATGTGCTGGGCTGTAACATGGCGCTGGGCCGTGCTTTAGATATTCACATGGTTTTTAAGCCCAGGCTGTGAGCACGGAAACAGCATCGGCTGCCCTAGGCACTGCCTGGATAGTGAGGACCTTTCGGGAAAAACACAGCTCCAGTTCTCCCATTACAAGTTCCTTTTGGTTTCCATGATATTTCTCAACTTTGGTCAGGTCTATTATATACAGCATAAAAAAAAAAGCACCTCAAGGAGGGGACAGAGCAGAAAAATGGCAGAGACAGAATCCTTTAGCCAGGTTCCTGGCCTGGTTGTGTGTCCACCAGCTGAGGTCTAAGGAAGTGCTCCTCAGGGATACCCACCAGTTGCTTCCCCCGGATCACAGCCATGTGCACGTTCTTCAGAGAACCGTCATCATCCTCAAACACCTCCGCTGACCACAGAGCACAGTTCACGTGCGTCCACTCGTTCTGGCCGATGTAGAGGAGACGCCCAGCGTCCTGCAGAAGGAGAGGAAACCCTCTTTTCAGAGGTCCCAGGAGACGGAGGCACAGGAGCATCCCAGCCATCCCCAGTGCCAAATGCTGCCCACATCAGCCCAGCTCCTGCTGCTCATACTCACATTGGCGCTGTCGTCGCCGTACTTGAGGCAGAGCGCGCACTGCCGGTTGTCCTCCACGTCTGGAGGGGGGTTCAGCTCGGGACTGTCCTCTCTGCTCCTCTCTGAGCCTTACAGAAAAGGGGGAGAGAGAAAACACTCTTTGTTCTCGGAGCCCAGGGAGGGAAATGCTCGTCTGGAACTGCTGCCACAAGGGGAGAGGGACAGAGGGGCCCAACAGCAGCCCCCAGCTTTCAACAGGGACCTCCTAAAGCCGGGGCAAGCACCAACCAGCCTCCCACAGCTCTTGTCCTGGGGCAAAAGGGGCAAATGCACTTCTGGGCCCACGCTTGGCTCAGAACCATCTCACGTGGAGCAGCCCCTGCAGAATCTCAGCTCAGGGTCTCCAAAATCCTTCAGTCACACACAGATCTAACCCGGCCCTCCCGGAATTCACAGAACTGCCAAGGCTGGAAGGGACCTCTGAGATCATGGAGTCCTCTCTCTACTACTTAGGGAATTGCTCTGGATTTGGGGTGATCCGTGTCCTTACTGGAAAGAGGGGGTGTGGGAGGATGCAGTGGCGTGGGTGAGTCTGGCTCTCCCAGCCCCTTGGCTTTGGGAGCTGGAATGATTTTCTTCATCAGAGGGGGCTGCTCAGCACGGCTGTTCTCTTCTCGTTCCTGCCACTGAGCATAATTATGGTCAAGCGATGGGGGCAGCACCGCGTTCGGCAACATCCCGCTGCTGAAACACAACAAGGAGGTGGCTGTCAGAGCCGGCCAGGCCACGGGGCTCCTGCACCGCTGACACCCAGCACACAATAATCACTCATTTGGGTTAATTACAGTCAACGTGCGCTCCCAGCAAAGGCTACAGCCCATCGTGTACGGGGTACAGTCTGTGATGCGGCTGCCTGTGTGTCTGGGTGGCAATGGGTGCAGAAGGGGGGATGCGAGGAGGAGGAGGAAGAGGAAGGACAGGACAGACAGAACACAACATACCCAGCTCTGAACACTGGTTCGGGTTCCTCTGCTTTAGAGCAGGGAAGCGAATACAGAACCAGGTACTGGCATTTAGTGTCTAACATCTTCCAAAACCCCCAGAGCAGCAGCAACCCCCCCGAACAGGCTCCTTCAGCAGCAGAGGCCACAGCCACACACACAACAATCACTTACTTGCTTGTTACTTTATTGGGCTCCCAAAATCTGGACTTTTTTACGCTGAACCATGGAAAAACGCGCTCCATTTGCTGAAGGAAAATAACACTGCGTTAGAAAGGTTATAGAACACACCCAAAACCTCACCGATGTCCAGCCCAGACCCACTGTCAGTGCCCAACTCCAAGGTCTCACTGACACCAATGGCTCCAACAACATGTTATTTTATCCCTGGGAACACCCAAGCAACGGCAAGTGTGACAGACCCTGCAGATTCCAAGGGCAACGAGCCCCGGTGACATGGAGCAGATCCCAGAGTAATGGTGGCACGGCTCACCCGGATAAAGAAGGACTTGACCATGCTGTTGGCCTTCTTCACCTCGGGCTGCCCCCCGTCAGAGTTGATGGCCGCCTGGATGATCTTCACGATGTCGTCACTGAAATCCAGCTGGAAGAAAGCCATGGAATTCCATGTTAGCAGCACTGTCTCTGGCATGGCTACACCCCCCACTCATTTAAGGCATCCAGGTGATAAGAAGGAACCAGAGCATGGGCTTCAGAGCAGAAAAAGAATTTGGAAAGAAAGCCTTTGGGAAATGGTGGAACTGCTGCCCTGGAACCGATCACTTCATCCTTCTCCAGGGGCTGACTGATGTGAAAGTAGCTACTCAAGCTGCCTCTGGGATGTGCCCGAAATCTGGCACTATCTGGGTCTCAGTCACAATGTGCACACGAAGGACGACTTGTCCTGGTTCCATAAGGGACATGTCGAAGAGAAGAAACAGTTTGACTGAGTGTCCCTATTGGTTCAGAAGGGCCACTCCACCACATAAAAAACATGGCTCTGGGCCCATGTCACCACAAGTGCCAGCCAGGAGGACTTTCAGCGGCGCGTGAACCCGTTTCCATGCCCATACAGAAAAGGCTTAAACCTGCTCCGTTATAAACCCCATGTTTATAAACCCCCCCTTTGCCATAAAGCAATTCCCAGGATCTGTTATACAGCGGGAGCACCAAGCCGTGACGTACCACAGAAGTGTAACCTCCTTGGTCCATCCTCCTCTTCACTCCTTCCAGATCCAGTGGCTGCTGCTCCTCCTGTTTGCTGACCTCTGTCAGGACAGGAGGGTCGGGGCCCTCAGGGGAGCTTCGGGAGGGGATGCTCTCCTCTGGCTCGGGGTTTAAATCTGGCGGCTTTGCTGCCTGCGAACAGCAGCAACCAGAGAGAAGGGTGTGGGCAACTCATGGGGATGTTTGTGGGCACAGAGACTCTCACCAATGTGAAAGAAATGAGACTTAAGTTCTGAATTCCTGTCCAAAGTGTAGTGACTCCAACAGAACAATCTCACATAGCTCAGCACAGCAGAGCAACCAGCTGTAGGGATCATGCTCATTTGCAGAACTCATATTTCTGAATATACATTTCAAGACTAAGATGCTGTTCATTTGTCAAAAAGGCACCTTCACCACCACAGAACCAAACCCTCCTACTCCTTGGAGGAATTCCTTTACCCTATTTCTTTCTTTTAGCCTCACAAGCTGTGTTATAGATACCCACAGGAATGGACCAAAGCAACTGAACCTCCAGCCCTTGCTGTGCTGAGGAGGACACGGCCAGGGTTGCGGTGTTGGGCACAGCAATACCAGAGAGCTCCACCAACCCCCCCACCCCAGAGCATGTTTTGGGGACCCTCCTCACCTGTCTGTAGCGCAGCAAGTGGCTGGTGGTTCTGGAGTTGAGCAGGGCTGTCAGGACCTGCCGCAGGGAGACCTGCAGCTCCTTCTCCAGCGCCAGGCGCCACTCGGCGGGGTGCTGCTCCGTGCAATTAATGCACGTGTAGGCCACGCTCTCGGGCAGATTAGACAGTATCTCATACATCTCATCTGCAGACAAAAAACAAAACAAATCCCTAATCTTAACTACTTTACTGAAGGATGGAGACAGGGAAAACCCTACTCTGCAATTCCTGTCAACTGAAACACTTTTCACATAACAAAAGCATCTTGTGGGTCGCAGCGATGCTGTGTTTGAGGCAATGCTGAACTTTGGGATGTCACTGGCACCAGCCCTGCTGACCTGTGGCCATTTACAGGTGGTTTTTGGGTAAGTCACAAGAGGAGAGGGTGTTGTGGAAAGGCCCAAAGCGGGACTGCTCTGGTCTCCTCGCTGCCCTGTGCTCTTTGTCCCAAGGAGGTGAGGGTTCTCCTTACCAGAGAGGTTCTCGCACTTGGAGTGGACCCAGCGGTCGCACTTCCCGCACTGCATCATCTTGCTCTCGTAGTCATCATCGTCATAGCATTTGTCGCAGAGAGGGCAAAAATTGCCTGCAGACAAGAGGTGGTTTTAGTCAGAGGTTCAGCTGCCAGAGACACCCCAAAGGCCAAGGTCACTCACTGGAGTGTGAAAAAGCAGCTCTCGGAGCCCCACTGCCGAGCTCTGAACAGTTACATCCAATACCGCAACCAATGGCCACAAAAACAACCTGCCTTCTCTGGAACGTCGTTACTGGGTACCCACGTTTTGGTAGTGGTGAGACTAATGAAATCCTACATGCAATTAGCTTTACAGAGTAACACAAAAGGTAGGAAACCAGGTGGGACACCCAAGACTCTCTCCTGGGCTTCCTCCCCACAGAGCCCCTACAGATTCAAGGGTGTCACAGAGTAACTAATGCAAGAAGGAACAATCACTTTACAATAGGAATTATGTTGCTTTTAAGTCAGGAGTCCTTTAAAATGTCTTTTTCTTCACTGCTCCTGGACAGCCTGTGCCAGAGGTGTGTGAACCTGCTCCACATGGCACAGCGCTGAAGCTGTGGGAGCCCCAAAGTGACACTGAACCCTGGGTGCCCTGTGCGACCCACGGCACCAGCTCAGAGCCTCCCTTTCCGCAGAAACCACCCCCCTGCTCTTGTGCTGGCCCTGGCACCCGCTGTCCCTCCTGTCCATGCTGTGACCGGCCCCCTGCACCCTCCCATCACTGCTCCCTCTCCCTGACCCGTTCAGCCCCAGCACCAGAAGGGCTCCTGCTGCAGAGTCACCTCCCACTGTACCTTTAGCGAAGAGTTTGGCACAGTCATGGCAGAGGGAGAAGTCATGCGACCACTGGGCGTCCCAGCCCTTGCCCGGCGTGGTGGAGCCGCAGCTCTTGCAGCGGACACACTTGGTGCAGATCTGGGAGAGGAAGGGGAAGAGTTATCTGCTGTTACCCAGAGCCTTCTGTGCTCTAAAACTGACCAAACATTTCATGGCCTGTATTATTTAACGAAAGCAAAGAGCTTTATACGACAGAATAAAGTGTTTCAGACACCAAGACTTTCACTGAAAAGAAAAGAGCTCCCTCCCTTTACGGAAAGACTGTGATAACGCAACAAGAAAAAAATAAAAATAAATCAGTGTAGTTTTCCTTCAAATATGCACAAAATACTCCCTTTCCCTTCACATAAACCAGCACATGCAGCTGTGACATCTCTTCTGACCTGACACAAGGAATATAAGAACAGTTTTCCAGCTCTGAGGGTATCGCAGCAGAGAACACCTAAAGACCCTCAGTATCGAACACTCTACAGGCAACGCCTTCGCACTTGTTTAGATCAAAAACACGAGAGACACAAAACAGCACATGAAGTTTGTTAACGAGGGAAACGCTCCCATTGCAAAGAGCTCCTTCCGTGTCCTGGGACTACGGTCAGGAGAATTACTGCAACTAAAAAAGGTGTGATTGCTCTAAAACCTGCTTGTTGAGAACCTCAGCAACAACCCCCTCATGATCTGTCTCCAAACGCACCTTCTGAGGCAACAGACACCCTGCCCTCAAAGTCCTGGCAACAGCCCCAGAGCTCAGCCCTTCCCCTCACCCAACCTGCCAATGCCCCAACACAGAAATCACAGTCCCTCACCCAAACTTTCTTCTTCTTGGTGGGTTTGGTGGGGTAGTTGGGGCCCAGGCACTCGGGGTGATAGCTGTTTCGGCACTTGTTACACTCCAGCAGCTGCTGCGAGAACGAGGGGAAAGCGTTGGGAAAACAATCCCTCCCAGGGAGGCAAAATCCCTCAGGTTTTCAGTTTGTCTTGGCTTGGGGCAAGAGGAGGAAGAAGCTGCCCCAAGAGGCTTCTCCCCAGCACAGCGTAGCCCCCTCTGGCTGGGCTGCGGAGGGAAGGGGGCCCCGGGGGGCTGGGGGTACCTTGGTGGCCTGGTGCTGCCTCCCACAGACGTGGCAGAACTTGCAGCGGCGGCAGCACCAGTTCTCCAGCTGGTCCTCCAGCGGCCGCTCGCTCTCCTCCAGGCAGAACTTGTGGAAGGGCTCGCAGCAGACCTGGCAATACACGAACTGCAGGGGGAGAGGGAGGGCTTAGGAGGGCGGAAGCTGCTCCCAAGTCCCACAGCAACCCCCACACTCCCCATCCCACTTTACACTGACAGAACGGGGATCTGACACATTTTAGGGGGGCACTGTGAGTGTTCCAGGTAACCCAGTATATGCTCCTCTACCCAGAGAGGGGGCTGGTACCCCTTATCTGAGTGTCCTGAGTCCACGGGGCTCCCTCCCTGGCTGGCACACGGCCCAGCCGCAGCGGGAGGACTCGGTGCAGCAGGAGGGGACCCGCAGGGCAAAGGGAGACGAATCTCCCTCCGTCTGGCCTTGGTGGCCCGCAGGAAAGCTCTTCCCATTCCTACGTGTCCCCTATGGGGCTGGTCACACCAGAAAAGGTGTCTCCTCAGGCCAGTGACACCGCCGGCTCACAGGGACAGAGTGGCCCGTCCCCGGGAGCACCCTGACTGAGGAGGGGAGGGCTGTGGGCCCCACTGCACCCTCCCAGCCCTCGGGGGAGCCCACATCCTCGGGCAGGACCTCACCCCTTTCCCCAGGTGTCGTTCTCCCGCCACAAGCCCTTCCTGCAGAGCCGGCCAGAGGTGCCCAGAAGGCACCATCTGTGCCTGTAAACATCTAATGCATCTCAAGCCCAAATCCAGCTGTTTCTGTAGCACCAGAACCTCCCCAGCCATGTTTCGGTGACGGCTCCAGCTCTCGGCAGGTACAGACACATCGGGACCTGCCTCAGCCCCGGGACACCACAGGGCAGCCTTTACTGCCCGGGAAAGGAAAGCAAAGCCCCTGCCCCACGTGGGATTCCCAGCTCAGGGGAGAGGTGGCTGCTCTCAAAGAGGCTGTTCTCTACCTCTAGCAGCTCAGCTCCAAAGCACCACACACGTTCCCAAACTCATTTTAAATACCCTGCAGTTTAGTATCTTGGGGCTAATTTTAGCAAGGACAGATTTACAGATGTTACTTTAATTTCTTCTGGGTTGACACTGTGCTACGATTTATATACGCAGGAAGAGGGTGCTGTAAGTCAGTGAGGAGGGCAGAACACAAGGCTTTACCTCCACGTGTCCACTGCTGGCACAGAGAAAACAGACCACCCTGGGAGTGATGGGGACGGAGGTGACGATGCCCAACCCCCCCATCTCCCAGACATTCTCCACTTCACAGTCCTCCTGAAAGCACAAAAGCAGAGGTCACCAGGCAGAAAAGGGCAACAAACACCAGAACACGTAGTGGGGCTGCTGCTCCGCAGGCTCCCGAACCACAGCCACTCTGGGTGCTGTGCCGGGACAGCCCCAGCACTGCGCTCACCCCCTGCTACGGAACCAGAGCGGTCCCTCCGGGGCTGCGGAGCTGCCACTGACAGTGAGGAACATTTAGACCTCAGATTTGTATCAAACACTGATGAGATCTCACTATAGTCTCTGGCATCAACACTTAGAGATGGACTGGAAAATTCTTAGGAAAATATTGATTTTTATTATTTCAACACTGGTTGTTCATAAAAGTACATGATTTTCTCAGTTGAAAACCCCAGATACACCCAAAGTGTGGTGAATCCCAAGGTACTAACGTTCTCCCCAGATCTTGTTGGCTCAAGTGCTGGGAAGGTTTTATAGTTCCATCTTAATGGAAAAATTCTTCATAAACCTCACATTCTTGCTCATCCTCACACACTGAGAGTTAAGGTTTTAAAGCTTTAAGTGTCTCTTCGTCCTGTACTCTAATTACAAGAGAAAAAAGGCAGAAGCAGCTTCTAAAGACCATGCGAGTGACTCTGGAAGGGCTCCTGTGCGCGGCTCTCTCTGCGGGGCACCAGAGACCCCACCTCCTGCGCTCTCGAGCTCCAGCCCTGTCCCTATGGCCGGGAAACACCCAACACTCAAACCGCTTTGCTCTCTACCTTGAAATCCACCCGGATCCTGTGCACTCCATCCGGAGGAGGCTTCTGCTTGGAGCCGCCGCCGTTGCTGAGGGTGCTGAGCATGTTGAGGGTGCTGCTCTCGGGCTTGCTCACGGGAGGTGGCTTCTCCTGGGCGGGCAAAGGAGCCGCGTCAGCCCCGCATGGGGAAACTTCACCAGCAACTACAGCAATCCACACCCAAATCCCCAAACCGCCTCACAAGTGACGAGTGGGTGAAAGCAGTCACTCTGCAAAGCGTTTCCCAAGGGTACAGCACACCTGGTGTCAGTTCTCTGTCCATTTGCTGCCTTTCCCCCTGCCATCGCACTGTTCTCTCCCCACAGCCTGGGCTTGGGTTGGCAGTGGGCAGCCCCAGGTGGAACTGGTCCCTATGCACTTCTCCCACATTTAAATAAGATATTGTTGTTATTTTTCTCCCTAATGGAGTAGTTTCTGAGGCAAAGGCAGTTCTGTATTTATGGGAAAGCTGCTAAACCCCCCCTCACCCCACCACAGAGAGGGCTGAGAGAAGGAGTTAACACCTGAACCCAATCCCAGGCAGGTGCCAAGCCCTTGGTACCCTGGTTCTGCCCAGATAAAACCCAACATCTGTGAGCATAAACCCCCACCTGCCCAAGGGTTCAGTAACACAGTTCTGCTTTCCAGACAGAGAGAGAAGCCCAAGCCCTTGAAAAGCACTGACCGCACAAACAGAACTCACCTTTTCTTTTGGCTTCTGTTTCACAGGGAAGGTTGGACGGGGAGCGATTTTTTTGGGTTTGCTTTGTTCTGGGCCTGGGAAAGGGGGAAAAACTGTGAGTATTTCAAGTGACTGAGAGCCGCCTGCAGAGAAGAGAAGGGATAGCAGCCGGCAGGGTAAGACCTGATGGATTTCAGCCCAGAATGTCTCCACCCTCTTCCTCCCTCCTGGAGGCATGGCCAGGGAAAAGCCTGGTGGGTTCTGGGGCAGAGCCACCAGGCACCGGGGCTGCCCCATCAGTGGCTGCACACGTGCTCTCTGCCATGTGCCACACCAGGACGCGCTTTGTACCAAAAGACCAACCTACAGTTCACCCCCTGCATGTCTCACAGCCAGAGTGAGACATCCAGTAGGCTCCTCAACACTGAAAGCAGATCTCAGGACGGCCACAGCAACTACAGATCCCAGCAGAGGTGCCCACCTCTCCCCCAGCCCCAGTACAGACCCCGGTTCAGTGAAAAGGAATCCTGTTCTGAGCAAAATTTCCAAAATAATTTGCTGTGATATCACCAGCTCATAAAGCATCTATCGGTTCTAAAACCCACCAGCTCTTAGTGGTGGCAATATCGCTACTGAACACGATTCAAGCACGCTGAGGATGAAGAGTCCATTTACCTGTTTCTGGCTGGGGAGTGGGCTTCTTCTTCGGCTCCGAGGTGGGTGGTTTGGGCGCTTCTTTTTTGAGGGGTGTGGAGCTGGGTGGCTGTGGTGGTGGTGGTGGCGGCGGTGGCGCTGGCTGAGACTTCCCCGTCTTCCTGGTGGTGGGAGCAGGGAGCGGTTTGGGCTCTGGCACAGGGCCGGGGGGCGTCCCATCCTCCTGCTTCTCCTCAGGGGGCCGGCGTAGGGGCTCACTGCTGCGCTTCACAGCACCCTCCTCCCTCGGCACGGTGGGTGGGGGGGCTTGTTTCTGCCCCGAGTCCAGCTGGTTCTTCCCAGAGTGGCTTTCCTTCTTCTCATTCGTCTTTGACTTCTTCTCTTTCTTTTTGGCAGCTGGGAAGAAGAAGCGTCAATGAAGCAACGGTGTGACTTCTAGTGATTTAACACCAGGAGAGGGACAACTGTGACGGCAGAATGTTGTCATTCTGTCCTACCAAGGAAAAATGGTACTCAAAAAACCCAAAGCATGTTGTCGGTGCACATGGGCTCCTGCTGACATGTAGATGCACCTAGAACTCAGTGTGGCCACCATGACAGCACAAAGAGCAAGATTTAAGCGATGAAAAGGTCTCTCTCGTGCCAGACCCCAGCCTGACCTTGGAGCCTACCTTTAGCTTGCTTCTGGAGATAGGCTTTGGAAGGCATCCACTGCAGATTCTGACACTTCCTCATTCTAGAAAGAAAGAGTGCGTGAAATCAGAAGGGAAAGGCAGGCAGTAAGAGGGCACTCTGTAAATCCTCAGCAGGGACAACTGAGAAACCCATTATCAACACACCTACTACCTTTCCCAAGTGATCTGTTCTTCCCCTCTCCCTTCTTCAGAGATACGTAAAAGAAACCTCTGATTTTCCCTTGTATTTCCTTTTTTGATTCCCACATTCCCAACAGCAATGCTTTATGAACAGTCCCCACACCCCAACCAACCCTATCGCTGCCGCTTCGGTGCCGGCCTGTCCAGAGAGACTGGCTACTCCAGTACAGTCCATTTAATGCAAGAATTAAAAAAGCCCAGGGCTCAGGCTAAGTGATGTGTGTAAAGAATGAGAGGGAAAATCAGGGCAGAGCGGTGCTTCTCGGTGATACCCAACGCCCCTCAGCGCTACGCCAGAGTTGTCCAACTGGGGACAATAAACCAGAATCACAGAATCACCCAGGTTGCAAGGGACCTTCCAGACCATCGAGTCCATTGACTCAGCACTGACTAAATCATGTTCTTCAGCACCACATCTGCCTGGCTTTTCAGTCCCTCCAGGGATAGCGACTCCACCACTGTCCCGGGCAGCCTCTTCCAATGTTTGACAGCCCTTTTGGGGAAGGAATTGTTCCCAATATCCATCCTAATCCTCCTCTGGCACAACTTGAGGCCGTTTTCTTCAGGAGAAGAGGTCCTCTCTCAAGCATACCTCGAGTCAGTATCTTGGCTCTTAAACTGTTTAGAAGCCCCTGGTGAGGTCCAGCCCCAGCCCAGGATAAATCGTCTCAGAGCCCACATTGCGGGGTAAATCTGTTTGCTCCCCACCCCGCTGCCCCAGCCCCACACTCACTTGCAGCACTGCTTCTTGATGTTGCGCCCGCCGAACTTGGGCTTGTCCAGGCAGTTGGTGCAGACACCACAGTCCTCGGGGACCTGGCAGCCCGAGCACTGCCCACAGCGCCGCGAGCGCCGCCCCTTCTTCACCGGTGGCTCCTGCTGCGCCTTGTTCCTGGTCACCGGCTTTATCGGCTTGATTGGGGGGGCCAGCGGTTCCGCCTCTTCCGAGCCCGCGATCGAAGACTTATCTACCGAAGAAAGATTTCTAACATGAATCCACTCATCTCAGAGAATGCTTCAGCAGCGTCTGAGTTGCTAAAGGAATTTATTCCCCAAAGAGTGGATTCTCACACCTGGAACACAAGGCTCTCCACCGGCAGAGCCACACAAGGGGTGGTGCGAGCACATGTGCACACACACATGTGCATACCCCCCTCAGCAGAACAGAAGTTTAGTGCCGAACACACATTTATAACAATTACCAAGGGCTAAAAGGATTAATGGCCGTAAGGGAGAGCCCGGAGCTGTTTAACACATTTTTCCTCGTTTAACACACTTTCCCTTGTTAATCATTCCAGGTCCTCGTCCTCAGTGGTCACCAACCGCCGACTCCCTGCCAATGCCCAGAGGGAACCCACAGCTCCCCCCTCACCGTCGTTGCCCATGGAAGACAGAATCTTCTCCCGCTCCTCCCAGGGTAAGGCACTCAGCGTGGGCATGTCGTCAGGGAACACGGCTCGCTTGCGGCCCAGCGCCACCGCCGCTCGCCGGCAGACGTGCTTGATGCGCGGGCCTCGCACCGACGCCTCCGACGAGTCACTCTCCTGGCCCTGCAGGTCAGAACAGCACAACAGACACAATTCCTGAGCGAGGTGCCAAAGGGAGACTGGGAAACACCTCACGGAAACCTCTAAATGACCTGAAAAGAGTTAAACTATATCTAGGCTTGCACTTTGTAAGAATTGGTATAAAAATAAAGACTCTCAGCCTTCTGAGCCTCAGTTATCCAGGAGAGGATAAACTCAAAGGAACAAGAGGCTTTACCCATTTGGAATCACAGGGTAGTTTCTACCTGATGCTGGGAAGCAAACTGCCTGGGTCATCCCAGGGCACCAACAGCACCAGGGTTGACTGGAATTAGACAAACACTTGGTGCCCCCTCGTCTGGCAGAAGCCAGAGGAAATAAAGTTGTCTGACAGCCCTGGGGTTGCTGCCCTTTAAGGTGAGGGGCTGAAAGAAACGTAGCCTCTAGTGCTATTTTCCACATTTCCACCACAGGACTTTCAACAACTCCTTTGCCAGGGCCACGCTTTGTGGAGGGAGCGCCGCTGCTCCTGCTGACCCCTCTGCTTGGATGGACGCAGAAGAACCCAGCAGCAGCTGAGATCTAAAATTGCACACAGGCTCCCCAAGGTGACAGCCCACCCTCTCCCCCTGCTTCTCCCAGGGCTTCTCCTGCTTAGATCATTGCCAGCGGCTGCTCAGCTCCACACTGTAATGCTTCATGCCCGAGGTATGAAAGCTCCTGGTGACCCCCAGGGCAAGTTCCAGACACAACACACACCAGCAATACAACCCAAATGTGGCCAGTGGAAAATACCTGGGCTTTCGGCTGGTCTGCTTGTTTGAGCGACTTGCTCTTCTCGATCTTGTAGAGCTGGGCTTTGGCCTTCTTGAGGAGACTGGCCACCCTCTTGTCGGTCATGGGCAATTTGTCGGCCTGCGCCAGCATGGAGCTGATGGAGGATGCGGAATGTTTCACGGTGCTAGAGGAGGGGGCAGAGAGGCGCAAGGCTTTGTCTTTTTCCAGCGAGGGTGCAGCGGGGCTGAGCTCCATCTCCGACTTGTCCAGCCCCCCACGGCCCTTCTTGGAGGGTTTGGCTTTGACGGCTGCCGGGTCAGCCAGTGCAGCAGCAGCAACCTCTGCTGCTGGATCCGTGCCCGTGGACTTCTTCCGCCCAGTGGTTTTTTTGGCAGATGACGATGCCGCAACATCTTCACTGACAACTTTTTCTTTGGGCATTTTACCTACAGGGAAAAAAGTGGAGCCACTCTGGATTTCCGAGCCTTTCCTCCTCTTCTCTTTCCTTGACTCCCGCTTGTTCTCCTTTTCTCTCTCTCTGTCCTTCTCTCTGCTCTTGTCCTTCTCCAGGCTCTTGTCAGCGTCTTTGTCTTTGGAGAGATCCTCCGCCGCCCGCTCCTTGTTTCTGCCTCGTTCGGTCTGGGGGCTGGACGTGAACCAGGGGAAGAGGGGAGCGGGACTGCCAGAGGAGAAGGGCTCTGCCGGAGCACTGCTCTGCTTCCTCGGCCTCTGGCTCCTCTCTGCCGACTCCCCAGGCTGCGCCAGGGAATGGGAAGGGAAGGTGAAAGTGGAATTTAAGGCACTAGTGGCAAGAGAACTGACGGAGATGCTAGTGAGTGAGGAGGAGACAGAGGACTGTGGGGTGAGGGCTGTCAGGTCTGAGCTGCTGAGCCTCCCGCTCCTCGTCCTCATGGAGTGTGAGGGAGACCTGGGTTCTGAGCGGATGGGACTGAACACCCTCCTCTTCCTCTTGCGGGAGGAGACCCCAGCTGGCGAGGTGCCCGTGGCGCTTCGCCCCACGGCAGAGGGCAGGGTGACGGACTCAAAGATACGGGAATGGGCCTCGCTGGGGGTGAACCTGGGCGCCCGCAGCAAGGGGCTGCGCTTGTGCACGTCGAACCTGGAGCCTGAGTGCAGGGAGAAGAGCCGTGCTGGCGCCGCCGCTCCTGGAGCTGAGAAGCCAGAGGCGAAGCCCACGTCCTCTGGGGTGAGTGGCGGGGGCCTGAAGTTATCGAAGATTGGTTTGCGGATGAGCCCCTCTTTGGCGTACTTGGCTGAGGAGAAGTACTGCGGCTCTGCCCGGGAATGCTTCAGGGAGGTCCAGCGGAAGGTGGGCTCCCGCAGGATGGACTTGCGTTTCTCCTGCATGGGCGCGGCAGAGGCCGGGAGGAAGGGGGAGGCCAGCGGGATGGTGGGGGGCATGAGCCAGGGTGTATGGTCCGAGATGCCAGACGCAGGCTGCAGCGGTGGTGGTGGGGTCAGCAGGGGAGGGGGTGGGGAGGAGGAGGAGGGCTGCTGCGGCGGCACGCTGGGCAAGGCCGACAGCTTCTTAGCCGTCCTCTGTCCAAAGCTGCGCTCCGTTATGGAAAACCTTCTGTTGCGCCGGTCGCCGGTGTCGTTCTCAGGGGACTGGGGAACGGGCAGCGGCGTGTGAACTTCGGGGGTGTTGCTGCGCTCCTCAGAGAGTGCCTGCATTTCCTCAGAAGCCTGGGAGTCAGAGGAGGTGTCCACGCTGGGGCTGCTGGAGCGTGAGGAGTCGGAGGACATCTGGGAGGAGTGCTGGGAGGCAGCGCTGGACTTCTCGCTGGAGCCACAGGAGGTGGCACTGAACCTGCTGTTTGGGGTGGATTCCAGCCTGGATATTTTGATGGGAGGATCATAGTCCTCATCCTCAATGAACCGTTTGGGAGTTTTGATAATCCGGGAGGAGATGGCGCTCACAACCGGCATGATGAACTGCCGGATGTTCTTGAGCTGGGTTCTCCCCTTCCTGCCCTGCAGTTTGGCCGCTTCTTTCTCAATCTTTTTCTGTGCCCCCTTTTTAGCCCGCTGCAGCAGCTGCTTGGCAATGGCAGCATCCGTCCTCTTGGTGGAAGGTATAATCCGAACAGGCTTGATCCTGCGTGGGCTCTGCCTGACTGCAGCCTTCTCTTCCTTGCTGAGCGGCGGCGTGCCGTCCTTCTCTTTGCGCACCCGCTGGGGCTTCTCCAGCTGCGAGTTCATGACTAAGGTGGAGGAAGGCTTCATGCGCTCGGAGGAGGGTGGCCTCCCTCTCCGGCGCACCATCTGAACGCTCTTCCTCCCGATCTGAAGTTTCGCCCCAGACTTAAATTTCGACTTCAGGGGGGAGAGCTTACTAGTTCTTAATTTCTTGATTTTAGTTGCTTGCTGAAATGTAGTGGATGGTGACCTCTTGATTTTCTTCAGACTCTCTTTTTCTTCTTTATTGCCCTTCTGGCCGTCCGAAGTGTCCTTGACTTGCGAGAGTTTGAACTTAACGCTGGTGAGCGTTGGGGGCCTCCCTCGCCTCTTCTCCCCACTCTTCAGCTCCTTCTTCTTCACCTTCTCCATGGATGTGGACTCAGACTTGCTGGAGGGGGAGCACACGGACGAGGAGTCTGAAAGCACAGCTGAGCTCCGGTCAGAGCTGCTCCGGGGCCTCCCACGAGGCTTCCGCGGGCTGGATTTAACTGGGGGGAGCAGAGAACACACATGTGAAATGTCTCCCAGTGTTGGGTTAGTGTTACCCAGGTCATCCAAGTAGTCACCCAGCATCACTCACACCTCCCGGGCACGTTCCCAAGACATTCCAGGTAATCAACAAATAAACCCACAGTTCATCAATAGATGTAGAGTTCCCTATCAACAAACCTCTTCTCCCATATGAACTAGATATTTTTTTGAAAACCACAAGGCTTTTCACACCAGCTACGCATGTAATGGCACAAACCTACCACCAACCTGATGCTGAGCAGGTAAGTAACTCTGAAGGCATGTGCCACCTTCCAAACACAGCAAAAGATGTTGGGTTTTGTGTTTTAAGCAGATCACAGGTAGCTGAGAGGAAAATCCCAGTCCTCCTGCAGTGCCACCCATGCACCCTGCGAAGGGACAGGCCAGTAAGCCCAGCAACTCCCCATCTGGGTCCCCCCGAGCTGTGACAAGGCTCTGCATCCCTCCCGGAACCCCCCTGGCCAGGGGACAGTGGTGATGGGCAGAGGGGTGCACTGAGAGCCTTTACTGACCAGGACCCTGGCCACTGCTGACCTCACTCACTGCCCCGTGGGGATCGGGCCCTACAGCTCTAAAGCTGGAAACACAACAGCTGACCTATAGCTTCTCCTCAGAGGTTGAGATTTGGGGTGTTTCCAAAAACATGAAGCTTCCAGTTACAGGTGATAGTGAGACTATTGGAAGATACTGAAATATTCAAACCAGTCTTAGATCCTTACTATTCAAATAACTGCCTCTCCAAAATGTTAACATGAGGTTTCAAATCCCAGCTTCATCACTGTAACTCTTTTACTCAAACTTTCCCCGTTCCCTAACAGATTAGGGATAAACTGCCCCAAACTGAGCAGAATCCAAGGAGCAGGGTGGCCTTTATGGCAGATGAGGTTCGATGGAACAAATAGGAGGGACAGGGCAAAACCATCACCAAGGAGGAAAGAGTCAATGTCCACCCCGCGAGTGGGACATACCTGTGGGGGAGCGTGTGGGACTTCGCACTTTGACTTCTTCATCTGAACCAAAACCTAGGAACTGTTCATCCTGCAAAGAGAAAGTGGGTGGGGAATTGAAGCTGTGGACATTCACATGAGAACAGCCCTGGCTATGATCAAAGTGTGGAAGGGTTCTAGAGGGTGGTCCCTCTAACACACGGGTTTGTTCTTCCAGCCAGCAATCGCTGCAAAGGGAAGAGAACTTGTGCACAGAGACGTGAAGCAGCTGCAGTTACAGCTACGGGATGATCAGACAGAGTGATGGGGAAATGAAGGACATGTGCGTGTGGGAAACAAACCCCTAATGCACAAAACCCACTGCTCGAACCCAAACACAGAGCTCTAGTTTTATAAACTGGTATCGAAACCCCCCGAAGCCATGCTCCAGCAGAAATGCTTCTATTTTGGACCAACTTCCCCCAAGCTCACGCAGAAGCCTCTCTGGGTGAGCAGAAGCACCCGAGGTCCGTAGTTCTGCCTCCATCTCGGGGCTCGCACCCACTACCACACATCCATGTCTGAGCGTGGCCAAGAACCCAGTCACAGCAGAGTAACGGTGCCGAGGGTGGCAGAGTCACCCCCAGCTGTGGGCACTGCCCCTGTACCCTGAAAGCCACAGGGCACCCATTGTCACACTGAACACCACAAACACCACAGACCAGCGCGGTGGCAGCACCAGCTTCCTCCTGGGGTCACCAAAGGGTGTTCCCTCTCCTGCGGCACCCAGCAGAGCCACCACCACCACCAAGCCCTCCTTCCAAGGGACCACAGCCTGTGCTCACTGTCAGAACATAAGGAACAATGGCATCACCAGCCCTGGCGGTAACACCACGGAATGGCAAGGACAACCTTCTTGAAAACTGACCAAAATGTGGGTTTATTGCCAGGGAGTCTGCAGAACCTTCAATCCTAATTGTCTGCCACCAAAACGAGTGACACATCCTTGTTCTTACCTTCTGCCCAGGGCAGTGGTTGAGGCACCATCCTGGCAGGTATTCAAAAGGCAGGTTGACGCAGCACTCAGTGACATGGGTTAGTGATGGGCTTTATCAGGGTTAGATTGATGGTTGGACTGGATTGAAAGGTCCCTTCCAACCCAGACAATTCTATGATTCCATGATTCCAGGTTCCAGGTTTCCCAGCCCGATTTCCCCTCAGGTCTTTCTGTTCTCCAGCCTTAACTTTCCCCCACGATGGCACTTGTTGCTTGTCTCTACCAAGCGCCGTGGTCTCTGCTGGGAGCAGGAACCTGTACGGAGCCCTGGGGAGAGGTGGCACCCTGAGAAGAGAGTCCTGAAGTCCCAAAGGTGCTGCACTGACCGGGAGAAGGTGACCTATGCATGGAATAACCCCGGTTCCCCATGCAGCTCAGGCCTCATAAAAGACTCACTCAAAACAGCACCTTTTTCCCACCTTGTGCTTTCTACCTGAAATCTCCGATTCATCTGCCCACAGGACAGGCCAGGAAGAAAGTCTTGGCCACCTAAACCAGTTACAGAAACTAAACCCCATACACCGAGACCTGCACTTGCAGGAAAGCCATGAGGTGACAAAAAGCAGCAGAGGTTAAGGCAAACCGTTTCTCCAAATGGTTGTGCTTGGTTCCTGTTGGATGAGCCTCAGTGTTGGATGACACGAGCAGAGTAAAACACACTGACCAGGTGGCCGGTCATGCTCCCAACACAAACAATGCTCTGGTGAGTGGGACATGACGTGCAGAGGCTGAGGCTGCAGCTCACACCCACTGACAGCACATACACCCGCATGGTGATGGAGAGGAGGATCCTGCCCTTCCTCATGCCCAGCCGCCCGTCTGCTCTCTGCGGTTCCACCAGCAATGCCGAGAGAACTGGGAAAAGCAATGATAAAGCAATGGAAAAGGAAGAAAAATTAGGCCCAAAGACATTATTTCTACCTGAGGAACTTTGCACCAGGTAGACCCTTTCCTGGAAGGGGAAAGCTCCCCCTTCTTAGCCTCAATCATCCAGCAATGAAGCCAGAGCGAGAGGTGGCCGCTGCCCACGGGTGGGCTGTGTGGGTGCACACACCACTGTGCCACATGGCCGGGGACAGACCTAGGCTGAAACGCTCCAAATGTGAAGAACGCCAGCAGGAAAATAATGGCTTTGGAATTGCAGAGGGAACAGCTGCTGCCCCCATGCAATTCCCTCCTCCCGAGCCTCCCAGAACACAGACTTGCGGCATTTCAAACACACAGCCACGTGCGGAGACAGGGCGGGTAACAGGGACACATCTCCTCCAGGACATGGAGCCTGCTGCAAGCAGAAGGCTCCTACGGTGGGTACAGCCCCTTGTAGCAGGGCTGAGCAGAGCCATCAGCAATTTCTTTCCATGGAACAGTTCATTTCCAAGTCTCCAGCTCTCATTAAGCAGCTCCCCAACTCGTTAGATGGTGGGAATGGCTCTGAGCAGGGGCAGCTGCCAGCTGTGACCCCCAAGCCCCAGGGCTGCAGCCGAGTCAAGGCAGAGCCCGTCCCCACGCCCACCCCCCCCCCGTGGTGCCAGTGCTGGTGGGCTCCGGGGACTGGACACCTTCCCAATACAGCACTGGAAACACCAACCAACCTAATTCATCTCAGGAAGAGCAGCTGACCCAGAGGTTGACTGACCAGATGAGCCAGAGTCCATCTGCCCAGAGAGGCAACTTCAGGGTGATCCACACCAAACCCAGTCACTGGTGCCCCATTTACAGGGGTGTGAATTCTTGCTGTTGGCCAACACCTGCCAAGCTCCTCCCGGCTGACACCGGAGCTGGGAAGGGGCTGACTGTGCCGTCAGACCTCAGGAACAGAGAACAAGCACTTAAAGCTGCGACCTGATGTTAGGCCCTGGTGCAATTGTTGGTCTGGGAGGGGTTCACAATGATTCCGAGGCACTGGAGAACCCACTGTGTGGCTCCAGCCACCCCTTGCCTCTTGGGGCTCTCTATGAAAACAAAGGGACGTGCAACTTCCTCTGGAACCGGCGTTATTTCTACCCCCTCCATTACCTTCCTTTCCCAGTGGGACACCTTCTTTCTGCCTTTGGCCCAATATCCAGGGAATGACCATTTTCCTCTCCTTCCCTCCCAAGCAGTCACCAGCAGCAGCCGTGGGAACAAGGCTCTGCATGAAACCATCCCTTTGGCTTCATTCACACCACAGGTGGCATGACCTACATGCCACTCGTTTGCTGGGTAGCATTCAGGAGCACATCAGTGACCCCAAAGCAGGTACTCTCAACATGCTGGCCAGGCAACTTAGTGGAGAAGATGGAGAAGGCCACCAAGTCCTAGTCCATGCTGGCCAGGCAGAGCCACCCCCTTGGCCATGGCACCTCCCAATGCAGTTTGGCACAAGCGAAGCGGGAAGAGCTTCCCTCCAGTCTCTCCCAAGTGACTACAAAGCACAACAGATGGAGAGTGATTAAAAACCATAATGATTATGAACGTGACCTCATTTACCTGAGAAAGAATAATGGCACACAGAAAAGGTCAGGGGGGATGACGCATAAAAGGAGGAGGGGAGACTCATCTCGGTGCAAGGCACAAAGCTCAACAGGCGGATGAGGGGACGCCTCTCCACAGAGCAGCTTCCCCCATCATCTGCCCCACCCCATCTCGGCTGGTTTCAGCCCAGAGCCAGGAGCCGACAGGAGAGGCTTTTCCTGAGGGAACCCAGCTCCTGTGAGGACAGCAAAGCTGCAAAGAGTAAATCTTCACTACGTCCTTGGGCAAAACTACTTTTCACAGTATTTCTGATGAAAGATGTTGGAGGAAAATCCCCCTTCCAATGAGGAACTATTCCAGAGGTACTGCCTGACACCCCCATCTCTGTCTGAGGAACAACAGTACAATGTGCACCACCACAGACCCAGGAAGCTGCACAACGATGGTCATCCAAGCTGTTCCTGCGAAGACTGACTTCATTCTACCACAGAGTCACCTGGAGAAGGCTTCACTTCTCTTCCCGGTCACCACCTTGGGCTTGGCCCCAATTACACAGTGCCTCATCCCTCGGGAAGGAAAAGCTATTCTCAGCAGCTCCTTCAGAAGTTTGATGAGGAACTATAGCACAACGTCCACCAGACTCCTCTCCCAGTGCAGGAACCATCATTGGGGGGTGGCAATGAGCAGCCTCGAGGTAATGCCAGGCACGCTCTGTGCTCCTGTTGGCAGCAGAGGGAGATGAGAAACATGAGGAAGATGAGACATGAGATGAGGGCGATGAGGGAGCTGCTTCCCAAGCGAGTGCCTGGATGCAGCGCCACTAAGAAGCGGTGGAGCTCTTGGGGTTACCATCATATACCAGCTGGCAGAGGGCCTCTTTGTCCCTTCAGCCTTTAATTAGACAGAAGCTCTAAGGGGAGTGACGCAGACTCCGTTGGGGCTTCCCTAGAGACAGCACAGATCCTCACAGCATGTCCTGAGGGCATGGAACAGCCCCCAACACAGAGCAGGGGCAGATACAGCCCCGCCGGTGATGCAGCTGGACCCAACCACCAGAATACAACCCTGATGAGGGCTGCAGCTCCCAGAGTCCCTGGGACAACACCTGATTTTTGGGTTAGAAAGAGCAAGACAGGGCTCCAGCGCCGAGAGTGCCCATTCTGATGGCATTACTGAGCATGCAGATCAGTCTTGCTGGAAGGAAAATTGGAATATCCAGTGTTAGGAAGTAACAGAACAGACGGTCTCTGGCTATTTGGCCAAATGGAGAGCGGCAGAGCAGACTAACAGCGGTCCACCAGCAACACAGCCAGTCCCTGCTCCCCACAGAGCCCCAGCTCCCTCCTAGATGAGAAGCTCCAATTTACAACTTCCCCTCTGAAGGAAGAGGGAGGCTTTTTGGAGCACCTGAAACACTCTCCTTCTGATCATGAAAAGCTTCAGCGGTGGCTCTGAGGAAGGGTCAGCTGAATCAGTACCGAGGAAGAGGCAGCTCATGCCCGGTGAGGGGAAAGCCAGCCCAAAGCTCTCACACCACAGCTAAGAGACCACCGGCAACACACCGCTCCTGGGAACTGAAATCTCTCTCTCCCCAGTCCCGTAAAGGATGTTCAGAAAGCAAGGCTAAAGTCAGATTGGGACAGCTGGAGAGAGGAAGGAATTCCAGAGCGTGTCAGTACACAACAGTAGACACAACTAAGAGAGCCACCCGGGGCACTCCAGCAGCAGGGGCAGGACTCCAGACCACCCTGCACACACAGGCCATGCTCAACAAACCTTCCATGGGGGCAAACTCGTCTCTCGCTCCCAAAGAAACACGCACTGCCCAGCAAAGCACGGAATTGTTAGTACAGTCAAACTGCACCTGTAGCTTCGCAGGGCGGAAGAGGTCACCCCTCCATGGGAATGTTGTGGCATCCCTGGACCCCCAGGTCCGAGGAGTCACCTGCCGTTGGTGCACAAGACGGGACAGAGTGGACTCTAAGCCCAGAGGGTTCCGCTGCGTGGCCACACAACCCTCTCAGTTCAATGGAGGGGATTCAATGCAAGAGAAGCATCATGTCCGAGCAGCTCACAAGGACCCACTCTCCTTCCCAAAGTCATGCCCAGCCACCACCAATGCTGGAGAGGGATGTGAGATGAAGCATCTCACCAGTGACTCCCAGTCTGCCCTGCACCAATACCTCACCACAGACCAGCCTGGACCTCACAAGAGGCCAGAAGGGATGGAGACGCCTTCCAATAAATGCCAGACACAGTTCCCTCAGGAGCTACTGGGCTGGTCGAGAAGAGGAGACGACTACGCTGGAGTGACAAACCTTTGCTGGTCTGTGACCTAGGCCAGCAAAACAGTGTTCCCTCTGCAGGAACGCTCCTGGTTCTGTCCTCTGAAACCAAACCTGGCTGAAACTCAGACAAATCACCTCCTTCTCCCAGCTTGGCTTCAAGTGAGACAGCACCTTCCCCACTTAGTTCTTGCTGCCACCAGCAGTGCGGGCAGCAAGCACTGGCACCACAGCAGGGAAACCAGCGGCCAGTGTGTCCCCTCGCATGTGGCTGGGGAGAAAAGTGCTGTGGGAGCTTGTGGAAGCCACTGGCACTGTCCCATGAGGAGGCAGCCCCAGCGGGGACGCCCTCAGGAGGCAGAAGAGGTGGAGAACGAGCTACTGACTCAAAGAGTGACCCGGTCTCTTCCCTGGTTTCCTCCCAGTGCAGCCAGTGGAACCTGCAGCTCAGAGCCCTGGTGACAGCACAGCACAGCGAGGTGTCACAGCAGGGTCTGTCCTGGCGGGTCTTCAGCTGTAGGGAGGGACATGGAAAAGCCCCCAGAGCAGACTGGTCAGTGCAATGCTGCTGCTGCTTCTGAAACCATCTGACCCCCCCTGTCACCAGTGAGGCGAGGGTGCCACCTTCACCCGCAATGGCTCCTCATGGGGAACCCCAACTCCTTTCTGCCCAAAAGCCTCACAAACCCACCCTGCTGAGGGCTGCTAGCACTGGGTAATGCTGACCCAACAGCAGACACTCACCAGCCCAGTTAAAACACATCCTTTTATTGTCATGCTTCTGACAATAAAAGGGAAAGTCTTGGGAAAGGAGGAAAGGTGTGAAGGAGCTCCCCCATCTCTGGGGCCAGGATCTGTGTCACCTTCACTGTGTGTCCCTTCTGCCCCATCACCGCCTCAAGCAGCTCCATCCCCAGGCACGTGCAGGGGCCATGCCCCTAGCAGAGAAGCCCCTGGGCAGATTCACAGAGATCCCCCCAACATGGCGTAGGGAGGGGCAATTTTCAGGCAGAAAGGATTTTGGCGCCCGAGGAGGAGAGAGGGCTCTCCGCTGCCAGCCCAGGCGTGCTGGGGGCGGTGGTGGGGAAGCCACTCCTTCCTCCCAGCACATGGAGCCAGCTCTGCTCCAAAACAAGGCGGCAGGCGAGGTGCAGCCCAGCTGCTCACGGGTACCTCCCCATGAATGATGAGCAGTGCATAATTAGGAGAGACACTGCCATCGCTTCCACGTGCCATTCCCAACCGCCACTCTCTGCAACTCTCAGGCTGGAGCAGATTTATGGAGCAAACTGTCAACGTGCACCCACATGCTCCCAACCTCTACGTCCCAAAGTTTCAGCTGAACCCCCAGGACTGGGGGGAACGGGGAACCGACAGGCACACAGACAGTTCACAGCCCCGCACCAGCTTCTGCTACACCAAACATCAACTAATGACCCCAGAAGGCACAACCCCGTTTCCCTCCCGCTACCGCACCGCTCTCCTCCAGTGAGAAGGGTAACACGCAGCACAGACACCACCGTCTCAACCAGTCCTAGCTTTACTGTGCAGAAAGTCCCTGTCCCCCCCCAGCTCTTGTGGTGACAAAACCAAGTCTCGTAACGCAGCTCCCCCAAAGCCGGTTTCGAGATCAGTCAGTGAAACTCTGAGCTGCAGCAGGAGGCGAGGGTGCTGCCACCAAAGCCACCAGAACCCAGGAGCAAGCAGCTCAGAACCAGGGACCTGTCAGGAGAGAGATGAAGCTACAGACCAGAAAGTGGCCAAGGAGAGGAGGAAAGACCCAGTGTGATGCTCATCACAGGCTTCTACTGCCTGCTTACATCTAACTTTGACAGTAATGCACAATTTCAGCAGGTACTCGCACAAGTGAACACCGGAATGCAGTGTGCCACCCAGAGCGCCCAAAACTCAGAAGGCAGAGTAGAAGCGGTACATTACAATATGAGAGAGCTCTTTCCTGAGCACCACGGGCTCCCAGACCCACAGCCTGCATTCTGAGTTTGTTCCCAACGCGGAAAGTCCTCTCAGCTGGAGACTGTGACCGGCTCAGGCTTCACCCTCAGCCCTCTGGAAGGGAAGCGGGTGAGCACCAGGCAGACTCAGAGGACAGGACGGCCCTGGTGAGCTTCTGGAAGCCCTTTGTAGAAGAACATCTCGGCCCAAAGCAGGGAACCCCAGGGGCACCAGAAGGAGGCGAGGTCTGTGCTGGGGCTGTAATGCTGCACAACAGCTCAACGGGCAGCAGAACCAGGTCCTCCAGACGTTTCTTGAGCATCACCAAAGGGAAGAAACCAAATCAAGGAGGGAAGCAAACCCAACCACTGAGAGCATCCACTCCCCAACAGTGCCCCAGAGCCCAGGCATGGGCTGTGAGTGGGAACAGCATCCTGGCTCCACTCCTTCCCTGCCCATGAGGGGCCAGGTCAACCTCACCTACACACCCAGCCACAAAGAACCCGCATCGTCACACCCACTGTGAGTGGGAACGTTGTTAGACACGAGTCTTCAGTGGCCAGATCGAAACTGATGGAAGAAGCACTGTCCCTGAGATCCCCAAGACCCCGTCTCCACCAGCACCAAGAATCCACCCGAGCTATTTTACTATAATGCAAAGATGCCGTAGGGGCACTAAGATCTCCCAAAGCCGTTTTAGAGGGGTTTTCTGAGATGCAAAAATAGACTTTAAGACAACCGGAATTTAAAAGGACCCAAAACAACCCAAGAGCATACTAGGAAAAAATAAAAAAATAAAAAAAGACTAGAAAGCAAGCCCCTGCCCCCGCCAGCACCTAGGAAGGCGTTAGCCCTGCGGCTGGGCTGGTCACCCAGCTCTCACCCATCCCTGCACCCAGCCAGCCCTCCTCACACACCCACTCCTTCCAAGGGGACCCGGTGAATTCTACCGAACCTCGTCTATTGCAAACCCAAAAGCCTACCGGTATCCCACACTGCAACCAGGCAAACACCGGGGTGGGACCAACGGGCGGCTGGCAGGCAGTCCCGATTAAAACCCTCAAAAGCGCTCCCACAACCAGCTCCACATGTGCCAACGTGACCCCTCTCCCCCCACATCACAGCCACTGGAGAGCTGCAGCCCAGGAATGACTCCAGCTCAGTTGTGGGCAATGAGCTCCACTTCACGGCACCCAACAGAAAACACCGGCACCTGGCCATAAAGACACCAGAAAACTGCATTTTTACGTGTGTTTTGGCAAATTCTTGCTACCACCAGCAAAAGGAAAGCAAAGCAACTGGTCTTCAACTGGCCAAATTACAGACAAAGATCTGCTCACCCTCTCCAGAGCCAACAACCTGCCTGGGGCAGGAGAAACAGAACCGGCCCTTCAAAAAAAAAAATATTGGGGCATTTCTGCCACAAAGGACCCGGGGAATTCTCTTGCCGGCGTCGGGCAGTGAGGAGCAGGGACAGGGAGGCTGCGGCTAGTAGTGAGTAACACACCCCCATCATGTCTTCCCCGTTCTGTCAATAGGTGGGCTCTTGTCAGACTCCGGCTGCCTCGGAAAGGCTTCAAAATCATAAAAAAAAACAAAAAAAAACAAAAAAAAAAACGAAAGCAGGAAGAAGAGCAACTCGGGAAAAAAAGAAAAAAAAAAAGAAAAGCAAAAAGGGGGCGGTGGGCGCTGGCCCCGCGCTCTGCCCCGTGTCCGGGGCACGGCAGCCCAGCCCCCGCCCCGCTCCCGGGGCCGGCTCCGCGCCGAGCATCCCCGGCGGCGGGTGGGCGGGAGGAGCCGCCGCCCCCCGGCCCATCCCGCCCCCGGCGGCGGGCAGCGCTGCGCACCGGCGGGGCGGAGGATAACGGGCTCCCGGGCAGCGGGGAGGGGCCCGGCCCGGCACCCCCCCCTCCTTCTCCCGCGGCCCGGCGGCAGGGCGCGCCCTTTGTGCGGGGCGCGGGAGCGGCAACGCGGGCCCCGCGGAGGTGTGTCCGGGCGGGGGTGTGCCGCGCCGGGCCGGGCCAGGCCGCGCCGCCGGGGCGGAGCGGGGATGCTACGAAGCGGGCCCCGCGGGCCGCGCCCGCCCGCGCCGGGGGGCCCCCCCCACCTCGCCCCCCCCGCCTCCCGCCCCTCCTCACCTCGCCGCTGCCCGCCTCGGCGCCGCAGGCCGCCCGGAACCGCCGCAGGTTGATGCCGATGGCGGCCGAGACCTGGAGCGCCGCGTCGAAGCCGGGTCCCACCCCGGCCGCGGGGCCGCCGGAGCCGCCGGAGCCCGGCGCTGCCCCGCCTCCCCCGCTTCCCGCCGCCCCGCCGGAGCACGGGCCGCCGCGCTCCCCCTCGCCCGCCGCCGCCGGCGTCGCCGCCGCCGGCTCGGCGGCCCGCAGGCTCCGCACGGCCGGCACCCGCAGCCGGGAGCCCCCCAGCCCCCGGCGGCCCCAGCCGCCGCTGCCGGGCCGGGCAGGGAAGCGCCACCGACCGCTGTGCGCCATCTTTACTGTGAGGCGACGAGCCAGAGAGCGGGGCCGGGCCGCGCCCCGCGCCCTGCATAGCGCATCGCCGCCCGGCAGAGCGCCTGCATAACGGCGGATGCCATGCAGGTTGCGGGGCCTCGCCATCCCGCCGCCCAGGCACCTGAGTAAACCATGCGCGGCGAGTGCTGACCCGGCATAACGCTGGGCGATATGCAGGGTCCCGGGCCCCAGCCCCAGCGCGGCCCGCCGCCCTGGATAGCGCGGCTTCCCGCCGCCGTCCTCCCTGATAACTCGGAGCACCGTGCAGGCACGGGGCCCCGGGCGGGCAGGCCCCGAAACCTGGCTGCTGCATAAGCGGCTCGCCAACATCCCGCGCAACCGCGGCGGCGATGCCGAGCCAGGGTGCGAGCCGCCGGCGCCCGGGACCGCGCATACTGCATAGGCCGCCCCTTAGCCTCCCGCATAGCGCCGGGCCGCATGCAGGGCGCGGGGCCGCGGGCAGGCGGGAGGGCGGCCCCGGCCTGACAGGGCCCCTCTGCCCTGACAGGGCGCCCGAGGACCCCCGACGTCCCCCCGGCCGCTTGCCGCCCGTCCCCGGGGCCGGCGCGGAGCCCCGGGGCCTGCCGGGAAGGCCTGGCTCCCGTGTGAGGCGGCGCCCAGGTAGCGAGGGCCGATGGCGTCGGCCCATCCCCGCCGCGGCCCCCTCGCCCCGCTTGCCTCCTGGGCCGGGCCGGTGTCCCGCCCGGTGCCCGCCGCGGGAGGAAGGCCACGGCGCTGGGTGTCGCTCGGCCGGCAGCTCCCTCCGGTCCCGGCGCCGCAGCGCAGGCTCGCCTCCATCTTGTGCAGCGTAGCGAGAAGGGGGTTAACACCCGGCAAGTGCGGCCCCAGGGAGAGACCGCTGCCGCCAGCGTCCCCTCACAGCCTCCGCCGCGGGATAGCGGGTACCCGGCCCCTGCAGAGCTCATCGCCCAGAGGGAGGGAGCGACCCGGGAGGAGAAGCAGGCCCTTTGCCCCTCACAGAACCAACCCAGCAGCACCTGCCATGCCCAAGAGGAGGGAAAAGCTTCTGAAGGCCCACCACCCCACTGTGCGGCCGGGGCTCCACTCCGGGGCAGGGCTGGGGCGGCTCCTCGGGAGGAACATGGAGAGGAGATGGTTCCCGTCTCCCTTGGCAGCGTAGAAGGGAGTGGAGCCCACCTGAGCTCTACCAACTGAGTCCAACCCCCTCCTGCCCTCCAAGGAGCCTGATGGGCCCCAGGGGCCAGCGCTGGCCTGGCAGCCACAGCCCAGGACCTCAGCACCCACCCCAAGAGAGGCACAGGGGCTGGAGTGAGGGGCGCAGGGGCACCCCCTGGTGCAGGAGCAGCTGTCGGGGAGAGGCTCCAGGGCCCAGAAACCTCCTGCAAACCAAGATCACACCTTAAACCTGCGCCCCCTGAACCTGCCTCTGATGAGAGAAGATGTGCTGCAGCCCCCCACCATGGGGCCTGGGCCATTCCTCGCACTGGTACTGATCTGCTGGGCCATGGGCCTGTGTGGCCACGAGCCACCAGCTCCCAGAAGGGCCTGTTTGTGGGGCCAGCGTTCTCTCTGGCTGGGGTTCAGCCCCTTGTGAGAGCGTCCCCTCCCCGGTGGGGACGAGGGACAGCCCAGCCCTGGGGCAGCGATGGAGCCTCTGGCCAGTCCCGGAATGGCAGAGCTGCTCCTGCCTCTAGGGGAGCCTTCACCCTGGGTCTCCCCATCTCTCGCCTAGGAGCAACCAGTCAGGGCCTGCAGCTGCAGGGACCCTCTTTTTTAGCACAAGAAACACTTTCCATCGCTGCCACCACCGACCCTACAGTGTGTGAGCTCACCTGTGTGACCAGCAGGTGTCCTGGGGGTGTCCGGCCAGGGTGATGGGGTTGGCTCCACTGTAGGGAGAAGAGTGACGGCCCGAAGGCACGGCCCAGGGCGTAGCTGGTGTCACGACAGTCCCGACAAGAGGCAATGGGACCAGGACCCATCTTCTGAGGCAACACCCACAGCCAGGGCCCCCCACCAGGAGCCACTGCTGCAGAGACCCTGCAGCCAGCACTTCCCGACGCGCCCCCAAGGCCCATCCCATCCCTCCGGGATCTGCCTCCAGTTCTGCAGGGACAGATGGGGAATGCGCCCGATGGAGGGTGTCCACAGCCACCCCGGAGCTGGGACCGCAGGTACAACCCGGCTCTGCTTGCCCCCACAGCCACCATCGCCACCGTGCCCCTACCTAGCGCAATCGGGGAGAGTGCTGCCCCCCTCCGGCTGTGCCACGGCCACCACCCCTGGCTAGTACAAGCCCAGCACCGGCTTCTCTCCGGTTCCCACCGGCCAATGGGAATCACGGTTGGGAGGCATCGGAGGCGTCTGCGCTCCCAGTTTGGAACTGGGGCTGCTGGTCCTTCCCCCGAGCGCTGCCCCCCCAGCCCCCGAACACCAAGGACGGCCCGGCACCGGCTCCCGGCTTTATTGTCACTCGCCGTTACAGGAGGGAACTGCGGGGAGAGGAGGGGTGCGGGGGGTGTCTTCAGACGTTGTACCCGATGAGGCCGCCCTTGCCGATGATCTCCCCGATGTAAAACCACATCAGCACCTCGGTGGCCACCAGCCCGTTCCTCAGCGCCTCCTGCCAGGGGAGAAAAGGCCGCCGGTTGGGTGCGGGGCGGGGGGGGGTATAGCCCGGTGCCGGTGCCCGTCCCGCCCCTCCCGCCCGTACCTTGACGGTGAGCTGGGCCAGGCGGCCACTCTGGAAGGCCCGCACCATGGCCTTCATGCTGTCCACGGCCCGCGGGATCTCGGCGGGGGTCGGCGGGGCCAGCTCCACTTTGGCGTAGTACCAGAAGGTGGCCAGCCGCGGCTTCGAGTAGGCCAGGGCGGCTGCGGGAGAGGCAGGGGCGGTTCCTCACCGGCAGCGCCCGCGGGACCGGTCCCCAGCCCCCCCTCCCCGCTTCCCGGCCACCTCGGCCCCGCTCCTCAGACCCCCCTCCCCGCTTCCCGACCTCCCCCACCCTGCTTCCCGGCCCCGCCGTCGATGTCGGTGCCTCACCGCTGAGAAGCTGCGGCCCGCGGGCTGCCAGGCGCTGCGCCAGCCCCTGCGCCATGCTGCCGGCACCCACAATGTCACCCCGCACCCGCCGCCAGGACCCCGCGCTTGCCCACGCCCCGCCCGCGCCCCGCCCCGACAGGCGTCTGCCGCGGGCAGCCCCGCAGCTAGGACCCCAGCCGGGAGAACCCGGTTCGAGCCCCGCGGCTGCCGCCCCACGCCAACGGCTGTTACCGAGCCTCACGCCAGCTGTAAGATCATCTATGTTTAATTGCCAAGGTCCCCTCCGTTCCCCGCCGCCGTTTGGGAAATCAAACTCTGCTACACAACGGCATGGCCACCCCCCCATCCCTGGCCGCATCGCCCCCAGGACACGGGGTACAAGGCGGGGAAACAGCCGTGGAGCAGAGGGGGGTTCTGGTGTCGCTGGAAAAGAGCATGAGAAAGAGAGGGCAGGGGCGCCGGGTCGTCCCCGGGCCCAGAGCTGGACAGAGTGGAGAGTCTGAGTGTGAAAGAGCAAGTCTGCAGAGAAGAAGGCAGAAGATGTGGAAAAGGGAGAGTCACGGAAGTCCCCGGCGCCACAGAACGGGCTGTGGCCGGAGGTGGGGGGGTCACAGAGCCTGCAGCCCCCCTGGGGCTGTTCTTTGGTGAGAGCCCGAGTCTCAGCTCAGCTGCTCCTCCAGCTCCTCCTTCTGCTGCTTCCGCTCCGCCAGCCACCGCTGGATCTTCTCCTTCAGCTCCGTGTTGGGTCGGATCTGGTCCATAGTGAGGGGGCTCCGGTTGAAGGGGTCGGTCTGGTCACTGGAAGACAAAGCCATGAGGGGATGAGGTGGGGGGTCCCAGCACTGGAAGTAAAGCAGAGGGAGGGGGACAGGGGGAGTCAGGGGTGAGGAAGATGCATCCCCGGGGGCATGGAGGCCACACCTGAGGAGGTGCCGGGCGATCGTGGAGCGGTCGACAGTGACGCGGGAGGAAGGCAGGATCACCGGGTCCGACATCAGGGTGCTCATGATGGGATCCAGGAACTCGTCACAGGCATCCGCATACGTCTCCTCCTCCTGCTGTTGCCGGTCTGCCAGGGACTGTGGGGGCACAGATTGCTTGTAGAGACTGGGGCCCCCCCTGCTCTCCATCTGGGGAGGCCCCCCCTGCTCTCCAGCGGGGTGTGCTCCCAACTGGGAGCTGAAGCATCTACAGGGTCCCACTTGCCCCCTGGAGCCCCCGCTCCCAGAACTCCCACCCCCAGCAGAGATGCCAAGGCACCCAGATAGAGAAGGACCCCAGGAACTGGCTCCACCTCGTCCCGGGGGCTGGAACCCCCCGGGGCTCTCACCTTGATCCTCTCGGCCAGGTTGCTGAAGGACACGATCATGTTGCCGGGCTTGTTGATTTTCTTCAGGACGCGGACGGTCTGGGCAAAGAGGGTGGGCGAGTAGGAGCGGCCGTCCTTGGGCACCGTGGCGCAGAAGTTCTCCTCGTCCCTGTGCCAGAGGTGTGGGGAGAGCAAAGGGTTAAGAATCCCCAGACATAAGGCTCTGCTGGCCCCAGCCTCCCCCCCTCACCTACCCCAGGTTCAGGTAGATGGTGCAGATGTCAGACACCAGCTGCTGCGGCTTGAAGTCGAACTCGCTGAAATCCTTCACTTTCAGAGCGCCCATTTTGGGGCCCACCAGATGCTGGAGGAAGTAGTTGAGCATGGAGATGATGCGCTCGGCCAGGAAGGGGTGCACGAACAGCGACTTGATCTCTGTCAGGGAAACCAGCAGCTCCCGAGGCGGCCCCCTGGCCCCCCCAGTGGCCCCAGACCCCACCGGGACCGCCCCCCAGCCCTACCCGAGGTGAGGAAGGCCAGCGTGCCAATGGTCTCGTTGGACATGATGTTGTGGAAGCGGGCCAGCTGCCCAAACATCTGCAGGCTGGACTCCTTCTCCCGCCGCGCCTCTGGGGACAGCCCGTCCCACTCCCCACGGTCCCTCTCGATCTGCTGCACCTTGATCTTGCTGAGGTACTGCAGGGACAGCTTTGGGGAGACTGGGCCACAGCCACCCACACCCGCTCAGCCCCATGCTGTGCCCACAGAGCCCAATTTGGGGCACAAAAGGCCAAAAGCCACCTCAGAAAGGCCACTCGGACCCAGAACCACCCATTACAGAGCATCCCTTTGGACCCAAACATCCACAAATGCTCACAACCAGGAAGGCAGCACCCACAGGGCCCACCTCATCTGTCAGACAAGCAGTTCTGTGAAGGATGAAAGCTCCCCCAAAAAGCCCTTTCTGGCAGCAAAAAGCAGGTCTGAAAGGGGAGGACAGCCACCAAGCACCAGGGACAAGAGGGCACCTGGCTCTCGCCCAGTGAACCCACAGAACTGCCTGTGGGGCAAAAGGCCCGTGTTGGGGTAAAACACAGGTGGAAAGGCCAAGGGGACTCACTAAAGGGAACCTCCAGAAGTCATTTAGAGCCTGAGTGCACCCCAACCCGCACCCCCACCTGGATGGCCTCGTCCAGCAGGAAAATGGCATCGTTCATCAGGAGGTTGAGGAAGCGCAGGAAGAGCGGGGGGTTCATGGCCTCCAGGTTCTCCGAGGCGTAGTCAGCCAGCGCCTGCAGGAGCCAGCGGGGTCAGACGGGGCTCGGCCAGACACGGAGCCGCACACGCGGTTACACGCGTGCTCTGGTGCTTATGGATGTCTATACGTGTGACTCACCTTGATGCTGTGTCGGTAGGAGTCGGTGCCCCACATGTACCTGAGGATGGGGTACATGGGGCGGCGGTAGTTAAACTTCTGCTCGAACTGGTGGGGGTCACCTGGGGGTGGGACAGAGGTGAGGGTGTCTCGGGGGGCAATGTCTCACAGCGCGTCCAACAGACCCCACTCCCCACGGGGGAGGACACCCCTAAGAAGCCGATGAGCCCCATCTCTGGCGTTTCCCTTCCCAGACAGACTGCTGCACAGGAGACAGATACCTGCAGGGACCAAGGCCAGGCTGGGACAGCCCGACACAGCCCAGAGAAGTGCAAATGGGCTCCTGCTTCCACCGACAAACTTCACACCCTGGAGATGCCCAAGAGGGAAGAGACCCCGTTCCCTGCTGTCCTCACCGGTGAATTCAATGTCCACAAAGACTCTGATGAGGGCCTCGGCCAGCTGGGCAGCGTGGGGGTAGGAGCAGAAGACCCGCTTGCGGTGGAACACACTGGAGACCAGGGGGTTCTGGGGCTGGTCTAAGTGAGGCATCACGGCCTCCAGCACCTCTGCCAGCTTGGCCCGCAGGTGGGGGTTCTTCATCCTGCGGGGAGGGGAACCTGGGCTGACAGCAGGGACTGGGCAGCAGGGACATGCTCTGGGGGCTGTGGGAGCCAAAGCCCCTGCCGACAGACATGGTGCTGCCGGGAGAGAGCCCCGGCCCCATCTGCCAGGGGGGCGAGAGCTGCCACCATGAGAAATCCCTGTCCGCTCCACCAACCCCCTCCCCCACTGTATTTACACACACATGTGTAAACCAACAGCAGGAGCTTAGAGGACATGTCCAATCAGGAATAAACTCCTCGCTTTTCTCCTGTGCCCTGTTACCATGGGGGGAGCTCAGAGACACCCCAAAATCACACCCCTCCCTGGTGCCTCCTCCAGCACCCCCCAGGCAGCTCCCACTGAGCAGGCTCCATGTGATGCCACCAAAGGGGTTCAGTCACCGAACCCCCCCACCCCTTGGGCACCCACTGTTTCCCAAGGGATTGACCACTCACTGGTGTCTGACCTGCACCCCAACCAATCACCCATCTGACTCCCACCCCGAACACCCCGTCTGTGCTCCCCGCAATGCCGTGCCCCCCCGGGGCCCCCTGCACCTCTCCACGTCGCCCATGAAGACGGTGACGAAGTGTAGGACATGCTGCAGGGAGTCGGCGCAGCTCTCCAGGACATCGTCAGCAAAACGCCGCAGGAAAATGAAGAAGTCACCCAGGTTATCAGCGAAGAACTCTGCCGGCAGAGAGCATGGGTGAGCTCCTCCGGCCCTTCTCTGGCCCCCCACCAGCTCTCCCACAGTGCCCCAACCTCCACGGAGCTCCCAGGAGGTGCATCCAAGACACGTGGTGTGGAGGGACACCCAGTCTGATGGGATTTGTGATGCACAGGGGTCACTGTCGCTCCCCAGGAGTCTGACCCCATGGGGCGGCACAGAAGGGCTCCAGGGAAGGGGAACAGTTTGGTGTGGGGGAAGAACAGTGACACCGTACGGGGTTTGGTGGAACTGTGCAGGCCGGCAGGGAGCAGGTTCAATGCCCTCAGAGAACGTCCCCTCAAAGAGCCCCAGGTTTTACAGCAACCCTCTCCAGGGGGAACTCCCCATGCCCAGGATGGTGCCACTCATTGCAGCCCCGCACAGAGAAGTGCTTCCTTGCACAGCTCTCCCTGGGCTCCTCCCAAGGAACCAGCAGCAGCCCCTCAGGAACTGGGGCTCCCAACCCCGCTGCCGTCGGTTCTGAGGCGGGGGCTGACCCTTCCCACGCTGCCTTGCACCGGGGGAACCCCCAGGACCCTCCTCTCCTCGGGGAAAGGGACATCTGGTGCCAGAGCCCTATGCGGAGCTGGGTGAGGAGGTGGGACTGCTCCCACCGCAGCATCACTGAGCAGTTTGGGGGACAGGGACAGACAGACAAACGAGCTCACCGGGCACATAGGCCAAGGCGCTGTTTTCCACCCGGGGCAGCGGGAAGGTGAGCTCCAGGGGCTCGGTGCCTCGGTTGCCCATGGCCAGCTGGACCAGCAGCACTGCCATGGAGACCTGCAGGTTCAGGCAATGCTGCAGCATCTGGGGCTCTGTCATGGCCGTCTTGGTGGAGAGATAGATGGTCATCAGGCGCTCGAACTGCTCCCGCAGGCCCTCGGCTGCCGGGCTGGAGCTCTGCTGGGCCTCGCGCCATGCTACTTGCAGGCGGTGGAGGCTTTGGTTTATCTTCACCATCTGGTCATGCAGCCTGCCCGGGAGAGGAGGAGATGAGAGAGGTTTGTGCCTTCTCACCAAGCACCTCAGCACTGAGCTTCTACTCCGAGGTGAGAGAAGGCTCTGCCCAGTGGGTCCCAGCCCCTTCCCTGCGGGTACCAGGCTGGGAAGCAGTGATAGGAATCCCTTAGAGACAGGAGCTGGGGCTTGGGCAAACACCAGAGCGTGCCCAGGAGCCACAGCCACCTGGACCGGCCCCATCAACCGGTGACCACAACAAAGCCCTCAGCAGGGGCACCAAAAAGGAGCCGGTGCAGCCATGAGCCCCCTGGGGCTATTGAAGTGAGGGATGTGGCCAGTGTAAGATGCCCACCAGGTGGCACCTCCAGTCTCCGGGCAACCAGCCCTCAACACGACTGTCGCCCATATCTCTATCTTTAGAGAGTGGAGCAGGAGGGGATGCGTGGGTCAGCGCTGACCTCATGGTCTCCAGGCAACCGTTTCCTGAGAAAAAACAGGTGTTCTGGTGCCTGAACAGCCACCCCCTGCTCTGCTGCAGGCAGGACCCCTGGGCGGGGGTGGCACAGGGACCCACGGCAGCGGCTCTGTCCCCCAGGAGAGACACAAGACACCAGCAGCTGGTTCCCCGGGGGAATGGGTGGAACCGTGTGCCACACAGACACCTGGCACCTGGCCCTTAACGTGTCTATAAACAAGGGGGTGCCTGGAGGCTGCAAGAGGTGACTGCAAGCTCTAGGGGGCAAAGCTTCCATCCAGAGAAGCTCAGATATCAGTGAGAACGTGGAGAAACCACCCACTCCATGTTCTGGGCATTTGCTGAGTGTTCCTGTGGCTGTGCATGGGCAGCACACAGCACCAGGAGCTCCTTCGTCATTTATCTCATTATTTATCTTGTTACTGACCCCACACGCCCACAGCCCAGACAAAGGGAGCAGCCAGTACCTGTGGAACCCCAGGTGCAGGGTGTACTGAGTGAGGACCAGGTTCTCCGTCACCAGGTTGTAGCTGTTGGCAAACTCTGGCTCCTGCTCACTGATGGCGGGGATCAAGCACGTCTCCTTCTCCAAACCTGGAGGAGAAACAGCTCCGTGACACATCAGCCCCCACCCCAGAGGGAAAGGCTCTGGAGGGACCCCCTGAAGACATGCAACACCTGCTGGTGACACCAGCGTTTTGTTTGTTCCCAGCTCCCCGTTGCTCCTCTCCAGTCACCCTGACTCTCCCTCACTGCAGACACTGAGAGGGCACCACAGGAAGAGTGAGGACCCTGGGAGACCCCTTTCTCGTGTCCCCAAGGGCCAGACACACCTTTCATGTGCACGTTCTTGCTCCTCCTCTCTTCCTCGTTGAGCTCCTTGAGGGCACAGTAGGTGGGGTTGAAGGTAAGGAGCCGGGGGGAGCCAGGCTTGCAGAAGGGCTGGCAGAGCCGCAGCAGCGCAGCCCCCAGCCCCAGGAAGAGGGCGTCGGAGGCGAACATCTGGAAGAAGATCTCAGGCATCTGGTTGGCCCAGATCTTGGTGCGGCCGGCATTGGCGTGGAGGCAGTTCCCCAGCCAGGAGAGCAGCCGGTGCTTCGTCTCAGGAGACAGCTGCAGCAGGTTTTTCAACAGCTGGTAGATCTTCTCGTGGAACTGGGCCATGAACTGGCATGAGGAAGAGGAGTCACTAGTAGGATCATTCCTTTGCCTCTCCCACCTGGGCAAATCACCCAGGACGCGTCCACCCACCCCCACAAAAGCCCCAGGCCAGCAGCAGAGAACACTCAGGCACATGCTCAGAGCACTCTCAAGCTGTTCTCCTGGGGGTAAACCCCAAATCCTAATTTTTGGCAGCAACAGTGACCCCAAAAGAACTGGAGGAGCCCCCTCTGTGCTTGTTTCTACCCCCGAGTTCCCTCCCGTGTTCCCTCCCTGCCCCTCTCCTCACTCACAGAAACCCCTCAGCTGGGGCAGGGAGACAGAACCTCCCCTATCACTCTCTGCCAGGGGGCCAATTAGCCCTTTAATTACAGGGCAGGGACTGACAAGGATTTCCCGTTGGGTACAGCACGAAGGGGGGAATTCCCTCCCCTTACACCCCAGATTCCACCTGCCCAGGCACAGGGGTGACACCCTCCCTCTGTCACAACCGGAGAATCCCCTGCAGCTGGAGCCTCCCAAGGCACCACCCACACCCTTACAGAGCCAGTGGTGGAGCCCAAGCCCCCAAACTCCAGTACTGAGCCTGGAGAAGTGGGACCCCCATGCTGCAGCCCACCTGGTGAATGTTGGATTCCTGCACCTTGATCTCCTGGGGGCTGGACCGGGCCGGGTTCAGGAAGTAGCCATGGTTCTCCACCACCCCGGGGGTCTTCAGCAAGCAGGAGATGTTGAGCACAGCACCCAGCAGGGTCTTCTGATACATCTGCCCGTTGCTGGGGTCCTTGGGCTGGATGTACCTGGCAAAAACCTATGGGACACAGCAGAACATGGGGGTGGCTCTACAAAATCCCAGGAAAACCCAGAAAAACCCACACCCAAGGGGTGTGGGATAAAGAAGAACACCCATGGGGGATGTCACTGCTCTCACATCGAGCTCCTAGCTCTGACTGTAGCAGATAAGACCCCACAAATGTCCCCTGCGAGGGGCTGCGGGGCAGGGGTCACCCACCTTGGCTGTGTCCTTCTGCCGGGTGAAGTAGAGCAGCACGTCGAGGTAGGAGTAGAGCAGCATCTGGCAGAGCTCCAGGTCCTTCACTCGGCTCAGCAGGATGTCAAACACGGGGACCATCACCTCCCCGAAGGTGCGTACCTCCTCGTCCCCCGTCAGGGCCTCTATCACCTCCTCCAGGAATTCTGTCACCTCCTCGAAGTCTAAGGAGGGGAGCAAGGCCGTTACCAACACCGCTCACTGTGGCCCTCGCTTGTGGCAACGAGCCAGAACGTTCTCCCCACAAGCCGTAACACAGCACGATGGCAGTGGGGCAGCCCCCCTGGCACTTACGCCCCCCTCTCAGCCCCTCCAGCATCAGCTCCACCAGCTGCTCATAGACGTTCTGGTCAACATAGATCTCGGGGGTGAGGAGGACGGTGCGGGCGTTGGACACAGTCAGGTTGCGGCAGCGCACAGCGAAGGGCAGCAGGTTCTCGGGCACCTTGGTGATCTGTGCAGGGAGAGGGAGATGGAGCTGGGGCGTGGCGGCCACTTCTGGCCCCCCAAAACCCTCTCTTCATGCAGAAACGGGGGTGACGAAGCCCCCGCCCTCCCCCGAAGGTGCGCCTACCTCTTCCCTGGCCCTCTGGAAGCAGGCATAGAGGTAGCGCAGGATCTGCCTCTCCCCAGCGTCCCGGTCGGCCGAGAGGTTCTGGGTGCCACTGGGTGTCATGTGGATGAGGTGGTTGCCCGGCTCCGGCAGCAGCAGCCGGGTGAAGAGGGCCTGGGGCAGGAACAGCAGGACACGGCCCCACGGGGGGGCAGGCCCCCCGGGGAAAGCAGCCCTGGGTCAACACGGGCTGAATTGTTTCTGCTGAGAAGGGTTCCCTGTGTGTCCCCCCCCCCCGAAGTTACAGAGCACCAACCCAGGGCCCCCGGAGGAGCAACTTCTGTGCCCTCCAAGTGCCACGGCAGCCCCAACGGAGTCACTGTCACCAGCGAACCCAGAGTGATGGCATCCCCGGAACCGGGAGCCACCAGCGCAGCCACAGAGGCAGGTGAGTGTACGGGAGCATCACTTTGCTCAGCGGGGCAGGAGACAGCTCACTGCCCCCCACCGGCAGCAGCTGCCTCCCAACACCCCGTCCAGGGGGCGTTTGTTCCCTCCCCAGCCCAAACCCCCGCAGAAGCCAGGGCTCCAGGCAGCACCTTCTGCCCCTTTCCTGCTGCAAAACCCTGGGGCTGTTTCCAGCAGCTGCAGCTCCTGGCTCTGGGGAAAAGACCATGACCCCAACACTCTGTAAGGGAATGAACCCCGTCCCCAGGGCTGCCAGCGGTACCTGCTCCACGTTGTCCATGTCCAGCCAGTCCTGCTCCTCCAGCTCGGCAGCCAGCTCCTCCAGGTAGACACAGCGCGCTGGAATCCCATTCCCACTCTTCATGCTGGGGTCACCTGGGAACAGCCTAGTTTTACCCAAACCCATGGGGAACATGCCAGTGGGACCAGTGGGCAGTGCTGCCTCTCCCCTCCCACCTCAGGGGGGCTGGGGTCCCTTTGGGGGCATCCCAGGGCAGCATATAGGGCAGTTTAGGGGGGGTCCTGGGCAATTCCTATGCCCCGTTATGATTTGTGAGGAAAAGTGGCTGATCTGGGGAAGGGCTGCTGTTGACAGTCGCAGCTCGGTGCGGCCAGGAGGTGTCACCAGGTACCTTCTGGCCCTTCCTTCTAAAGCTTTAAGCAGCCCCGGAAAAGGGGGGGAAGGGGTGTCTCGAGGTCCATTACTGGTCCCAGGAGGTGCCTTGTAGCCAGGAACTCCTTAACAACCCCGAGGAGCCCCATGACAGCCCAAGCCGGGCGGGAGGAAACACTGTCCCCCTCGGGCCGGTCTCTCAAAGCCATGTTTTCCCCCTCCCTCCCGCCCCCGTCCCCACGCCACCGGGGTGCCCCGTCCCCGTTCCCCGCTCACTGTTGTCGAGGGTGATGAGGAAGATGCGCTGGATCATGTGGTTGGTGTTGAGGCGCTGGCAGAGCTCCCGCTGCGAGCGGAAGGCGCGGCTGATCTCCGCCGCCGAGTACTCGCTCTCCTCCAGGCTCTCCGACACGCTGTTGTCCGAGTCATCCTGCCCCCCCGACGGCTCCTCGCCTGCGGCGGCCACAGGGGGCTCAGCGCCGGCACCGGAGCCCCGGGAGAGGGATGTGAAGGCAACGGCGCCCCCGTTACCTGTGGGCGGCCGGCGGCGGAGCTGCTGCCCGGCGGCGAAGTGCTTGGCGTCCGCGAGGGAGCCGAAGAGCGCGGCGAAGGGGTTGCCAGAGATGCTGTTGTTGTTCTCCTGGTCGGTCATGGCCCCTCAGCGCCGCGCCATGGGCCGGGGGGGCGCTCCGGGACCGGCGCCACCGCGCGCCTCCGCCCGCCGCCCCGCGGCGCCACCGGAACTGCGTAACCGGAACTACGTCACTGCCGTGCGCCGGAACCGCCGCTCTTCAACGCGGGGCCACGGGGGGGACCGGGCCGTCCAACCCCCCCGCCCCGGGTGTGTCCCAGCGGGCACCGGGACCGGAAGGGACGAGCTATGAATATTGATGATATGCAAACGAATAAAATAGCATGGTATTATGCAAATATATGTTAATTAACTATTATTACGCAAATTTATCCACAACGCATTTGCATTCGGAAATACCTGTTTGCAGTTGCGTGATAGCACAAAAAACGCAGTTTTTCTAATTTTTTTTTTTTTTTACAGTTTATGTGGCATTGTGGGAAAACAAAAAAGAGGGGGAATAAAAAACGGGGGGGGGGGTGTGGGGTTGAGGGGGCTGAGAAATGTGAGGAGCTGGGATTCCTTTTTTGGGGGGGGGGGTGGGGTGGGGGGGGGTGGGAGGGTTGTCTGGGAAATGTGTGGGGCTGGGAGTCACTGTGGGGGGTGTCTGGGAAATCCTAGAATCATAGACTCATCCAGGTTCGAAAAGACCCCGGGGTCATCAAGTCCAACCATCAACCCCACTCTACAAAGTAAGTTCCCCACACACACACACCATATCCCCCAACCCCACATCTAAATGACTTCTTTTAAACACCTGCAGGCATGGTGACTCAATCACCTCCCTGGCAACGTGTTCCAGTGCTCCACCACCCTCACTGGAAAGAACTTTTTCCTGATATCCAATCTAAATCTGCTTTTCTGCAGTTTAAACCCATTGCCCCTCATCCTGTCCCTGCAGGCCTTTGTAAACAGGCTCTCCCCAGCCTTCCTGGAGCCCCCCTCAAGGACTGGGACGCCGCTCTTAGGTCTCCCCAGAGCCTCCTCTTCTCCAGGCTGAACAACCCCAGCTCCCTCAGCCTGTCCTTGGAGCAGAGGGGCTCCAACCCCCTGAGCATCTTTGTGGCCCTCCTCTGGACCCGCTCGATCAGGTCCGTGTCCTTCTTCTATTGAGTGCTCCAGACCTGCACGCAGTGCTCCAGGTGAGGTCTCACTAGAACAGAGCAAAGTGGCAGAATCCCTTCTCTGGACCTGCTGGCAACACTTCTTTGGATTCAGCCCAGGATGCGATTGGCCTTCTGGGCTGCAAGTGCCCACTGCCTGCTCATGGCCAGTTTTTCTCGTCCATCAGCACCCCCAAGTCCCTTTCCTCAGGGCTGCTTTCTAACACCTCGTCGCCCAGTCTGACTTGATACCAAGGATTGTTCCAGCCCAGGTGCAGAACCTTGCACTTGTGCCCGTTAAACTTCATGAGGTTTACTTGAGCCCACCTCTCCAGCCTGTACAGGTCCCTCTGGATGATGTCCCTCAGGTGTATTGACAACACCACACAGCTTGGTGTCATCTGCAAAATAATGACCTGGGAGAATAGACCAGCACTGACCTCTCTACAATGTCCTTTCAAGTAGTTGTAGGGAGCGATGGGGGGGGGGGGAGGGCTCCCCTCACTCAGCCTCCTCTTCCTCAAACTAAACAGTCCCAGCTCCTCCAATCGTTCTTTGTATGATTTATTCTCCAGGTCCTTCAGCAGCTTTGTTGCCCTCCTCTGCACCCGCTCCAGCACCTTGATGTCTCTATATGTCTCTCTTGTATTGAAGTGCCCAGAACTGAACACAACACTCCAGGTGTGGCCTCCCCAGTGCTGAGTGCAGGGGGACAATCACCTCCCTACTGCTGGTCACGCTATTTCTGATACAAGCCAAAATGCTGTTGGCTTTCTTGGCCACCTGGGCACACTGCCGGCTCATATTCAGCCACTTGGCAATTAGAACACGCAGGTCCTTTTCCACCAGGCAGCTCCAGCCACATTTCCCCAAGCCTCCAGCAATGCATGGGGTTGATGTGGCCCAAGTGCAGGACCTGGCACTTGGTCTCGTTGAAGCTCACACCATTAATGTTGGCCCATCGATCCAACCTATCCAAGCCTCTCTGTACAGCCTCCCTGTCCTCATGCAGATCAGCACGCCTGCTTAACTTGGTGTCATCTGTGAACTTACTGATGATATAGCCTATGTCCTTATCAAGATCATCAATTAAAATGTTAAACAGAAATGATCCCAACACTGAGCTCTGGGGAACACCACTTGTGACCGGCCACCAGCTGGATTTAACGCCATTGAGCACCACTCTTTGGGACTGTCCAGCCAGCTCGCCCAGGCCATGTGCAGCTGATTTTTCCACTGAAATTCTATGGGGAACAGTGTCTAATGTGAAATGTGTGGGGCTGGGAGTCACAGGGGTGGGGGGGTTCTGGAAACGTGTGGGACTGGGGAGTAGTTGGGCGGGCCGTAGGACATTGCTTGGGGCTGGGGGGGTCAATGGAACTACACTTCCCGTCGTGCCGCGAGGCGGCCTCAGCGTCAGTCATCGCGGCGGGGCAGGGACAGCGGCGGGTGAGCCAATGGAACGCGGCGGGGCGGGGCCAGCCACTATAAAAGGCGCCGCTCGGCGGCGGGTGCCGGATGCGGGGGCGGCCTCGATGGTTGGAGGGTTTGTGCGGGGCCGGGGCCAGGGCCACGCCTGGGGGAGGGGGCGGGGGGCGGAGCCGCTTCCCGCCGGCCGGACCCCCCGGTGCCACCCCCCTGCCCTGGTTGCTCCAAGCCCCCTCCAACCTGCCCTTGAACCCCTCCAGGGATGGGGCAGC
>JAOTQQ010000010.1:7612897-7642073 GCA_026546715.1 Gallinago undulata | reverse complement strand
GAACACCCCCCCCCCTCCTTTCCTGGAGCCCCTTGAGGGACTGGAAGGGGCTCCAAGGTCTCCCCGGAGCCTTCTCTTCTCCAGGCTGCGTCCCCCCAACCCTCTCAGCCCCCCCCCACAGCAGAGGGGCTCCATCCCTCCCAGTATCTCTGGGCCCCACTCTGGTCCCTGTCCAGCAGGCCCCTGTGCCAATGTTGGTGGCCCAAGGGCCCTGGGGGGGGGGGCCCGCCCCGTGTTGCACAAAGACGACACAAACTGCTCAGTGTTTGGTGTGTGTGGTTTTTAATGGAGAGACCTCACCCCCCCCCCCAGGTCCCCTCTTAAGGAGCAGCAACTGACCCTGGGGGGTGACAGGCCCATGGCCACAGCCAGGGCGGGGGAGGGCGGTGGGCTATGGCACTGTGGGACCCCAGGGGGGGTCAGTCCATGTGCCCTGGCTCCGGCGGCTCCTCCCAGCGCTGCCCGGTGCCCGGTGGCTGCGATGGCGGGAGCTGGTCCCAGCAGAGGCCGAGCGCGGGAGGCTGCGGGTCCTGGCGCTCCTGCAGCTCCTTGGCGCTGGCTGCCGGCGTCTGCACCTCGAAGGTCATCTCGAAGCGGCTGTAGTCCACGTGGAATGCCCCCTTCTCCAGGGACATGCAGGGCTCGAAGCGGTACCCCCACAGGATCTCATCCTCCGTGTAGGAGGTGCGGGCTTGGCACGTCATCCCTGCCCCGGGACACGGGCTGAGCGGGGCCAGGGACAATGGGGGGGCACAGGGACAATGGGGGGCCTGGGGACAACGTGGTACTCCCAGGCACAGGGGCACCATTGCTGGTTTCAGCCCTGGCCACCTCTTGCCAGGACACTGATCTCTGAGCCCAGCTGGGCCCCACAGTTGCCACCTCTTCCCTTCCTAGGACACCATGGTGGCCACCCATCCCCTCCCACCCCCTGGACCCCCCTCACCTGTGGCCTCCACGATGCCCTCGAGGATGATGATGATCTCGAACTGCTCGCGGCGCAGGGACTCGGCCGAGAGGTCCCAGAAGGGGCTGCGGTGGTCAATGACGTGGCAAACGATCTGGGGCTCCACCAGGAAGAGCCGGTCTTCCCCTGTGTCATAGCCCAGGTTGAGCTCCGACTGCTCCAGTGGGATGAACTCCCCCTCCGCCGTCTGCCGTGACTTGATGAGCTTGGCGCGGATCTTGGCGTCCACCATGTGGCTGTCCCGCAGGTCCCCCACCCGGAACATCAGGCAGAGCTGCTCGTCCCGCCGGGAGATGACACAGTTCTTGCTGAAGATGAGGGTCTGGGCGCGCTTCTTGGGGCGGGAGATCTTGACGAACATGCAGCCCACCATGAGGGCGTCGATCATGGAGCCCACGATGGACTGGGCCATGAGGAGGATGACGCCCTCGGCGCAGTCAGCCGTCACCATGCGGGCGCCGTAGCCGATGGTGCGCTGGCTCTCCACCGAGAAGAGCAGGGCCGAGACGAAGCCGTCCACGTTCTGGATGCAGGCCCTCCAGGAGGGGTCCCCCCGGTGCGCCACGTCCCCCCGCGCCCAGGCGTCCAGGAAGTAGACGGTGCCGAAGGCCACCCAGGTGAGGATGTAGCACATCATGAAGACGAAGAGGAACCAGCGGTACTTGAGGTCCACAATGGTGGTGAAGATGTCTGAGAGGAACCGCTTCTTCTCCTGGATGTTGCCCAGGTTCACCTGGCACTTGCCCATCTTGGTGACGTAGCGCTGCCGCTGCCGCTTGCCCCCCTGGGCCACCGGACCCTCCTCCTCCAGCAGGCGGCGCCGCCGCCCCGGGGGTCCCTCGGGGGTCCGGCTGCGAGTCCCAGGGAGTGGGGGCCAGTGGGTGGCCGGTGGGCAGCAGCGGGGCTCACCAGGTTGGTGCAAGGGGGCTGAGGAGGGCTCCTCACCTCCCTGGGGCGGGGAGGGGTGGTTTGGCATCAGGGGGCTCCTCTCCTCCCCTGGGGGGGCTGGGGGCTCATGCTGCAGGGTGGGAGGAAGCTGGTGGGTGAGGAGCGGCCACTGGCCACCACCCCCCTCACGAGGGACCCCCAAGGCGGGGTCGGGGGAGCCATACCTTCTGGGGGAAGGTGCCATAGCGGCTGGTGTGGGTTGGGGGCCGCGGCAGGTAGGGCAGCATGTGCTTGGCCGTGGGGGTCTGCGCTGGCGGCACCGAGTTGCTGCGGCCGCGGGGCTCCTCGGGCACCACCATGGCGGTGGGGGGGGGATAATCCGGGGGGGCTCAGCCCCGGGTCCTGTGTGGGGCACAAAGTGTGGGGGGCTGGGGAGGTAGACCCCCTCCCCACCCCCCTTGGGTGGCTCTGGCCCCTCTCCCCATCCTGGACGGGATGGGGCACCAGAGCCCCCCCAAGGAGGATGAGGAGGGGATCCGGAGGGGCTGCCCCTGCAGCGTGGGGCAGTGGCAGCAGATGGCTAAGCCCATTAGTGGCCATAATTGCATTGACGAGGCTGGGGAACACGGTGGCTGCAGGAGCCCCGGCAATGGGGAACCTCCAGTGGGCTCCGTGTCACCCCTGAGACCCTGTCACTAATTGCCAGCTCAGTAACGAGCCATGAGGAGGGATGGGGGGGGTGCGGGAGATGTGGGTCCCGAAATGGTGCTCTTTGGGCTGGGACCGGCCAGGTCCCCGCAGGTCACGTTCCTGGAAATGCCACCTGGAGAGCAGTGACCCCAGGGACGGGGACAAGGACGGGGAGGTGAGGGCTCTGCCTCCCCCGGCACCCTCTGTCCTGGGTGCAGCCACGGGAGGTGTCAGCTCCCAGGACCACCCTCCCATGCCCCCCTCCCAGCCCTGGACCCACCTCATGTCCTGGCGGAGTGGCCACAGGGCCGGCAAAAGTTGTCCTTGGCTCCTGGCTCCCCTGGGCATCACCCCCAGGGCGGGATGGGGTCCTCCGGGGGGTAGCAGGGAGAAGGGATAGATGGAAGGACAGATGGAGGATGGAAGGAGGGATGAAGGATGGAGGAGGCTGGGGCACTCGGTGGCAGCCGATCCTGCCCCTGCAGCAGAAGGCGGCTCGTTAATCTGCCAGGCACAATTACCTCGGACTGATTTAATCGCGGGTGCCCTTCTGGGGGCGGGGGCAGGAGGGGGTTCCTGGTGGATTCCCCTGGGGATGGCGCTCCCCGTCTGCCCCCGGCAGGGGCTGGGAAAGGGCCCCCCTCTCCCTCTCCCTGCTCCTGCCTGAACATCCTCCAACCCCTGTCCCCCTCCTCCAGGACCCCCCACCCGGGTCCCCCCAGCACAGAGTGAGGCCAGACCCCCGGGCAGCAGGAGGGGTCGGTGATTTCCCTTGTCCCCCTGTCGATGAGGAGGGAGGCAGATGAAGGAGAGATTAGTCGCTAATCCCCCCAGGAAGATGAATCTCAAGCTCTACCCTGCGGAGGGGACGCCGGGGAGGGGACCCCATAGAGGGGATGCTGAAGAGGGGGCCCCATGGAGGGGACGCGGGGACAGGCATGGGGACAAGGTTGGGATGTTCCCACAGCGGGGCCCATCCTTCCCTCCGTCCCTGTCTTCTCCAGGAGGAGGAGAACGGCTGCTCCTGGGCAAGAGCTTTCCTGCGTTGAGCACCAAGAGCGGTGTCTCCGGTGAGATGCTGGTGGGGTCAAGGCAATGGGTCCCCCAAGGGACATCCCCTTCCCAACGTCCCCATCCCCAAGGCCCCCTCGCCCCTTGATGTAACGACCAACGGGGGTCATTAAGGCTCAGGCCCTGCTGAGAAGAGCCCAACGCCGTCTCTCCGCATCCCACCCGGGGTCCCCTCTGCGCTGGCGCCAGCTCTGGCCCTGCCAAGGCTCCGGCGGCGCCGGGAGGATTGAAATGCCTGGGCTGAGCCCGGCCGCGGTGGGGGGGACGCCCCCGGCTGCTCCTGCCCGGCTTTTCGGGTGGAAAAACCAACATGGGCTGGGGCGGGCGGTGGCCACACCCCGGCACGGGAGGAAGAGGCTCGGATCCTCAGCCCCGGGAGCAGACGTGGCCGGTGGAGGGTGGACGCCACGTCCATGAGCGTGGGGGGCCCAGCGGGGCCCGGGGGGCGACCCTAGGATGGCTGTGGACTGGCGGGTGGTGGCGCAGGCCGGGGGGATGCTGCTGGCACTGCTGGGCTGGGTCTGCTCCTGCGTCACCACCGTGGTGCCTCTCTGGAAGAGCCTGAACCTGGAGCTGAACGAGCTGGAGGTGTGGAGCATGGGGCTGTGGCAGGTCTGCGTGGGGCAGGAGGAGGGGGTGCTGGAGTGCCGCCCCCACAGCTCCTTCCTGGCGCTGCCCCCCGACCTGCGCGTCTCCCGCCTGCTGATGTGCCTCTCCAACGGGCTGGGGCTGCTGGGCTGCCTGCTGGCTGCCCCGGGGCTGCCGGCCTGGACCCCCTGCCGCCACCCCCCCGCCGCCAAGCACCGGCTGCTGCTGGCCGGGGGGGCGGCCCTGGGGGTGGCAGCGGTGGCCACCCTGGTGCCCGTCTCCTGGGTGGCCTACAACACTGTCCTTGACTTCTGGGACGACAGCATCCCCGACATCGTGCCCCGCTGGGAGTTCGGGGAGGCCACCTTCCTGGGCTGGTTCGCCGGAGCCTTCCTCGCCGCCGGTGGGCTCCTCCTCGCCTGCAGCGCCTGCCCCGCCAGGACCCCCCTGCCGATGCCAGCCCCTTCCTGCCCGCAGCCCCCCAAGGCCCGGGCGCTCACTGGGGGCCACCACCCGCACCCCAAAAACGCAGACCTGGTCATCTGAGGGACTGGGGGGCCCTGCCCCACTGCTGGGACGGTGCCTGCGGCCCCTCCAGGGTGGTTCTCCGCTCCCCAGGGTGGCCCCGCGGATCTTCCTCCTCCCTCCGTGTTTCGGCTCCGCTCCTCCTGCTCCTGCCGCGGCGGGCGGGTGTTGAGGCGGCGGCGCATCGCCGGGCTCTGCGGGCGCCGATGGTGGCACTCACCGACTGACCGCGCCGCCCTGGCGTCCCCCGCGGGTCCCCTCGATGCCGAGTCCACTGCCGTTCCCAGCTTCTTCCTCGCGTGTCCCCATCGCTCCCACACGCTCCCAATAAACAGTGACGGCGCCAGCAGCCTCTGTCCGTGCTGGGGACGGGGAGTGATGTCGAGGGGACAGGGGGTGGGAGCCATCGGTCTGCGCAAAAAAGATCTGGAGGGAAAAGCCAAGAGAGGAGGAAGGTGGAAAAGGGGGGAGAGGGAGAAGGGGAGCCTGGCGGTGCCTGGGACCTGCAAAGGTGTGGTGGCAGCGTCCCCTGCCCTGACCCCCCCTCAGCTCCTGGCGAAGAGGATGGAGCCCACAGACCTTCAGGGAGGAAGGTCCTCCAGCGCATACCCCACCCACGCCTGGGGGCAGGAGCTTTGGGGTCCCCTTCACCGTCTCCTCCACGCTCTCCTGATGCAGCTGTGAGACCCCCCCAGCAGTGGGACCATGGGGCTGGATGAACCCCCCGAGTCCCAGCCGGAGCTGGCCCCGGGAAGGAGCAGGTTCACAGCGGGTTTAATCCCTGCGGGCTCCCAGCTGCTGCGCGTGACCGGCCCCGAGGAAGCCCCCAGCCGACTCCGGCATTCCCGGGGGAGGCAAAGTCCACCCTCCTCCCACAGCCCCTTTGGAAACCTGCCCTTTGCTCGGCTGAAGGGGCAGGGAGGTGACCGGAGATTCCCCGGGGGTTCCTGATGCCCGGGCTTGGGGGAGGTGGGTGCTGGGTCCCCCCCCAAGGGAGAGAAGGGGTAAAATGGGAGCCAGGATGGGGGTGCCCTCAGCCACGCTCCCCAAAGCCCCTTCAGAGCTGGGACAAGCCCAGAAGCAGAGTCCATTCTGGCTCCGAGCCCCCACCGCACCCTGGGAAAGGGGGGACGAGGCACCCAGTGAAGGTTTCCAGCCCTGGGCCCCCCCTCCCTCCCAGCCCCATCCAGCCCGCCCCCGGCACTGACCCACACCCGGGAGAAGCCTTTGCTCTTTATTTTTCTGAGCAGCCCTTGCTGGCATTTCCCTTCTGGCAGTGACACAAAGAGTGGGCGAAACCTGACGCGGATTCTCCTAATCCAGGGTTCCCTCCCCAAACCACATCCTCCTTGTGGGGACACAAGAGTGGGGCCAAACCCGCCTGGAAATGCCAAGTCCTCCACGGGCCGAGAAGGGTGACGCCAGCACCGGGTCTGGGGACTCTGCTCCAAAACAGGACCTTTGGGGGTCACCTCCTGCCATCCCCATCACGAAAATGGGGGGAAAAGCAGAAAAAGCAGCATCCCTGGCTCCGCAATATCCCCTTACCTGCAGGAGCAGCCTCCACAGGGAGCAGCTTCAGGTTCCTCCTGAAACCCCTGGGAGAAGGGAGGAATCTCCCAGGGGAGGTTCTGGAGCCTCACAGCCCTGGAACGGAGGGACCCAGTGGCAACTCCCAGCCTGAGACAAATTCCCTAAAACAAGGGATTTCACACTCGGAACAAGTCCTGGGAACATGGGCCTCACGCTGGGGATGGCCCCCACTCCAGGGTCCTCTCTACCTGTGAAATCCGTATCCGGCCCCAGGAACACCAGAGATGGGAAAAGGCTGCCCTGATGCCACACAAGAGCAGCTCAAGATGTAATTAAATGTTTTACTTCCCCAGTTAATAAAGGAAAGAGAGATTTTGGCTGCGGGAAGAAAGTGGTTTTCCCTCCGCTTCACTAATTTAATGTGGAGGTTTTCCCTCTGCCACTGGTTTGGGAACTCCCAAAGCCCCCAGGATGAGTGCGGAGCAGCTTCCCCCCAGAAAAGGCTCCAGGACAGAGTCCTCACCCCAAAAACCTCAACTCCAGAGACATCCCTCAGCATTGATCCCCAACGGGGAGGGTTCCTCAGGCCCAGGCTCTCCCCCCAGCCCTGCTGCGCTCAGAGCCCCCATTTTCCTGCTAAAGAGGTGGAATTCCATCCGGCAGCACCCGGCCAGACTGGGGACCCCGCTCTGTCCCTCATGGGGTGTCCCTGACCTGCAGGAATTCTCCCAACTTTACACTTTTGTCTTTTCTCCCACCTTTCCTCTCTGTCAGAGGTGGGAGGAAGCTGGAGACCCCGGAGGGAAACAAACACAGAGTGGGAGGGTTTTCATTCTAATGTAGAACAGAGGCTTTTATTGCACTTTAGAGACGTCTGCTCAGTCCCAACGGACAGGACCCCCCCGTGCCCCCACAACATTGGGTTTAGAACAACGGCCGCAGCTCCAGCACCCACACGGGCCGAGGGGACCCTCAGGGGACCCCGAGGGGGCACAGGATTTACACAAAGTAAATTCAAAAATACCAACCCAAACCCAAACCACCAGCAACTGAAAAAGAGCCGATTCTGGGCCTGGCAGCCAGCACTGACGCAGCACGGGGAGCCTCCAGGAGGGGGGAGTTTGGCTCCAGACCCCCAAAGGGAACATCCTTCGGGGTGATGTACCTGAACAGGTCACGTCAAGCCCCCAGGATTCACCTGTGCCTTCCTCGGAGGAAGACTCCTGCGTGTTTTCTTTCGCCAGTTAAAACACAGAAGGCAAACACTCGCCTGAGCCCCCTGAACACGCAGCCCCCTGCCTCCTACCGAACCTGACCCCACTCCCAGTTCTCCCAGTGGCCCCTCCAGCCGCTGCAGGGCAGGACCCAGGCAAGGTGGGTGTAAAGGCCGGAGGAGCTGGCTCTCACTCTGCCGGCTCAGACCCGGGATTCGTCTCTAAAAAGCTGCCAAAGCACCCAAACCCGCCAGGGCGGCCCCAGGGACCCCGCAGTGGCTGGTGCTGCTGGGGACCTGGTCCCACTGGAGCCGTGGGCTGGGTCCTCCCCATCCCCGCTCTGCCTTTCCTCCCAGAAGTGCAATCCTGCTTTACATCCCTTCCTATTTACAAAGAACATGGCTCTGAACGTGGGTCACCCCTCCCTGGCCAGCACTGCCAGCCGAGGGGGGCTGGGGGGGGGCGCTGGGGGGACACCAGGGGGACGCCAGGCCCCATGGCACAGCGCCTGTCCCCGCTCTATTTCACGGTGACGGCTGAGGCCCCGTGGATGGACTCCATGACGGCTGCGAAGCGGCTGCAGAGGTCGTAGGGGGAGTTGGGGCGGATCTTGGGGGGTTCCTTGAGGACGACCACCTCAGTGGAGCAGTCGAGGAGCCGGGGCAGCAGCTCGCCCAGCTTCATCTGCAGCTTGGCTGTGGGGGGAGAGGGGAACAGTCAGTGCCACTGCCAGTGGCAGGGGCCCCAGAAGCTGTGAGACCTTTCAAGGAATCACCTTCCAGCGCTGAAAACTGCCCCTCTCCCACGGGCAGGGTATCGTGTGGGTCCTGCTTGGCCCTGGAGCCCTGTCACCCACCCAGGGCTGGGGACAAGGGGGTCCTGCTGCCACCCGTCCGCCCTGGGGACAGTGCCACGTCCCACAAGGGTCATGGCCACCTTCCCGTACAAGGCACTGGACCGTTGGCAGGGCAGAAGGAGCCACGTGTCCTCAAGGTGACACTCAAATATTGACTTTGCTTTTGAAGGAGACAGAGCACCTTTGTCACCTGACAGAACCATAGAATTGTCCAGGCTGGAAGGGACCTTTCAGATCGAGTCCAACCATCAACCCAGCACCGACAAACCCACCAAAGCCACGTCCCTCAGCGCCACTTTTCAGTTGCTCCAGGGATGGTGACTCCACCATTGCCCTGGGCAGCCTCTGCCAAGACCTGACAGCCCTTTTGGGGAAGACATGTTTCCCAATATCCATCCTAACCCTCCTGGCACAACCCGAGGCCATTTCCGTCTCTCCTGTCTGACCCTACAGCCTGGAAAAGCTCAGAGCTTGACAGGCTAAGGCTGTCCCCAGGAGGGGACAACATCAACACGTCCCTGGGATGGGGCAGAGCAGCAGAAAGGGGTGACATGAGGCAGCCCCCAGGGTCCGGGGGGCACACGCTTCTGTTCCTTTAATACCTTCCATGTCAGCAAACGCCATTGCTGTGAGCCCCAGAATGGGAAACTGAAATTTATCCATAAATTTATCCAACTTCTATCCCTTACAACAGTATTTTGAGAATAAAACTCTGTGCTTTTGCATCGTTTTCCTGGACAAGTTTCCCCTCTGCTAACGACAGCCCCCTGTAACGGTTCCCCAGCCCCTCACACACAGACCACAGGGGCCAAAAACCAATTCCTCTTCACAGAAACAACCCAGAGGGGTCGCGGGAGCCCCACTCCCCACTCCAGAGGGAAACACAGAGCAATAGCCACTGAACTGAAATTCAGCCTGAAAAGGACAAACCTCTCTGCCAAACGCCAAGACCCCCTGGATCCGCGCCCCCTTCCAACCTGTTCCTGCTCCTGAAGAGCGGATGAGCCTGCTGTCAATGGTGAACGCTCTGTTGGTGGGACAAACCACCAGCAGACACCTCCAGGTAACGCTGCCCCATCCCTTAGAGAGCAGCGTTTCCCATTCCTGGGTGGAGGAACCCTCCCTTGGCAGCTTCAGTGCAGAAGATGATGAAACTCTTCTCTATTTCATTGGGTGACCCAAATATGTTTCTCCTCTCCCACCAGAAATGCCCCAACGTGCCCCGGCACAAACAGCAGGAATTAAAGAAGAGTTTTAGAGGCTACTTTAACCCCTCCCTGCCCAGCCCCACACCCACACCCACACCCAGCAGAACCGCCATCCCTACCGTCCATGTCCTCCCGGCCCAGGTAGGAGCACCAGCGGCTCCTGGTGGCCTCCAGCGCGTCCAGGTCCTCTCTGGAGATCTCGAAGCTGCTCATGAGGTGCATGCAGGGGATGACCAGCTCATTGAGGATGCCCATGCCCTCCGCCACCCCGCCTTCCTCCCGGCTGACGAAGAGCGACGCTGCCACCTCGTTCAGCTTCTGGGGGGAGGCAGAGACAGGGAGGGTCACAGGCTGGGAGACACACACACTCTCACACACACGTCTCAGTAGCTACAGCTGTTATCTCTAATTCTGGTTTTAAGATGCCAAGACCCAGCGCTGCCTTTGCCCAGCCCCCCCAAACGGCACATTCTTGCATGGAATTATTATTCCCCGTGTGCCCCTGCCCCTGCTGGTGCTCGGCGAGGGGCAGGAGCTGGGCAACGAGCCGCAGAGAGACCGCCGCAGCAACCACCCAGCTGAGAACAAATCCCATTTTTATGCTGGTTTTTCCCCTCCCATGGAAAAGGACACCATCTCTGACTCAGAGAGAAAGCCCTTAATATTAGAAATAAACACTGGGACAGGAGAGGAAGGGAAGGGACAGAAACCGACCCAAGCAGCGAGTGGGACCCAGCTGTGCCCCCCCCGGCCCCGGCACCCACCAGGAGGCAGTTCCTGCGGTACAGGGCGATGAGGGGCTCGCTGATGCCGCGGCGCGGCCCCTTGCGCAGGAGCCGGGCGTTGCTCTGGTAGGCATGGAGCAGGTAGGTGAGGGCCTCCCGGTACCTGCAAGAGGGGCAGCTCTGAGACACTAGCCACTTGGCCCAAGTGGTGGCCAACATCAAGCCCAACGGCAAAACCCACCTCCTTGCCATGGCAGAACTGAACAGGCGCCTTATGGCGAGCAATTAAGGTTCCTTTTCACCCCAAGTGCAAAAGGTTTCTAGTTTATAAACTCCCGGTGGGAGGAGAGAGCCGGGACTGGGGCACATAGGGAAGCCCAAACGCCTCTGGCCCAGCCTCTCCTCTATCTGCACTTGGTGGTTCATCACCCCCCAGCCCAATCCTGGCTCCATCCAGGGATAATTTGGAAGCCGGGTTATTTTCCAGGCTGGGAAAATATCTTTTCAAACTACAAACCCTTCATAAAATGGCACTGTCCTTCTCCACACCACTGTTAATGCAATATACACTTTCTAAACCAGTAATGACCAAAAGAAAGAGGCCCCTTCGCAATTGTTAAGAGCCTGGAGCCCTCCAAGCACGTGCTAATACAAAGCAGCGTCCAATTCGAGCCAGTGTAACGATAATACAGGAGTCCAGACGGAAAAGAAAGAGCGATGGAAACTGTTCCTGCACAGCCACCTCTGGACGTGAGGATACAAAGCTCTGTGTCATGGAGGAAAAAATGAGGGGAAACACTTGGAAACCATCAGGCAGCCACAGCCAGTCCCTCGGTGTAATGTTTAAACCCTTAACCAAGGCTGACTGGGGGTCCCAGAAGGGGCTGGTGGCCAGTGAAAAGTGAGCCCCCTGGCCTCAGGTTCCAAGCCTGAACACAAACTGCCCGTCATGGGGCAGGACAAGAGGTTCTGCCAAAGTGCCCTCCACTCCCTGGCTGCAGCCGCTCCCACACCAGGAGCGAAGGGGGAGGCACTCACTTTGCGTTCTGGTAGAGCTCCAGCCCCGTCAGCAGGTACACCGAGACCTTGCGGAACAGGCTGTAGTCCTCATGCCAGCGCTGCAGGGAGCAGAGAGCAGGGTGTCAGCATCACCCCCAGCCTGCGGGTCTGACACCCCCTCTCCACCCCAAAGTCTGTGGGGCTGTACCCTCTGCAGGGTTTGCACCTCCTCCGTGACAAACCAAGCACCACAGCTGCCGTGGGAAGGGCTCTCTGGTTCCTCACCTTGTACTCCTCCATGTCCACGTCGTCGGGGCCAATCTCCCTCAGCTTGGCTCGTGCCACCTTCATGATGCTGATTGACCTGCCCCGTGGGAACAGAGAGACTCAGAACCACGGCCCCTGGCTGGGAAAAGCCCCTCCTGGACCCCCGGCACCAACCTCTCGTCATAGCTGAGGTTCCTGTCGGCAAACTGCTCGAGCAGGGTGCGCTCCACCACCTGCTGGGGAGCGTTGTTCTGCAGCAGGTAGATGAGGACGTGCTGCAGGCGGGCGTCGTTGCGAGGGCTGGGGGTCTCCTTGGCCAGCAGGTAGAGCCGGGAGTACTCCTCGTGGAACGCCTGCGAGGGGACACGGCGGTGACCCCCTGCCCCCAGGAATGCCACATGCCCGGCCTGAAGCTGTCCTGGCACCACTGGATTCCCACGGGAGATGCCCGTCCCACAGAGCAGGGAAGCCTGGAAAATCTGCCACCCACCTCCACCTTCAGCAGTGCTAGCTCTGCCCAGTCCCTCCCTCCAAGGCTTCTTGAGGACACGTTTCACGAGGGAGGTCCCCGTGAGTGAGGCAGCAAAACAAACATTTCATGAGCATTGCCTTATTTTCCGACAATGCACCAAGGCCCCAGAGATGAGATTCTCAAAGGCACACAGAAAAAATCTACGTTTCATTACCCAGATGAAAAGAAGAACCAATACTCAAAGAATGAGCCAAAAAAACAGTGAAAAGTAAAAAAAGAGGTTGCTGTTTCTGCTGGGAGGAGGGAACTCTTTCTTACAAACTCTGAAACTTGTTTACAACCAAAGATGTTGTCACAACAGAAGAGCAGCAACAGAAAAGTGGATGGAAAGGCCTTTAACCAGGAGAAAAACTGCACCGATCATCCCCTTCCCATTCCCACCAGGTCAATGCCGCATAGATTCCCCATGCCCCGTGAACAGAGACCACTACTCTGGGAATTAGCCAGCAAACGAGATACCTTAACGAGCCCTGCCTCAGACCCATCGCGATCAAAGGTCTGCCGGGCTTTTGCAATGGCCAGGATGACGCCTTGCATGGCAGGGCTCAGCATCACCTTCCAGGAGGGCAGGAGAAGACAGCCCACCAAGGGAGACGGCCAGGGAGAGGGAGAGAAGAGAAGGCAGGTTGAGGAGAGGGACACAGACTAGAGAGGAGGTGTAAAGGGAATGGTGTGGATACGCGGCGGGACAGGCTGTGGCTCACTCCCTCCAGCACATGCACCTCACATGCAGGGGGTTAGCACCGAAAGGTCCAAAGGGTGGTCACTCCGAGCCTTGAACTCAACAATTCAGCGGGTGAGAAGGCAAAGCCACATCCCCTCCGCAGCCCAGGCAACACATACGAGAGCATTTACTACATGTGTGAGTGGGGTTAGAGTGAGACCCCCCAAAGCACCTCACGCTGGTCAAGTTAACGGCACCCAGAGAGACACCACAGTCGGCGAGGGGAGCAAAGACGCCTGTCGATAAATTAACACCACCAGGATCAATTCTGGTACAGCCGTGCCACAAAGGCAGCTTAAAGGAACAACATGCAGATCTAATGACCCAGTGCTTCTGCAGAGCTGCTCTTCTGAGGGCAGTTAGAAGGGAAGTGACTGGATTTCTCCATCTCCACAGCAGGGAAATGCACTTTTACACGGCACTGTTCCCTGCCAGACTGGCACCCGACGTGTGGGAAGCTCGGTGCTGGGTTAGTGCCAGGCAGTAATTAACCCCTGCGCCAGGATCGCTACCTCCTCATTATACCCGTCTGCGTCGGACCTAACGGGGATCTTCCCCACACTGGGGATCTCCACCTCCGAGAGCCGTGAGCGAGCTGGGGCACCGGGCTCCATCTCGGGGGCGTCCCGGGGCGGCTCAGCCTCAGCCTTCGCCAGCTCTGCCTCCTCGGGCTGCGGCCAAACAGAGAAACAGAGTGAGAAAAGCCACGGGAAAACACAGAGAGCAGAAGGGACAGAGCTACACCAGGCAGAGTGGCATGGAAGTGGGAGAAGCAGAGGTCTGCCGAGAGGAATGACGCAGAGAGGAGAGGAGAGGGTCCCGGGCTGAGCCCCACCTCGCAGAGCGCCGCCTCCACGCCGTTCCTCTCGTAGGCTTCGGCCGTGTTGGCGATGGCCTGGGCCGTCTGCTCCTGCGCCATCCTGGCGTGCTCCGAGGAGAGGCAGCGTGGGCTCTGCTGGCAGGCCGAGGGCTGGTCTGGGGACAGAGGGGGTGTTAGCCAGAAAACGGTGACATTTTCTCTCCTCTCTTGCTCTAGAATATTCTGTGGCTGCTCCGTGCAGGGTTCACCCACTGCTGCACCCACCCCACGGTGAGGGGTTGTCACCCTCAGCCTGTGTGTGCCCCTTTCCTGTTGGTTGGCACATGCCATCAGGGATGGCCAAGGAATGCTTCCCTGCTCCAGAGAACAGACCTTGAATGTTTTGTACTCCACAGTTATACAAAAAAAAAAACCAAAAAGGCCTGGAAGTGAAATGAGATTGTGATTAAATGAGTGGAAAGCAGCATTTCTGATGAGGAGCTGGGAAGGATGGCCATGGAAAACCAGCAGAAGAGGCCCTCCTGTGCCAGGAGAGCCCCTCCAACTACAGCCACAGCTTCTCCCAGCAGTGCCTCAGGGCTGCGGCAGAGCCGTGCCTCCAACCCTCTGGCTGTCACAGTTTGGGAGGTCAGACATGGCATCACCTGGTCCCGACTCAGAAGAGAGCTCATGTGACTCGGAGGCAGGCGAGGGCTCCATCTGGGGCATCTTGCAGGACTGCTCCTCCTCCCACTCTTCCGCCTCCTGCTCCAGACGCCAGTTGTCCTCCTGCAGGTAGTGCCTCAGCTCCGGGGACAGGGCCTCCAGCTCCACCTGGGCTTCTGCTGCCCCCTCCTCCCCGCCTGCAAGAGATGGGGATGGAGTCAGGGAGCAGCCCTGGAAAACCCCAGGCAAATTGCCTGAGGGATAAATGGGAAAAAAAAAAACAGCTTTCTACTAGCTCGGTAATTTAAGGTGGTTCCTAAGCAAAAGTGAAAAAACAAAGACAAATGGAGTCATCCCGAACAAACCCCAGTTTTGTTCTGCCACTGGATGGCATCTGTGAGAGAGAAATTCCAGAAACGGAGCCTGTCGGTGCAGGAGGTGAGAAACAAACCCCCGTTTCCCAGGCCAAGAGCCGGGAAATGCAGAGTCAGCCCCAGACACTGACTGCATCCACAGCACGGCGTGCCAGGGAGGGAGCCGCAGGGATTCCACAGCTGTCCTGCACGGATTTCTCAGCGCTTTTTAGACCTGCTTCAATATCCAGTTGTAAAATCACACAGACCCCCAGCAGCACAGCCTTAGACAGGGCTTAACATTTATCGAAAGCAAAAAGCAACTCTCCACACCAGATATTTCTTACACCCCTTGTGAAAACAGAGCCTCTTTAAAAAACAAAAACCGCATTAAAAGGGGGAAAAAATGATGGGTTCCTTTCAGAAATGGAACTGTAATAGAAAGATGGACAAGACCAACCCCCAGATCCTCACCAGCCAAATTCAGCCCTGAACACGATGATGGCTCTCCATTGTTCCTTGCTATTTATTACAGCAGAATGAACCACGCGTGAAATGATGAGGTTCTTCTACAGCTGCTGCCATGGAGAGTGCCACGTGCGGGATAGTTTCTGCCCAGGACTATTTATACATCGGCTCCACAAATGGCCTGAGCCGCCGCTACCAGCGACTCGTGCACCAGGAAAGGCAGCGCGACACCAGGGCTGCGTTTGGGGTCAAAACCCCAGGTGCCGGGACAGAAATTGTGATAAAACTGGGGGAAATAAAGCAGGAGGTGTCCCATGCGCCCTCGGGAAGGAACCTGTGAACTCTGCACACAGCCGAAGGGCAAGCCTCCAGTGAGAGAAGGGTGTTGGAAGGGACAAAGGGGCAGCTGCAGCATTTACACCGGGGAATAACACCCTGATCTGCTCCTCTTCTCACCAGCACAGCTCTTTCACCAGTTTTCAGCCCTACTGGGGACTGAGAAACAAATCCGTCATTTCCCTTTTTTCTGGGCTGAAGCTCTCTGCATCATCAGAGGAGAAATGAGCCAAAGAGCAGCCGAGGAATATAACGCCCAGGAGGGCAGGAGGGACAGGAGGGCACAGAGAGGTCTCAGAAGCGGCAGTTGGGGTGGCGATACCTGGGAGGGAGCGGGACACCGAGTCGCTGATGTACATCAGGCAGTAGGCGCTGGCGTTCCTCAGGCCGCCGAAGGAATCCCTCTCCAGCTCCTCCCAGGACGACTCTGTCACCGAGATGTCATTGTACTTGAGCCAGCTCTTCCGAGGCTGGTGATAAACGAAGGCCCAGTAGTGCCCGGCGTTGGCCTGCCCCTCGTGCACCAGGACGGCATGCAGGCGGTAGGGAACCTGCGGGCTCAGACAGGAGTTCAGTCAATTAACTCTTCTCAGCCCTGTACAGACACACGGACTGCTGTAGCCCGGGACAAGGCTATGGACTCACGTGGGGAGCTTCCTACTAAGTGAGAACTGACTTTTAGGGGAAAAGCAACAAGATCTTCATAAAGAATCCTTTCTCTGCTTCATCATAATATTGGGATATTTTTTACATACAATAAAGTATGTAAAGTCTTGGAACTGGATATCTTTAAGGTCCTTTCCAAGCCAAACCACTCTATGATTCTATGAAAATGGATAACTTCAGCAGCTACTAAGACAGGAGAATATCAGCATTTACCCACCGAGGCGGCGTCTCTCACCTGCTGGAGGAGGGGGTCACAGTACATGTGCTCCATGGAGAGCTGGACTCTGGCAATGGACTCCTTCAGATCTGCATCAGGGACAGAAATACAGACACGATAATGAGGATTCCCCAGGCTCTGCTGCCCCTCTCCCTGCAGAGCGTGAAGCCACGCAGTAACCACCCGATACACTCAGAATGGGGCTGAGCTGCACCACAGCAGTGGCAGGTCAGGGTGTGACAGCTGGGGCCACGCCAGGGGGATTGGGGGGACTTGGGTTCAAGAAACCCACAGGGGAGACACCAGGGCCAACCTTGCACATCCTGCTCGATCTCTGCCCTCCAGCGCTGCAGACAGCCCCGCACCAGGAGCAGCTCCTCCTCGGACACCAGGCGTGGAGCAGGATGCTCCGGTGTCTGCAGGGGCTGGGGGGACACACTCCATCCCTGCTGCCGAGAGGGACCGGCTGGGAACAACGCTCCCTCCTCTGGCCCAGAGTCTGGCCTCTCCAGGACTCTGCGGAGCAGAACCCAAGAGATGGACAGGCTTTTCAATCTTTCTTTCTTTTGGTAAAGAATATGAAATAAACCAAAGAGAACCTGCTCCAGAGCCAGAGCGGGATTTCCCTTTCAGGAGGGTACAAAATGCACAATTAAACTGAAATGAACAATTAAACAATTAAACTGAAACTCTACCTTAACAGAGCAAATTAAAATATTGGACAAATAAAAGCTGAAATTCTTGCAGAATCCTGTAAACACAGAGCCACAAGTAGCAAGTGTCAAAATTCCTTCCCTTACTACTAAGAAACTCAAGTATTTACTCAACTTAATTCAGAGTGCAAACCAGCCATGCCGCCAGGCTTGTAATAATCCACTGCCGCAGCAACTTACTGGGTGATGAAGCCAAAAAAAAAGTAGCCTCACCAAAAAGAGCACACAGTTGAGCTCAGAGCTGGCACTCAGACAAGGAATAGGTGATGTGTTTGGAAAAGGAGGAGGAAAGGGGCAGATGCACAAACAGAGCCCAATTACGAGCAGAGCAGGGACTGACTCCTCCCACGGGCATCCGCTCCGCACAGCATCCCGCCAGGATGCTAACCCCAGAGTTTAGCTGGAAGCAGAGCCTTCTCCTGTGAATGGCTTGTGTCTCTGCTCACTGACCCGTTGGGAGGAGGGGGCTCGGCGTGGGGCTGTGGGAGCACTGTCTCAGGGCCTGGCACAGGAGGGACAGCGACGGATGGCTTCGTGGTGATGAACTCCAGGACGTAGCGCAGCATCTCGGGCAGTGGGAAGCGCGCCGGCCCCGAGCCAAACTTCAGGTACCTGCAGGAACGGGCAAGGTAGTGCTCAGTTTAGGACTCCTGGGCAGGGACAGAGCCAGGCTCAGCAGGGAAGGGAGGAAGGGAAAACCCAGGGGATGCAAAGGGATGCACTGACAGAGTGCCCCAAGGCCACAAGAACTCAGTCCCATTCCAGTCACAGCAACAACCCTGGAGACAATGAACTCCATCCCAGCCAGGGAAAACCAGTGGTAAATCCAGTCTCCTGCCTGTGCACACTCCAGATCTCTGCCATCGACCTCCTGCCCTCCCCAGTTAACAACCCAAATGCCAGGCTGGAGAGGACATTCCATTTAAAAAAGAACATCGTGCCTTTTGAATGTATTACTGGGCTTCCTCAAACTGCCATCACAGCCCATGGTGACAATGGTAATAATTAAAGAGTTTACTCCTGTCAGGGAATCAGTACCGTCCAGAAGCCACCACACCCAAGACCTGGGTTTTGGAAGCCCATTTCCTCACCCCACACAAACCCGGCTCTGTCTCTTCCACTGGGAAGCTCATGGAGACAGACGGTTTGCAGCTCCCACAGGGCACAAAGATAGAGCTCATTGGCCACTGACCTTTCCAGCTTCTGCTGCAGAACCACCATCTCCTCCTTCAATCTCTTCATCTCCTCCCTCTTCCTCTGAACGAGCTCCTTCCTACAGTAGAGGTACCTGGACAGAGAGACCCAGAGCGGCCCCCAGAGATGTGTTACTTCTTGCATCCCCAGTCTGTCTGCAGTGTTTCAGAACCCTTCCTGGCTCGTCCACACGACCTTCTTAATTTAATTACAGTGAAGCAGTGGCTGTGGATGTGCCGTAGAGAACTCACCTGTCCATGTAGATCGTCTGGGGGAACTCCAGCCGGGTGTGGATTTTCTCAGGCTGCCCCAGGGACTGGTTGAACTCGAAGCGGGAGAGCTCAAAGGTGAGGACTGGTGGGAGTTTGGTGAACCAGCGCTGGGATGGAACCAGAAATGCCCCCGGAGGGACTTGCTTTAAGGTGGCTGCTCAACAGCACATTTCCCACTGACCCCAAATGATTTCAGACTGATCCTAAATGCCTGATTTAGTCTGTATTTTCTTTACGGAGTCACTAGTCAGAAAGCCAGATTTTACGAGATTAAAGTTTCTGCTTCCCTTGTAAATTTTTACCCCAAAAAAGCCTCATTGCAGCTCTCAGAAAGCGACTTTTCCTTGCCTGGCACACCCAGAGAACCCTTTTCCAGCATGGACACAGGCAGCGATGAAGGACAGGACAGAAGCCCTCAGGCGGTGCCCGGTTCCTCACCCTCCCTTCCTCCAATCACAAACTGCTCTATTCAGGAGATGCCGAGAAGGAACCCACTCTCTGGGCACTTCACACAGTTTCCAGGAGCCGAAAGAAAAACTCTGGCTTGGATTTACACCCCTTCTTTCTCCCTGGGATCCAAAAGGCTCCAGTACCTGCTGCCCAGGATCCCTGCCCCCATTCAGCCAACTCTCCCTGCAGACCAGCAGCAGCTCATCAGGCTCCTTTTCCTCTGCAGGAGCCGTTCAGGTGTTCCTGCCATGGTAAACTTGCCCCACACCAGACTGAAACAGCATCTAAATCTAAAATATTTACATATACAATATTTCCAATGAAGGTATATTTCATTTTTTTCATTATTTTTGTAAAATCTTTGGAAGGAAGTGGGCAGGTAGCAGGGCACTTTGAGAAGCAGCCCTATCTCTGGAACAAGGGAACACAAATGCAGAGCAGGAAGGATTCACACTCCCATTATCTCAGAGAAATGTGAGTTCTCGTTAACCTGCTGCTGCTCTGCGTCTCGGCCACTCTCCAGGCTCTCTCTCGAGAGAATCCACCTTATTCCCTCTGGCCCCTTTTCCCTCCAGCCACCACCTCCTGGGAAGTGAAATCCAGATGCAGATTTCTCAGAAATCCCACCAGAGCCTCTTCCTTCTGTCTGTATGGACATGGAAGGATTCAAACACCTCCACCACCAGTCCAGTATCCCTTATTTTTTGGAAGAGAATGTGGAGGAACTGGAAAACTGGAATTAAGAAGAACCTGCCCAATGAGCTCTCTAGGATCCACAGTCTCTGCTGATACCAGCGTCACCCGCAGTAGCTGGAAATGCACCAGGAACAGCAGCAATAAGCCTTTGAGTCCAGAGGGGACTGGGCCCTCTCCTCTGCCAGTCTGACACCCAGCAGCACATTTTCCAGACGTTCTCATGGAGCTGAAGTACCTTTGCCTGCCCCCTCTACACCAGACACATTCCTAAGTGTTATTTCCCAGCCTGTCTCTCAGCTGCACATATACACCATAGGATGCTGAACACAAAGGGACACCTTCACTTTCTCCTGTGCTGCAACTAAGGATTTATGATTGGTTTGTGATTCACGAGATTTAAACAAAAAAAAAAAAATCAAAAATAATAAATAAATCAGCACAGTGAGAAGAATGGAAATGAGGAGAAAGGAAAACACGGAGTGTAAGAGGGAGAGAGACAAATTGCAAATGGCATACCAGAGAGTTAAGCACTGTACTGATACCCTCCGAAAATAGGGAGGCAGAGGCTCTCCCCTGCTCAGGGACCGGTCGGCTTCAACAGAAAGAGAGAGACTTGATCACACGTGCGTCAGAAGCAGACGTTGGCCTTTTCAATTTAAAGGCAGCTCCTTGAGCTGGTTATTCAGGACAGCACATCTTTACAAACAAGCGAGGACTCGGCGCCTTGCCGCATCACACACATTTACGCGAGATTCCGGAAAATATCATGGATTTAATTCTTAGGGAACATTTACAATTGGCATTTAAAGTTACCAGAATACACCGAGACACCCCTCACTATGTGTGTTGCATTTTTTGGCAGCAGGTAACCAAAAACTCAACAAAAACCAGTAAAACTCACCTCCTGTCCATAGGTGACCTCCTGTGTCCCATCCATCTCTCCCTCCACCATGGCTCCCTCCAGGCACTCGCTCAGGTTCCTGTAACCATTGACCTGAAGCGGGTACTGACCAAAGGTTTCCAGCTTGGAAAAGGTCTTGCCTGGATGGTGGAGACGATACAAAAGCCATGAGCTCACTGGGCAGAAGAAGTGCTCGCTGTCAGCACCGCTTCAGAGGCGTTACTGGCTGGAACAGACCCACATGTCGCTGTGTGCACCTCTGCCAGGGAACGCTGGTGAGGACTGAATGCTTTCACAAGACACACTTTATAAACGTTACCGACTGTTTGCAAGTTTAAAAAACTGGGCAATTTTGTCAGGAATGTGCACAAAAGTCCATGCCATCGCGGCGATAAACCCAAACACTCCAGGAGTGACTCTGCCAAAGCCCCACTCACCCTCGTGGATGCCCTCCGTCAGGAAGGTTCCATAGAAGAGCTGTACCATCGGGTTCTCAGACTTGTCCCCAGGGCTTCTGAAAGGAAGGAAAGGAAAGCACATGCTCATTCACAGCTGTAGCCGCAGAAAAGCCCCAGTCAGAGCCTAAGTTTTGGCGTGGGAATTGTCTACAGCCAAAAGTGAGGTTTTCAATCTAAGCACAACAGAGGGAGGGAGGCTCTCAGCTGTTTTCCCACTCAAAAGCACTTCAGAACACTCACAGGAAGGAGGGAAAGAAAAAAAAAAAGTTAAGGCACTACCTTTTGAAAAGCAGTTCCAAAAGCCCCAATCTCTGCTCTGCAGCAGTGGTCCGAGTTCCCCTAAAATGCCTATTTACTCTCTGGGTCATGGGCACTGAACAGCCCTGTGCTTACGTGCAGGAAATGCAGACACAACACCTCAGAGGTGGATTTTGAGCTTAAGGAGCATCCTCAGTAAAATAACTCCTGCCTCTCATTTACTCAACACTTTCACGCGAAGGCCTCTCATTTATTAAGGCCCTGCATTTAAACCTGTTTCTCCCCAGCATGAGGTCCCACTCCCGAGATGAGAAGCCACTCACTTGATGTTCACGGTGAGCTGGAAGGCGTCCTCCAGCCAGTCCAGCAGCTTGTGTGTGAACTCGCTCACGTCTTGCTACAAGAGAGGGACAAGGGGAGGGTCAGAGCTCGCCCTGAGCAGCGTTTTCACCCTCTGATGGATCCCAAAGCTCCAGGAACAACCTAACTGGTGCTGCCACACCTGCTAAGAGGAGCAGGAAACCCAAAGGCTGTGCTGATTTAGAGTGATAACAAGACCCTGCTCATCTCAAAACCAGAGCAGAGGAAATCACTGCCATCACGACCCAACCACCCAGCTGGTGCTGGCAGAGCCCTGTTGCGCTGCTGGTTAATTAGTGAGCGCGTACATCCCACCTAAACGAGCCCGGGCTGGCTGCTTGACGGCTGCCAACCGCAGGAAGAGGCTCTGGAGATAACAGCAGAAGGGAACGGAACAGGATTGTTGGCTGGAGGCTGCTCTGAAGGAAGCCAAGGGCTTTGTGAGGGGTTTTACCTGCTGCTCCTCGGCAGATCGGAAGGCGTCCCGCAGCAGCTCCAGCGCCGCAGTGGGATCTACAAACTTTCGGCGCGTCCCCAGCATCAGGGCAAACAGACACTGCAGCTCCTGCATGAAGGCGATGTTTCTTTTTCCCTGCAGGGCAAAGAGAAGAAACACCAAATCCCTCCTGCAACTCAACAAAGCGGCATCTTGACGCAAAGCACCACAGCACATCCCAGACACATGGGTGGTGCCGTTCCTGGGGATCAATCTGGTCTCCCCACAGATGCGCGGGAGAAAAAATATAGCCAAAACAAAATCTTTAGGGAAAAGAGCACCAGAAGTAAGAGCTGCTAAAACAGAAGGCAAAAGCCGGTGAATTTATCAGTTTATTCTGCACTTGAGCCTTGCCAGAGTAGAGAGAGCACACATGAAAGCAAGTAAAGCAAAGTCTCTTAAGTGGCAGTGGCCATAAGCTGGAATGATGTAACCACCAATGCCTTTTTTTTGGGATATTTTCTAATCCCTCTCAGCTGACTGCTCTCAGAGGGTGCCGGGGCTCCAGGACCTTCAGACTGGCTCAAAGACCAGCTCTGCCATGGTGTGTGTGACCAAATGAATGGTCTGGAGCCACCAAAGAACTTTTCTGGGACAAATGTTCCCCTGCTCCACAGTCAGAAGCTCTAGAGAAAAGCTTTACAGGAAGCACCCGATCTTTTTCTACAGTGATTCTGTCTCTGAAAAATATTTCCCAAATTCATCTTTACCACAGCCTGACAACTGGGAAGCTCTTACCACAGGCGGCCCCAAACTAAATCTGCTTGGAGGAAGAGCCCAAGAGTTTGCCAGGAGAGAGGGAAAGGAGAGGGCGTTACCTGATGGGAACTTACAGCGTGGCTGCGGCAGCTCTCCAGCACGTTCTGCGGCAGGGAGTACCCAAGGACCAGCCTCCGAAATTCCGGCAACTGAAACAGTGACTGGGAGGGGAGGAGAGGGAAGAGCAGTGGGTGTCTGCGAGGGCTTGATGTTCCGCTGTCATTCTTCTACTCGACAGCTTTTGGTTAACTCCTCACCCCTTGCTGGCCCTTGCACCACTGAACACAGGTTTACAGAGGGAGCGGTGGAGGTATGGGGCCAGCACATCGGTACCACCACCACCGAAACCTCCTCCCACCATTTCCAGGCTAAATACCCCCATTTTAGGCAAGAGTGTTCTATTCTGCACCAGCAAGCTCAGAAAAAGCACCCAGGGAAAAGTCACAGTGGGAAAAGAACCTGTCTGAAGGTTTCTTACTCCCTCTCCCAGCTGGAGACACCTGATGAACATCCCTTGGCTGGTGTGAAATGGGTGAGAAGAGACAAATCTGCTCAGCTCCGCTTATTGTCGTCTCTCCTTGTTTAGGTGATGGCTAATAATACCCGCTGCCCAGCTGCTTACTCACTCAGTGTGCTCCATCCAGTGGAACACGATACACCGGGCATTACAGAGCCAACAATAACTGCAGCAAAATTAAATTATCAGTTCCCTTTGCCGGCGGAGCTGCTGTCGCTCCCTCAGCACTGGGATGTTGCTGCACCAGAGGGGATGTGTCGGTGTCTATTTTTACACAAAATCCATTTAACCCCTCTTTGGCCCTTCCTGTGCTTGCCCAGAATAAATCCCAATCACACCAAATAAAACCAGGAGCCTCCTTTGGGCAGGGTCTCATTCACCCCCTGCACCTGGGGCCCACGGGACAGAGCTGCTGCATGTTTAGTTCTGCCGGACAAAGGCTGTGCCTCCGGGAGCGGCCACCCCAGCAGCTCCCCATCACCTCACCTGGATGACGGCGCTGAACCAACACGTGTTGCCGATGTTCTTCATTCCCACGGGCCAGTCGCCCACCCGCCTCCAGTCGCTCCCCTTAGGCTTCTCTCCCCAGACCTCGCAGCGCTTCCTCTTGGGGCGATTCTTGTTCTCAGGGGAATGTGCTTCCAGTGGCCTGTAGCGAGAGACGCGCTCAGGCTGTGAAACGCCGGCTCCTCACGAAGGTTTATGGCTCTTTTGCACTTATCAGCTTAATAATTCACTTACGATATCAATTTGAGGATCCACTGACCTTTCTGCAGCCTCTCTTTCCGCAGCCAGAGTTTGGGGTGATTCCCGGGCTCCGAAGGCATCTCCAGTGCGGAGTTCGTCCCTGTGGCCGGGGGTGCAGGCTAGAAGTGGAGGCAGCACTCTCGTCAGTTTTTCCCCAGGAGCAGGCAAACTTCTCTTTGAAAGGAACTTCTGGAAATCATTACACTTCACAAACAGGATTTTTGGATTTATAAGAACCTGACTTTCTAGCTCAAGTTTTAAATACAAATCTCTTGGCTTGGATGGTGCCATGGAACCCAAAAAGCCATCGAGTGAGGACAGGACAGACCTCACAGCCCTGGACTGCCGGGTTTCCTCATAGCAAGTGCAGAGCCCAAGGGAATGCCCCAAACCTCTGTGAAAAATCAAGGGGAATACTGGGGGCTGCTGGTGTTTACCTTGACATCAGTGTTGAGAACTGACGCTGTTTTGAGAAAGAAAGGGTTTCAGTAAAACTGGCACAGTCACAGACCGGCCTGCCTTCACCCGGCTCTGAGCCACCCACCCCACACTCTGGGGAAGGGCTAATTTTTGTTTTGTTTTGTTTTTTTCTTCCGTTGGTTGGACTAGATGATATTAAAAGGTCCCTTCCAACCTAGGTGATTCTGTGAAGGAGGAGAGAGAGAGGAAAAGCAGTGGCACAAGGGCAGCCCCACGGCTCCGGGTGATGCTTCCGAGCTCCTGGCTCAGACTTTTGTCTTTGTCACCATCCGGTGATAATGTCACTTGGGAACGCTCCAGTTAATGGACATGTCGTTACCAAAAATGTTTAAAGAAACTATTCTCACTCCCTCAGACTGCAATGACACTTTTTACACCTAAACATACCAAACTGAGGTTCTCCTTCAGGAGCTTCCTGGGGTTTCTGTCTTACTCAAGCACAAGCGTTTAAACCGGCGACAGCTTTGTAACTGATGTCTCCTCTAAACCACGATTATGCCACTTTCCTGGGAAGGTTTCACTTCCCGAGCTGCCCCGTGGCAAGCTCTGGCCGAAGCAGGGGCTGTGGGACTCACCAGGGGGGGGCTGTTTGTCCGTAGCGCTCCCTTCCCACGGAGCTGGCTCCGCGGCCGTGTCCCCCGCCGGCCCCTCCGCACGCTCCTCCGTCAGGAAGGTGACGGCCTCCATCAGGTCCCCATTGGCGGCCTGGCAGAAGGAGAGGGCAGAATCCACATTTTCATGACATTTAATGCACCTGTGGCCATCAGCCCTGCTGTCCCCGGCCCCAGCAGAAAACAACCTGCTGGTGACAAGCAGGAGTACGAAAGCAAAATAACGAAGGTGTTATTATGAGGACAATCCAGACTCCATTAACATTTTGTTTCCCCCCAAGAGATGGAGTGGTCACAGGAGGCCTGACGCGTGACGCTTTGGGAGTGACAAAGGGAAGCACTTTGACACTGGGAGAGACTTGCAGGAACCTAATGCTCTGGGGATTTCAAGACGTTTGTCTTCTACCCAGCGAGGCCTTTCCTCAGACCGTCCCCACGGGCTGAGCACCTTGACACTTAGTCTGACCTTTTCTGGATGTTACCTCTGGACGAAACATCTAAGAAGTCCCTTAAATGAGCCTCTGTGTATTTTCCCACGTTGCCCTGTCTGCCTCCTGAAGGGAAACACAGGCGGGGGCACAAACCTGGGGGAGGATTTACCCTCCAGCTCCCCGAGAAACCACCTTATCCCACACTGTGTCGCTTCCACAGGCCACGCATGGGCTGTTTTAATGAGGACCGGCTCGTTATCAGCCTGCAGAGCTGCCAGCAAACATCCGACCCGTGCGCCGCCTTCCCGGAGAGCCTGAACCCGCCTGGCCTTGGGGAGAAATTCCCACCCAACAACGACAACAGGCACAGACCTTGAGAGCCGCCTGAAGGAAAGCCGAATCCTGGATGCCCGTGATCTCCTTCAGCTGGTTTAAGATCATCTGGCAGTCCTGGGAACAGAGAGAGACGGGGTGAGGGGGTGACACGGAGCCGTTTCCCCGAGCCTTGCCGAGAGCTCACTGCAGGTTTGCTGCTTTCCTCCCTTTTTGCGGCCAGACTGACAGGAAACCCCACTTCCCTGATGGCACCATCAGCTCAAACATCACACTCAGGTTGTTTTCCCCCTAAATTCACAGAGTAAGGCCCAGCCTGTTGTCTCCCGGGGAGGATGTTCCCGGGCCCGCAGGAAAGGCAATACCCGCCGCGGGATGCTCGCACCTGGGGGGGCAGGGGCACCCCATCCCCCACGGCCATGGCATGTGCAGCGGGACATATAAGGAGGCGGCAGCTCCCCGAGCATGGGCCAGCGGCTATTTCGGGCCTGGCCGCACATGCCATTTGTGCGTGTCATTTCTCTCTGACAATAAGGTGTCAGGATAAGGGCCCGGGGGGCGGCTGTCGCCTCTCCTGCCCCCACACACCAGCAGCTCCAGCTTTGGGAGATCCTCGCTCCAAGCCATGGTCAACGACCTGCTCTTTGACTGATACAACCACTTAAAAAATGGATTGCAGAAGTTTTCTGTACCAGACCACTGACCTCTGCAGCCTCGGCTTGCTGCAGGAGCCGGCTCTGCACTGACCAAGCCACAGGCAACTCCAGACAAGCAGCCACCAGACACATAAATTCAAGTTGCTACTTACTCTCATCACAGGGAAAAAAATTAAGGTGCTTTTGTGCCACTAGAGCACAAGTTCCACCCAGAGAGGACGAACTGAAAGGCACTCCTGAGCCATCCAGCCACGCTGCTGGTGGATGCTACTCCCTACAGAGACAGCACATACCCGGATCCACAAAAAAATCCTACATTATTTTCCAGTGGGAACTCCCCCAACATGATGGTCCCACTTAAATTACTGCTTGTCTCAACTTTTACAAGAAAAAGCGTGTGCTTGTGTGCTCACACCCCCCTCCCAGCCCATCCCGCAGGCTCTTCCAGCCCTGGGAAAAGCCGGGAGGCACGGGCAGCCCCTGGGGGCACAGGGAGGAACATGGCCGTGGGGGCACAGGAGGGAGGCTGAGGATGGACAGATATCACAAAGACAAACCTCTTCTCTCACGCTGCTAATTCTGCTACTGGTGGTGCCGTGCCCGTGGTCACCCCTCCCAGCGCCGCGGGGCAGACTTTTCCGTTGGAGAAATAAACCACCCCCCGCGCGCTCATAAACGGCACCACAATAACAAGCTCCAAGGCAGGACAGGGCAGGATTTTCAGGGTTTTTTCTGCTTCACCCAAAGGAGGCCTCCCCCAAAGGCTGCCGGAACCATAAAAGCTAATTACTGATCCGTCGCTCCACGTCACCCCGTAATATCCTAACGATCTCCAGCGCAGCTTTATCCTGCCTTTGGGAAGAAAGGAGTGAATTGACAGCAGAGAGCTAACCCCGAGGCTTGTGGCCGACCACCAGCCCATACCAACCACCAGGAACCACACTCCCCATAACAACTGGTGAAGATTCTGGGGAGGGCGCATGGGTTTGCCGCTCCAGCTCGTCTGGCTGACGGCTGTCTGAGGTTACACGCCGCGGGGCTCAAAAATGAGCTGCGGAGGTGGTAATTAACACCAGCGTGCCGCCACTATTAATACACAGTGCGCTTGAAAAAACAAACCAGCCCAAAGTCCTACCTGCCGGAAAAATAACCACCCCAACCCAAATGCTGTTAGTATTAAATTACAGCAACAGGAGGAGCGCACAAAACCGAGGGGAAGGAGGGCACTGTGGAGAAGAATGACAGGGCGGCCAGGGAGGGGGGAAAGGGAGAGGTTTTGCCTTTTTCCTCGCTCCAACTCGGTTTTGCCTTTTTCCTCGCTCCAACTCAACGCACCGTGCTCAGAAACGGTTTGTTTTGACGAGAAGCTGCAAGCGGGGACAGGGGGGGAGGCAAGGAGGCTCCAGAAATAACAGAGTGAGGAGGAGGAGGAGGAAGGCGGCAGCACAGAAGGGGGAGGCAGAGGCACGGCCTTCAGCCTCCGCACCTGGGCTGCAGCAGGAAAATGGATATGAAGAGGGCTAAAAAGCTGGAGGCGGCAGCGGGAACAATGCCTGCGTTCCGGACCCAGGCTTTTCTGAGCCCATCTCCATCGGGGGGTGAAGTGGCGGCCACCAAGCTCCTCCTCCATCAGCGCTGCAGGCTCCTGACACTGTCCCCGTGCGAGCAGGGAACGGCTGCCACACAAGTGCAGCCTCTAAATGCACAATAAAAAGGTCAGTACCCTGAACACCAGCCTCTCAGGAGCATCTCTCCTGTCCTGAGGGGGCAGAGGTGCCACAGAGACCCCTGTGTACATTGGGGACATGCTGGGCTGCAGCACCGAGCACAGTGGAGGAGTGGAGGAGTGTCCCTGGGTCCTTTTAGAGAGGATTTAGGCAGAGCCCAGGGTTTTAAGAACAACAGTTTTTGTTAAGGGGGTATCAGAGGGCACTAGTTAAAGGAAAGAAGGATGCAAAATCCTAGAGAAGACCTTGTAAGAAACCATCCTGAGTTAACACGGAGGATCCCCTTCCCCATGGAGGATCCCAGAATTTAGGTGAGATGGGAAAGGATCTTAAAGACCATCGAGTCCCAACCGCCCTGCCCTGGGCAGGGACACCTCCCACCAGCCTCAGGTTGCTCCAAGCCCCCTCCAACCTGGCCTTGAACCATCTCCAAGGGTGGGAGACACCTCCCACCAGTCCAAGTTTCTCCAAGCCTCATCCAACCTGGTCTTGAACCTACCTCCAGGGATGGGAAACACCTTCCACTAGACCCAGGTTGCTCCAAGCCCCATCCAACCTCTCCTTGAATTTGTGATTTAGAGTCATATGAGTCATAGTTTGGGGTGGAAGGGACCATCTAATGACCTGGCTCCATGGGCAGGGACACCTCCCACCACACCAGGTTGCTCCAAGCCCCCTCCAACCTGGCCTTGAACCATCTCCAAGGGTGGGAGACACCTCCCACCAGCCCAGGTTGCTCCAAGCCCCTTCCAACCTGGCCTTGAACCATCTCCAAGGGTGTGAGACATCTCCCACTAGACCCAGGTTGCTCCAAGCCCCCTCCAA